>CM051235.1:173733458-174196111 GCA_027917425.1 Gastrophryne carolinensis
TGTAATGTTTAAATGCCCTTTTTTTGTTCTTTATTGCCCTTTTAACCCCAGGTGTCAGCCATGAGGGGTTTAATTTTAGCCGCTTAAATTTGTTACCCGTAGGAATACATTTTGCAACATTGGTACCCGCTATTGATTTAAAGCACTCCCATTTGGCATCTGTATCTTTATTCCTGAATAGATGCTCCCAGTCAATGCCCTGGAGTGCTGCTCTTAACCTGGGGAATTTGGCCTTCCTAAAATTTAGTCTTTTTGCCCTCCCAGACAGAAAATCTTTCTTACAGTTTACGTTAAACACAACTATATTGTGGTCACTGTTACCAAGATTTTCATGGACTGTTACTGTCCCTATCAGGTCATCATTGTTTGATATTACCAGATCTAAAAGAGCATCACCCCTAGTAGGTGCCTCCACGAACTGATTCATATAGTTATCGTGTAGCAAGCTGAGGAATGCTCTCCCCCTTGTAGAAGAAGCGGAACCGTGTCTCCATTTGATTCCTGGGTAGTTGAAGTCCCCCATCACCACCACTGTATCAGCCTGTGACGCCCACTCTATCTGTTTGTGCAGTTATATTTGGGGGCCTATAGATTACACCAAATTGTAACTTAACATTGTTTACATCGCCCCGCACTTCTACCCACATGGATTCGTAATCCTCACAATCTTCTGCTAGTATCCCCTCTTTAATATATGCTTTGAATTTTTGCTTTACATAGAGACACACACTGTGCCCTTAACTTTTTGCTCTGTATTTCCTAAAGAGAGCAAAACCTTGAAGATTGACAGTCCAGTCATGTTAGTTAAGCCATGCTCCTTATTTTAGAGTGGACCAAAACTGGCCCTGGAGTCTAAAAGACTAGTAGCAGGCAGGACCTGCTTTATTAGGTTCACATATCTAGTAGCAGTTAGGACCACATTAAATAGTCTCACTTATTTAGCATAAAATAGGACCGTTTTTATTCAACCCATATATATCTAGTAACAGGTAGGACCCCATTTATGATCCATCTAGTAACATTTGGGACTCTTTTTATTGGGCCCATTTATCTTGTAGAAGACCGAACCACCTTTTATTAGGCCCGCCTATTTAGTAGCAGGTATCCTGGGGTAGGCAATCATCCAGCATCAACAGCTTTTGGTCCACTTTAAAGTGGAACAAAACCGAGGATTTTGACTATCCCAGGCTTTGTTTCCAGCCGTGTGGGCATCCCAATTTGGGATGCCTCGCTGTGTCAAACCCCCCAGATCGCCTCGAAAAACAATATTGACATCGGCCCTTCGGAATGGGAGGTTTCACACAGTTGGGCTTCCCAATTTGACATGCCCCAGCCCTGGATTTTGACTGCCTTGGGCTTTGCTCATGAAATTAAGGTTCATGCCTGGGAACACTGCAATCCTTTTGCTTTAGTGCTGCGCTTGCCCCACTATTTTTACAGAACATCAATGCACGAGGACAATCTGTGCCAGGCCACCAGGGCTGTGGAGTCGGTAAGCCAAAGTCAGATACCCTCAGTTTCATCAGGTCCAACTCCATCTCCGATTCATAAATGTCCAATTAGTAATAATATTCAAAAGAAAAAAAAAAGCATTGGCCTTTTTCTCACTATTATATAAGCAATCGGGATACTTATATAGTCTGACTCTTTCTTAGTCCCCAAAATTAATTTATTTTGTGTGGGGGGGGGCTATTACACTGCAAAATGCATGGGTGAGTTATACACTGCTGCTGAGGAGGCAGAAGGGAGGGAGTTCACTATATCTTATAAAGAAATATAAAGCAATAATAAACAATACAGCCCCTCACATTCAGCAAAAAAAGGCTAATTTAACCCTTTTCCTGGAGTTCCCCTTTTTAATTTCCTGTCCAGGCAATAACGCTGGCAAGTTCATGCTTACCATTGAGGGAGAAGGAGCGATTCCATCCTGCATTGCTGGGCAGACATGTTGGCATACATCAATATGGCTTTCCATTCCCTAAAACTCCTGCTCCATTTATTGCAGTGGAGGTGAGTTGCCGAGGCCAGACATGGTGAACCCACTTTGGGGACACCTTTCCATTGCAATGAATAGAGTAGCCTTGTGGGTTTGTAAACAAGGTTCTGTGGACTCCTCTATGAGAGGCCACCAGCTCTGGAAGACTGAATCGCTGGCTCCCTGACATTGGTTATTATGAAGATGCTACTGCTGCGGGGGAACATCGGACCTGTGCAGAGGAGCTGAAGTTTAGCATAGTTTTTTTTTTGTGTTTCTGCTTTGACAATCCCTTTAAATTCCCGTAAGTTCCAGGCTATGTAATGAAGAGCTTTGGGACAGCATGAAGATATAAGGAACAGGGGAGATTGAAGAACTCGTTATCTGTCACCGCTAGACCATCCTGCTGCTGCTTATCACGGATTGTTATAAACAAGGGCCTTGGATTGAGAGAACAAAATATTCTGTATATTAATGTAAGAAAGTTCCATTCATTATACAATATTAGTAAAAGACTTTATTCTAAGTATACAGCACGTCCTGTTCCAGGAGATTCCTTACACATGGGTAATACATCCACAAGATGGCGCTGGACTGCAGAAAACAACTTGTGGCTCCTCCCGGCCCTATATAAGTCAGGGACCTCCCACAAAATCCCCAGTTTTAATCTGCAGTCTAGACTGCGAAGATAGAAGATGGCTCTCTATATACGCAGGCGAGCGGGGCTTACCAGCCTGCGGCCCTACAGGACTATTACCACCCATTCTGGACCCACTGCCTCCCAGCCTCGACTGACTGGTTAGAGTGAAGGTAGGACAGCACCCGGGTTAGGTGCTTGAGGAGCACTGCTCCGACCGCAGTCCCTGCTTGACAGGGTAGGCGGTATAGGCCTGTGGTGAGTCTTGTGGGATGCCCGCTCCCGGGGTTCCCCTTTAATCCCTACTCCCCTTAGGTATCTGCCCTCCTCGCATTTCTTTTCACTGAGTAGCCCCCTTCCTTCGCTCTCCCTGGGGAGATCTCGGGGGGGGGGGGGGGAGTGTGCAGTATGTCAAGCACCCTGAATGTTCACTTGCTTGTGCCAGAATAGATATTGTTGTATCCTGCATGTCTTGCTAAATGTGTTTTTTTTACTGGCAGCCGCCGCGTGTTTGTACATCGCTCCTCGGATAGCGGCAACATTACCTCAGGCCCTGCCGCGCCGTCATTGGACGGCGGGATCATGTGGGCGCGTTTCGCGCTCTTCAGGGGGAGGCGGGCTCTGCGGATGATGTTTTCCGTATCACTTCTCTAGTGGCCCGCCCCTCGAGGTATATGTGGACGCCATTTTGCCTCCCTCGTGGTGCGTATCTGCTGTTTCCTACCGCAGTCCGTGAGTGCCCCTGCGGGGTGGATTGTTATGTATATATATATATATATATATATATTTTTTTTTTTTTTTACTGTATTCTTACGGGGATGTCTTCCTATGTCTTTCAGGCGGGTAGACCTCATTGTGGTTTCTCCCGGTCCTTCCCCCTTTAGTTTTTGGCTATTCTAATATATCTCCCACATCCCTAGCGGGCTATTGGGGCAATCATTAGCGTTAACCCTATATTGGCCTATTGTGCCACTATAATCATCATATGGAGGCTTCTGGGGATAATGTGCTTGGGGTTCCTTCGGGACAAGTGCCTAAGAGTTGGGACAAGAGGTATCCCTTTCCTGCTGATGTTGTCAAGCATTGGTCATGCCCTCCCGAGGTGGATGCGCCCGTTCTCGGGTTGTCCAAAACACGTGTCATGCATTCTCCTGATGCTACTACCCTGCGGGATGGGGAGGACCGGCGCTTGGACCAACTGGCCTGTCACGCCTTTGCCTGTGTGGGGACGGCTCTGCGCCCGATTTGTGCCTCTGCTATCACGGCTATTGCCATTAAAGGGGTGCTTAAGAGTCTCTTGGACGGGGCATCGGAGGATGCGGGTAGAGAAGAGTATAGATCTCTACTGCTTTGTGAGGAATTTATTGCATACATTCTGTCTGCTATGGATGATGCCATTAGAATGTGTGGTAGAACTTCTGCCTTGTTGGTGGCTATATGCCGCTCTGTCTGGCTACGTCAATGGGTAGCTGATAATGCTGCTAAGAAAGCCCTCACTGGCTTCCCTTTAAAGGGCCTGCGTCTTTTTGGGGAGCATTTGGATTTGTTTGCCAGGGGTGGCAGGTTACCTCAACGTAGGCAGTCCCGGTCCTTTCGGGGGATGGGTCCCTTTCTCCCATCCTTCTGTGGTTCCAGAACTGGCCGAGGAGTCTCCTTTACTGGGCTCCGAGGAGATCACTGGGGAAGGGGCAGAGTACGTGGCCATCCTGGCCTCTCCTGGGGTGCCAAGCCAAAATCCTCTCCCAAGCCCCCTCAGGCATGAAGGGGCGCCCTCACCCATCCAGGAGGGGGGACGGCTCCGGCTCTTTGCTCACGTCTGGAGGCTTCACGTCTCAGACCGGTGGATTCAGGAGGTAGTGTCCTCTGGTTACAAGATAGAGTTTGCTGCCTGGCCGCCCCCAAGATTCATCAAATCCCGGATGGCTCAAAACCCCCTGTCAGCTCAGGGTCTGTGCCTTGCTGTCCAAAACCTTCTGGAGTCGGGGGTTATCTGCCAGGTGCCTTTGAAGGAAATGGGCAGAGGATACTATTTCAATCTTTTCATTGTTCCCAAAAAAGACGGGTCCATCAGACCTATCCTGGATTTAAAGTGCCTCAACAAATTTGTCAAATCCAGACACTTTCGCATGGAGACTCTGCGCTCAGCTGTCAATTCCCTACGCCCGGGAGACTTCATGACCTCTGTAGACATCAAGGACGCTTACCTTCATGTACCAATCTTTCCAGGTCATCAGAGATTCCTCAGGTTCGCTCTGGAGGATCAGCACTACCAATTTGTGGCCTTAACTTTCGGTCTCACCTCAGCTCCCAGGGTATTCACCAAGGCGGGCGTACTGGCTGAGATCTCAAGGCACCTGCATCCTGCCTTACTTAGACAACATTCTCATCACTTCTCATTCCTTCCAGCAGGCCGAGCTGGATATCCAGCTGGTGGTGTCCACTCTGGAGTCCTTCGGCTGGGTGATCAACCACCCCAAGTCTTTCCTGTCACCGACAATGGTGCGGTCCTTTCTGGGCATGACTCTGGATACATCTCAAGTCAAGATTTTTCTCCCTCAGCAGAAGGTGGACAGTCTTCAGGCCCAAGCCAGGTTCCTTATGTATTACCCTCATCCCTCCATCCGGCAGGGGATGCAGCTGGTGGGCTTGATGGTGTCTTGCTTCGAGGTGGTTCCATACGCTCAGTTTCACATGAGACCTCTTCAACTTCACCTCTTGTCAGTTTGGGATCGGTACCCTTGGTCCCTGGATCAGGTGTTGGTTCTGTCCCCTCTGGTCAAACAGTCTCTCTCGTGGTGGCTGGACTCAAGAAACCTGTTTGTGGGCAGATCCTTTCCTTGTGTCTGCTTTTCATCTCAATTGGGACATTGCGTTGCCTTCTCTTTACCCCAATCCTAGTAATCCTAAGGAGCGAGTTTTACATTCTCTGGATGTGGTCAGAACTCTGAAGTTCTATTTGGTGGCTACTGAATCCTTCAGGAAGACTGATGCTCTTTTTGTGCTCCTGTCTGGACCTAAGAAAGGTCTGGCTCCAGCTAAGTCCACTATCCGCAAGTGGATCCGTCAGGCTGTGGTACAGGCCTACTCTAAGGGGAAGGAGCCTCCCTTCTGCCTTACTGCTCATTCTACTCGTGCTATTGGTGCCTCTTGGGCTTTTCAGCACCGAGCTTCTGTTGAACAAGTTTGCAAGGCCGCCACTTGGTCTTCTGTTCATACTTTTTCTAAGTTTTACAAGGTTGATGTTAAGGCCTCAGCTGATGCTGCTTTTGGTCGCAAAGTTCTGCAAGCGGTAGTGGTTTAAACTGTCTGCTGTTACTTTTGGGGATCCCACCCTACCTTACGGACACTGCTATTGGATGTCCCATGTGTAAGGAATCTTCTGGAACAGGACGTGCTGTATACTTATAATAATAATATAATAATACAATTCTGTTATCATTGTTCTTCGTTACCTCTGTATGGTGATTGTTCATATGTTCATTTTTGAAGTTATTGTTCTCCCGGCTTCTTGTTAACTGCTTGTAAATGCTGGGGATTTTGTGGGAGGTCCCTGACTTATATAGGGCCGGGAGGAGCCACAAGCTGTTTTTCTGCAGTCCAGCGCCATCTTGTGGATGTATTACCCATGTGTAAGGAATCTTCTGGAACAGGATGTGCTGTTTACTCATAATACCAATTCTACAGGTGAGTAATCGCATAATTGTATTTTTTTTATGCTGGAGTCTGTAACTTTTTTCCGACTCCAGCCAAAACTAGCCCGACTCCACAGCCCTGTGTACCACTCCATAAACCCAGCCAAAAATGAGCACAGGATTGCACTGCATGTTATATTTGTCTTAATAACCATTTGGTTTTATGCTCCTGAGTGTATATATATATATATATATATATATATATATATATATCTGCAAGAAACTTTTAGCGCCGCACAGGATGGAAGAGACGCACTTCAGATCAAACCCCTCATAAATATTCATTGTCCTATTTTTCTTTATCTGCTGCTTTCAGATCTCATCCCACGCTGCACATTGCCACTTCAAGGACGCTCCGTTGGAGAGTTATGGCGGCGCTGCATTGTCGTTTTTATGTGACAGTATATCAAGGTGTTCAGCATGGCTGCCATCCAATTAATGCGATCAGAGTGTGTTAAGATTTCCAATTTATGGTACTAAAAAGTAAACAGCTAAGTAATTGCCCCCCACACAGGGCTGGGAAGGGATATCAGACTTTTTATTGCACAATTTCAAAGGAAGACCAAGTGCTTCAAGTCCTTTGTTAAGCACTGAGCTGCCATGCTTGTGGTGGGCTCTGTATCCTAGGACACAATCCCACCTATCTGACAACCCTCCCAAAGGATAGTGGTGTTACATGCTGTAATGAATTATAGCTGTAATAGGCAATCTGTCAATATGACTTCCTCTTCCTTCTAGGTAATAAAATGCACAAATGGCATCCCTCAGCATTACTATAGCAGGGTTAGAGATTGGAGACTGAATTCCAGAAGAGGCTTCAAGTAAGGTGGGTTGCATGCAGGGGGCTACACCTAGATCAACTGGCCCCCCAAAAATTAAGACAACTGAGAATTTTCCTGTTTTCCCTATGGTCTGTCCCATAGGCACATTTCTTTTTAAAAAAATCTTGTTTTAGCCTATCTACGCAACTGAGCCAGTGACAGATTCAAATAAATTGTACGAGTGTGCTCTTGGTATAATGGGTGTGGGCAACATGAAAATTATCCTATTGTTGGGTATATCGGCTATGTGTTTACCCCTGAGACGGCCTGGGAGCAGCTTGGTAAGCATATTTGACCAACAACTGCAGAAGCCATAATGAAAGATACGGCAAGTTATGTCTCATATTTGAATCCAGAAATTAAAAAAGAAAATACTATGATGATCCACAGGAGATAGTGTGTAGCCCCATGGGGATCAGACCCGGCCAGAGCTAGACTACTACAATAGGCCAGGAGGTGTGTGACACAACAAGCTGTGGTCCTGTCATCTGGACTTCTTGAACTCAGAATGCTGAGCTTTAGACAAATCCACATGGACTTCCAATTAGTTATAAGTAACCCTCGTTAACCATAGTTATTCCCTTTTAATCAGGTTAGTTATTTATATTACCTGCTGTGAATCCAATGTTTTGTATTTCCCAAGCCGTCGCGGGGCGGCGCGCGCGCGCCCCCCCACCCCTCCTGTGTGTCCGTACTCCGGTGGGCAGGGATGGCGCAGACTCCACGCGTCATCTCGTCGACGAATGTTGGCTGCTCGGCGTGGCGGACGTGATGGGGCGGCGCGGTCCGCGCGCAGTTGGATTGCGGGCGCACAGGTTAGTTTAAAAGGGGCGGCTAGATAGGTTACAACTTACTCACCCTGGCGAAGAGGCATAAGGCCATGCAACGCGTCGGCGGAAGGTTGAGGTCCTGAGCTCAGTGAATGTGGTGATGTTATCCATTTACTAATCTTTCACTCAAATGCATTTGTCTGTATGATGGCGTATGCACCACCTGTATTGCACTGATAAAAAATTCATTATTATCCTTGCACAACGCTCAATGTGTATCATAATTCTTTGTACATTTTCACTTGGCACTTTGCACAGTTCTCACATCTAAGCACTTGGCACTTTACGAATATTTCTCCTTTTTTTTACTATTGTAAGTATTCCTTTATCACACATTTGGATTCTGTAGCACTTTTCTTGCTTTTAAATAACGTCACCATACAGCCACAGTAGCATATTTATTCAGTTTTAATACATTTGTGATAAAATATAATCTATATCTGAATTATAGCTCATAACAGGACAATTATCTCCAGCATCCTTTATTTGTGTATATGTTTTTTAATCTAGTCTTCAATGTTGTTTGTCATTTTTCAAGAATGATTCAATAAATGTATTCCTTTATTTATTTATATGGTTTTTGGTGTGCAGTAGTTATATATCTAGGGCTCTTTATCTTTGGTAGAATTGTATTTTTAAACCGGACCTTCACCATGATTTATTGAAAAGCCCAAACCCTTATAAAACGATTCCCCAGCATATAGAATTAATATATATATATATATATATATATATATATATATATATAAAAGTTTTTAGTCACTTATTATTCTTTCCTCCACCGGGCTGCAACTCTGTTCAGGATTTTAGGATACGGGCACCGCCATCTTGACTCAGAAGCATCACACTTACTTAGGATCGGAGAGCAGGATACAGTACAGGGGGGTGGGTTATAGCTGTGCTTTGCTCAGACAGAGCAGAGCTGGGGTCAGGAAAAGGTCAGCAATCCCAGAATGCAGAGCAGCACAGTCAGAAGGCACTTCCTGTTTGCAGGCTGCCTGATGTTCCATGAGCCGCCATCTTGATGTTTAAAGGCTCATAACATGCAGTAGATGCAAGTAGGATGATTTTTTATGTGATCAATCTGTATGTGCAGGGTGTGGGTAACATATAGGAGAGACTCTTATTCAGAGTGAAGGGCCGCTTTAAGCTGATCTTTTACTGCTCTGGTGGAGAAAAGCTAAAGTCAAGTCAGCCAATACTTACCACTTCTTCATTCATTGAATGATCCCATCACCGCCGGTTACCAGTCGGTTTTGACAAGTGGCCTTGCATGTCAAACTTGAATGGTTGCTGGTCAGATAACTGGCTGCCATTTGCTACCATGCAAATAAATGTGGTGAAAAGTGAAAGAGGTGAGTTGATTTAGTTCCTCTTTAAGGGACAGACAAGTAAATCTCTAACATTTCTGTCTTAGTGGCAGTAGGTGGCCTGGCCTCTTTTATTCCTATTAAATTGAAAAATAACGTTCTCTATGCCGTTAGGACATGCATGGCAGATGCTATATGTGTCATTGATTGGTTAATATTGCCCGCCTGACCATAAAATCTCTGACATGTATGTGGTGACAATGGTCGGTTTGATCAGTCTTCAGTCAAGTAGGCCTGATCGTTCTCACCAACCATCACACCTGCCTTTTGATGCACCATCACCTTTTGTGACTCCATAACTAACTGTGAAAGAGAAAGGTTAGCTGGGACTCCAGTGTCTCTGCCAAGAAATAATCACTTTCTGGGAGTTTTTTACTCTGCCAGTTCAGTGTATCCTCTGCCCTAATGAATTATGCATCAGCAGAAACCGTCAGCTTCCATTCCACTAAACGAGCCTCCTTGTAACTCTGAATTATCTCCAGTCGCAGAGATATCTTCCTAACCGGGCAGCAACTTTCCGCAGGTGTAGAAATTCACTAAATGCAAATGGGGTTTGGGAATCCGAAAGATAGACACTCAGGGGTACCAGAACAATAAGGGACTGACAGTCGGGTACCAGAACAATGACAAGCTGACACACGAGGGTCCCAGAAAAATGACACACTGGCACTCCGGGATCCAGAACAATGACACACTCCTGCTCGGGGATCGAAAACAATAGCATGCTGATGTGCTGGGATCCAGAATATGCACACACATGAGTCTCAACAATAACATGCTGTTGCTTGGGGTTCGAAAAGAATGACATGCTGACGCTCGGGTATTCCAGACCACTGAATGTAAATGGTGTTCGGGGTTCGAGAAGAATTACACACTGGCACTCAGCAGTCCCAGAACAATTACTTGCTGATGCTCGGAAATCCAGACCCACTGACACTCATGAGTCCCAGAACAATGACACACTGACGCTGGGGGATCCAAAACAATGACGCACGGACACTTGGGGGGGGGGGGGGACTCAGTATAATGACATGCTGCAACTCAGGGAGGTCCCAGAAAAATTGACATTGTGAAACTTGCTCTTAACACATGAGGGTCCAAAACAATGACACGTTGAAACTCCTGGGGGGGGGGGGGGGGGGCTACTGAGTGGTCCCAGAGAAATGACATTCAAGGGATCCCTGACACATGATACTCCGGTTTAGAAAAATCAAACAATTGCCAACACACGCTGACACTCAGGGGTTCCAAAACAATGATACCATAACTCTGGGGTGGGGGGGGGGCCATATTAATAATATAATGATGCTTGTGGGTTTCCAGGACAATGATATAGGGTGATGTGAGTTCCTGCAGTGTCAGTGGTTCTGCAGTGATGGTCTACAGAGCAAAGATCTCATTTGTTGCTCTGCGGTGGCTGATTAATGAAGCTCCCCCAGAATCCTTCAGGTAGCTGTCAACTGTGGTAACCAATCACCACCCGCCCAATTTATGGATGGCGCTCACTGGGCCCCTGGCGCAGTCTCTGTGTAAATAATTAATTGGGAGCTTGCAGCAAAGTTATATGTATTACTCTTGCAGATTGTATTTCAGGAGAAGGATGTTGGAGCACACACTGTAACCCTGCCAAGCCTAAACCTAGAAAGAAATCCAGCTATTGTACTTTTTATCTCATATGATCAGAACAAACCGGAATGTGCACTGACAGCATATAGCATCCAGCTAGAACAATGGGTGGACTATCAGGCCAGAAACCACTTGTCATGTACCCACCTTTGTCTCCTTTACTGGTGCCCATTGGTCTGGCTTTGGTGTGCTTACAGGGGTGCCCACCCATATGAAGGGGCTGGCAGATTGACCTCTGATCCCCAGGGTATCAGACCCGTGCCTGGTGCCCAAGCTGTTTGTTGGATGGGGGGTACACATTTTCTTTTTATATTTGTATTTATTTTAACCCAAAAAATCAAAATACTCCCATGTGTCATTTACATTGAGATAAATGATGCCAGTATTTTCGGCATGGCTGTTTTAAATAAATAAAGCATTCCAGTTGGTGATGCCGACTTTGCTGTGAGCAGGTGAAAACAACTTTTAAAAAATCTTGCAAAAAAGTCTCGTCAAAAAGTCACAAGTAACTTTTTGAGAGAAGTTTCCATGTGAGAGAAAACAAAGCAGAAAATTCTCTTTAAGAAAACGTGGCGTCTGCTGAATTGCGTGAGTGTAAAAAGTTTTTCACACAAAAATTGTACGAGAAAGCTTTCTCTCAGGGTGCTGAATCGACCCTATATTGAATTTATTTGATCCCATGATTATGTAAACATGTCAGGCCTTTGAGTCCTGATCGGCGGTGGTGTTTAATCTGCGCTTTTTGCCCATTATGCAGCTGACAAGTTGCAGTGAGATGTAAACAGTCATTGCTCGCTCCTGGTTTTTGAACCTTCCATCTCTGAAGCTGTGTGCCCATAATTAACTCATCCGCAGCTTCATCTGAAGCTCATTAAAGAGGCACAGTGCTGGGATTTCCTCTGATTAGGCAGATTTATGCGCTTGCCGCTCCTGCGAATGCTGCGGCCGCTTGCCATCTTATCATAACAGACGGAGCGAGTGTAATTGCAGAGCGGACTTACAGTCGCCACTTAGCGATCCCCACTGGCAAAAGAAAACCTTGGGCAAGCTGGGGCCTGGGATGTGCAGCTCTTGCCTAAAAGCAGAGACTGCTTTTATACAATTAAATAAAAACTCACCACTCGCCGACTTTCTGCCGCGTCAGTAAACAGCAAAAAGTCAATATTTACCCGGCGCTGCACACAGACAGAATTTTAACAAGCGGCACAGCTCTAGTATTATCCAACCCGATAGCTTCCTATTCCTGCTATGGGAGCTTCACCCACGCAAACAGACGATCGATCAATCCCGACTAATGCCTGAAAAAAATATGGGAAGAGGAACCGTTTGAGCTTTAACACTTTTTTTTTCTTTTTTTTCACTTTGTCCACATTACTACTATTATTGTGTTGTAGGAGTGTACTTCCCTTAGTGCTCAGTGTGTGGTAGTACACTCGCCATTGCACCGCTCACTGACCACTAGAGGGAGTACACTGCTCCATCATAATCTCCTCCTGCTTAGCGTGTTGTAGAAGTGCATTACCTCTAATGTGTTGTGCTACGCCTGCTGTCACGCTTCATACTGACCACTAGATGGAGCACACTGCCATCATGATCTCCATCTGCTAAGTGTGCTAAAGGATTATGCTCCTCAAGTTTTCATCTCACTGTAAGGTGACCACTAAAGGGAGCACACGGCTTCATTATCAGCTCCTTCTGTTTAGTGTGTTATAGGTGTTTGCTTCATCATGAGTGTGTTATTACACCCACTGTCACACTGCACACTGACCACTAGTTGGAGTGAACTGCTGTCATGAGCTCCACCCACTTAGTTTGTTGTAGGAGTGTGCTCCTCCAGTTCTCTCACTGCAGATCGACCACTAGAGGGAGCACACTGTTCCGTCATTGGCTTCTTCTGCTTAGTATTTTATAGGTTTTCAGTCTGTAGTGTTACACCTCTTGTCATGCAACACACTGACCACCAGTGGGAGCACAATGCCATCATTAGCTCCATCCACTTAGTGTGTTGTAGGAGTGTGCACCCTGGAGTTTTCAGTGTGGTATTACACCTGCTATTTTACTCCAGAATGACCACTAGAGGGAGTGCACTGCTCTATCATCAGCTCCTTCTGCTTAATGTGTTATACAGTATGAGTTTGGAAACAGAGCAGATGCTCGATTCCTCCCTAAATTCTAGTCTCTGCCCTGTTTTATTAGAGAATGAATAACTTATCTGTGGTGGCTGAGCAAGATAAACAAAAGCAACTAAAACAATTTTAGGAGCCTGGGCAGGTTACTTTCCGAGATGTATCCACTACCACACTATGGTTGACAATAATTAATACATTTTATTAATACAAATTAAAAAGACGTGTCAAATACAAAATTGCTATAAAGAATTTGTATGAAAAATGTCCTTATGTGTCTTACCGTAATTTCATAGTATACACATTCAGTTTGGTGGTGGAACTGTATAATGTACCAATTTCAGGATAAAGGAGAGGATATAAAAGGAAAAGAAACATCAGTAACAATTCTCTAAATAATTAAGTATAGCTATAGATACTGGATCCTCTCTGGATGCAATAGTGATTATAAAACATACCTGTAATTGTTTTCTATATACAGTCAAATAATAAAAAATACACTTATGGGTAGGAGAAGAAAAAGGAAATCCTTGTCTGTTAAAGTGGACCAGAACCCATAGACTCCAGGGCAGGCTTGCTCGCTCCCCCCCAGGGTGCCCCACTGTGCGAAACCCCCCAGGTCGCACAAAAACTCACCCTCGTTCCCGGTCCACTGGGTGTGTGTGAGCAGCGGACGTATACCCGCTATCTCTTTAGCGGGCCCACTCCCTGTAAAAGGGTAGCAGGGGATGTGGCCGGCAACGCGCTCGGATCCGCTCACATTAGACAAACTCCTGGACGAGCGTGCTGATTGGTCGAAAGGGCTGTGCATGGGCCATAAGACCAGAGAATGGTAAGTGAGATCAGGCGACCTGGGGGGTTTCACACAACGGGGCACCCCCTATCGGAGTGCCTGGGGAGCAAAGACCGAAACCAAGGATAGTCAAAATCCTGGGTTTTTTGTCCACTTTTAGAAGTCTGTGCTCTGAAATGGCAGGGATTTGCCAACGTCACCAATGTATAGGGAATTACCATTTATCAGGTTTGGCTGATCCACTCTAGGATCAGTTCTAAACCAGTAGTGAGAAGGGGCGGTGCCAACCCCGTCAGAGCCTTAGGTTCTCTGTGTAAGTGGTTCCAGTGGCGTGCCAATCGCCACTAGCACTGGCATGTTGTTGCGCTCCACTCCGGCGCTCTCAACTCCCCTGGCTATGCATCGCTCCCAAACAGTCCTGCCTTCAGGGCTGAGATGCCAGAGAGGGGATAGAAGGTTTACACTGCCACAGGAGGCGGGTTAGCGCCATAGAATTTGTCCCGCCCAGCCAGCGTGCATTGGACTGTTAGTACCTACGCTCTGTAACCCGGCCTCTTGTACAGGGGAGACCCGGCCTAACTTACAGTTGTTGAAAGTAAATGACTAAGTTATTTTAATAAAAAAACTGAAAAGGACTTGCTTCAAACATCCACTGAGATGTGTTAACATAGAAAGTGACATTCCTAATTCATTTTTATTATTCAATGTTTTACTCACTAATGTTCCCAGAATATTGCTCCAAGCCATTTATCTGTAGCGGGATGTCATCTCCCTAATATAATATGTTTTGATGGTTGTTTTTCTTATTAATTCATTCATTGTTTGTGTTTTATTATATCTTTCTTTCTCTATGTTTGTCCAGTAGGAAAATTATCTTTTTTACTTTAGTGTGTAAAGCTAATATGATCATTTAGGCCTGGGAGTTCTGATGCTTTCAGATTATAGATCCATCTGGCCTCACTTCTAAGGGTCCGAGCCTCGATATTGCCTCCCCTAATATTGGGGTGTATTGGGTGTATGCAAGTCATACCTTTAAAAGTCACAAAGTCCCCCCCCCATGTCTGTCGATGTGCTCATAGATGCAATTGTGGAAGTTCCGGTCGGTTTACCCCTCAAAGAATCTCCCAAACAGGCATGTTAGGAGGTATACAATATGTTTAGTTTTGCAATTGCTGTAATGTTCTGCCTGTTTAGTTTTCCCTGTGGGTATTTGAATCTGTCTGTCTGTTTTTAGATATTTACAGGTGCTGCAGCCCCCACAGGAATCAAGTGCCCACAGGAATCAAGTCCCCGGAACTTGACAGCATTTATTGTGCCCTGTGCTCCTGTAACGGCTCTACACAAGTCTATCCATTAAACTGTGCCCTTTTCTAAAAATCAGTTTGGGTCTTTTCATTATTAGGGGTCCCAAGAAGGAGTCTCCGTTCAGGATGTGCCAATGATTTGCCAGACATTTTGCTGTTTGATCAGTGCAGGTTGAGATCAATGCAGGCCCTTCATTTTGTATTGTTTAGTTTGGTCCCTTATACAATGTTTGATCTCTGCTCTGTCTTTTTATAAGCATTTTTTATGTTCTCACTATAACCTCTTAAACAGGAGCGTATTTCCTGTACTGACCCGTTCAAAGTTTTCTTTAGATGTACAATTGCATTTAGCTCTCAGGTACTTACAATATGGAATGCTGCGTATGAGTGACCGAGGACGAGAACTAGACACTCTCAGAATAGTATTAGCGGCTGTAGGTTTTCTATAGAGGGTTGTTGTTACTTCTCCTGTGGTTATGGAAATGGAGAGATCTAAAAATGTGACAATGTGTTTGTCATAATCTGAGGCCAGTTTTAGATTATCTTGATTGCAGTTGAGAGTCTCCACAAATTTTACTACCATCCAGAGTGCCCATCCAGAACAGTAGGATGTTTTCTTTATACCCGTGCCATGAAATTACATGGCACAAGTATCCTGTAAGGTTGTCCCTACCCCACAACCTCCTCTCCCAATCACCCAGACACAGGTTGGCATACGATGGGGCACATGAAGTCCCCATCACAGCCCCTTGTACCTGGTGGTAAAGGTGTCCATTAAATAAGAAAAGGTTGTGGGCAAAGACGAACACGAGCAGCCATAACAGGAAGGTCCTATGTTGGAGAAGAATTTGGCCACCACCTCCAAACCTCTGGGATGTGGGATACTGAAATGAGTCCAGAGTGACCAGGAGGGCACCCTGCGGCAAGGTCACACCATCCATAATCATGAGAATGTGTGAGATGTCCCTGGTGTAAGATGGTAAATTTTCCACCAGGGTCTGGAGATAGTAGTCCACATGGACACTGGCTCATTCATTAAGGGCCCCCATGCCAGACACTATGGGACAACCCGGGGGGTCGCGCCATAGATTTATTCACTTTGGGTAGTGCGTAAAATGTTGATAGTCTGTGGGGCATCCAAATACTGTCTTACCTGTTTGTCTATCACCTGATTCTGAAGGCCTTGATCCAGTATGCTATGGTACAGGGAGCCAGTCCGGGCCAGTCTGGACATAGGGACCCTCTGATATCAGTCCTGATTTCTGAGTATGTCATATAACATATTGTTACAACTACGTTGCCTCCCTGGTCAGCTGTCTTGATGACCAGATGGGTCATACCCTCCAGTTCATTCATGGATGTTTAGTTCATTTCAAGATTACCTGTAACAAGTTTGAGGAAAGTTGCTATGTTAGTATTGCTTGTAGTGGGAGGGAAGAACAAAGATGGTTTTTAAATTTTTTGTCTGCTACTATCCACCCTGAAAATAAGCCCTAGTAAGATATTTCATACTTTTTTGCTAATGCATGAAATAAAAGCTCTACCCCCAAAGTAAGCCCTAGTTACAATTTGTGATCCACCTACCAGGCTTCAGCAGAGGGACGGGAGCGGCGCTACCTATCCCCTGAAAATAAGCCCAAGCTCCTATTATTGAAGCATAAATTAATATCAGACCTGTCTTATTTTCGGGGGAAACACAGTATAGGATTCTGAGATATATCTATATTTTCTCATTGTGTGGGGGTAATATCCGAGACATCGGCACATAAATCTCGCATATTTAGTAGACTTTCTCTTTCCTATAAAAAATGGCTGCTGTTAAAGCGGACCTTCACCTTGAATAAGAGCATATCTTATATGTTTCCCACACCCTGTACATACAGATTGTTCACATTTAAAATCATCCTACCTGCATCTGCTGCATTTTCTGAGCCTTTAAACATCCAAGATGACGGCCCATGGAGTGTCAGGCTGCCTGCAGACAGGAAGTGTCTCCTGACTGTGCTGCACTGCATCTGGGATTGCTGTCCTTTTCCTGACCCCAGCTCTGCTCTGTCTGTGCGAAGCACAGCTATAACCCACCCCCTGCACTTTTGACCCCTCTCCTCAGTATGTGATGCTACTGAGCCAAGATGGTGGCTCCCGTATCCTAGAGTCCTGAACAGAGTTACAGGCCAGTGGGGGAAAAAATAAAAAGCAAGTGATAAAAAATGTTAAATATATTAATTTTAGATGATGGGGAATAGTTTTTTAAGGTTTTGGGCTTTTCATTAAATGATGCTGAAGGTGTTATAGGAGTTTGCTTCGTCTAATATTCAGTCCTAAAGCACCTACAAATCCTGCAGCAGTTGCAGACCATTTTAATCACATCACACAGCGACCATAACTCAATAAAATGTCCAGATATCAGAGATGCGTCTCTGTGATACCAGCAGGTCTCACTCTGTTTGGCTTTATTAGCTATTTGACTGAAAACATTAGAAAACGCTCACAGGCTTTAAAATGCGGAGTGCTCTCAAGTCCTCCCCAAACACCTTCTTCACACCCTGGTAGCTCTTTACCTCCAGAAAGAGAAGAGAGGAGGATATTGAACAACAAGGATCCTTGCTGACAATTCTTCATTAGCAGCTTCTCTATGGGCGCCTCGCGCTGCGCCATAAACATGTCATATCTTAAAAGCCGCCTGAGATTTACGTTGCTGCGTTTGGGGGGACGGCGCTTGGCTGCCACATGCCCGCAGCACTCCATCATTTATTTCTTATTCTCCCAGTGATAGTAGCGTGATGGAGAGCTGCTTGCCTTAGACTCGCCACCGCTAATGTTGATGATTTACGAAAAAAAAAATATTCTGAAAAGGTTCTTTATTCCACCTTTGCTCCCCTGGACGATATGACTGAAACTAGCAGCCAATTCAAGAAGGCATCAACAACCCTGGTGCCAAAATCCAACCTTGTGGTGATTTAGAAAGTTTGGAAGTTTAATTACGATCGGATCTTTTTATTGCTTTTTTTATGGACTTTCATCCACTGGCCTCTCTGGAAATAGTAATTAGATTGCAATAAAAGATACTGAAAGAGTTCATCCGAGGACAGAAGCAATGCCCAAAACTACTGGAATTCTCCTTCAACTTCTATATATCAAAACGTACTGCTATGCCAAGGGGAAGCCTAAGAATGGCAGAAAGAATTTTCCTCTAGTGTTCAATGCTACCAATCCCTGGTGTAAGATGACATACTAAGCTGAAGAAGAGCACTGCGCTTCCTCTAGTGGTCAGTGGGCAGCATGACAGCGAGTGTAATACTACACACTCAACATTAGAGGGTGCACGCTCCTACAACACCAGGAGTTTGACTATTCTGGGTTTTGGTCCTTGCCGACCGGGGTCCCCCACTGTGTGAAACCCCCCAGTTTGCCAAAACCAACTTCCCTCTTCCCGGTCCTACGGCTCCAACCCCTCGTCCAATCAGCGTGCTTGGAGCCACTGACATCACAACGTCTAAGCCTTCGTCTAAGGCCAGCTGCTCCGAGTGCGCAGACAGGCGCATCTCCCGCTACCCTCTTACGGAGCGTGCCTGCTACGTCCATTCACAGATCCCTGGCGCGGGCACGAGCCCTGCTAGAGGGATAGCAGGGATGTGGCTCGCACATGTGCCATTGGACCGGGAAAGAATGTAAGTGTATGGGGCAACCTGGGGGGTTTCGCACAGCGAGACATCTCGATTTTGGATGCCTCGGGGAGGAGGGAATCGATCGGCTTTTAGATTCCCCGGCTGATTGCTGTGGGTTTTCGTCCAGCTCATGAGAGGAGCTCATGATGACACTGTGCACTCCATCTAATGTGCAGCGTGACAGCATGTGTAATACTAATGCTCCTGCAGCACTAAACAGAAGGAGCTCATTATGTATGTGTAGTGTGATATCAGGTCTAATACCACACACTAAACACTAGAAGGAGCACAACAATAAGCAGGAGGAGCATGTGAAGTGAGATCAGGTGTAAAACCACAAACTGAAGACTAGAGACCGCACACTACCACAACACATCAGTAGTAGCTTATGATGGTATTACGTTCCCTTTAGTGGTTAGGGTGCAGTGTGACATCGGCTGATATATCACAAATTGACTAGAAGGAGCACACACAACACACTAAGCAGAAAAAGCTCATGATGGCAGTGCGCTCCCTCTAGTGGTCAGTGTGCAGCATGACAACATGTGTAATACTGCACACTGAACATTAGAGGGATGCATGCTCCTGCAGCACTAAACAGAAGGAGCTCATTATGTATCAGTGCCTCTCTAATGGTCAATGTGTAGTGTGATATCGGATCTAATACCACACAGAGCACAACAATAAGCTGAAGGATTGTGAAGTGTGCGATCAGGTGTGAAACCACAAAATGGAGGCTAGAGGGGGCACAGTGCCACAACATAGTAGTAGCTTATGATGGTAGTAAACTCACTCTAGTGGTTAAGGTGCAGTGTGACATTGGCTGATATATCCCAAACTGGACACTAGAAGGAGCACTCACTAAGCAGAAAAATCTCATGATGGCGGTGCTCTCCCTATAGTGGTAAGTGTGCAGTGTGACAGAATGTGTAATACCAAATACTGAACACTCCTACAACACAGTAAGCAGAAGAAGCTTGTAATAGCAGTGCTCTCCCTCTAGTGTCACACACTGATCGCTAGAGGGAGTGTGCTCAGCATGCAGCCTGACAATGGGTGTAATATGCACTGGGCAATTTGCTTTATGTCTTGTTGTGTTAAATCAGAGGGTATTGGCATCCTTTAGAACAATGTCTGTAATTTAAACAAATTAGCCAGTGAGCCTTTAGGATGTGACATATGTTGATGGGGGGGGGGGGGGGGTGGACCAGGTATTTAATCCCTGTAGTAGGAATGTAAATAGCTGCTAGGTAAAGGCACAGCAGGCCTTGTTCATTGTGAGACTGGTAATGGACTGTGGGCAGGATGCAGGAGTTGCTCCAAACATGTCTGCCAGTAACCATGACACCCTGGGGTCCTTGTTAGGCCTGGTCGTTGCTGGCAGTTTATGTGGTTTCTGGGCCAGGCACAGCTGCTGGAGACTGGCACGCTGCAGCGGGAACAAATTTTGCTCACAATCGTAGAGGTTGGCTGATTTTTACCGGAACCAAGCTGAAAGGCAAATCAGCTACAGTAGAGCTGGGCCCCGATGCGAATGATTGACTTGAGAATTTCCTTCAATTCAACACAAATTCCAGAATCGCTTATTTGTACCCATAGACAGACCAGAATTATGTGATCAGTCTAATAAATGGGTGTGGCTAATTATTGTTCAAAAAAGCTTGCTAACTCATCACCCTGTCAAAAGGATTCAATTTTTGCAGTCAGTTCTTTTCTCCCCTGCTCTGATTTCCAGTTCTACTCCTGTGTAGTAGAAATGTCTATGAGCAACAGCAGCTCAGCCATGAAGCTGATGGAAGAATTCATCCCTTATGAATTACTGAGTTCAAAAGAGCCTCTGAAAAAATATCAGGAGCTGTTAATGATGAGCTTCATCAATTGGGTTTGTATGGCTAGGCTGCTATACAACAGCACTGTAAAAGTGTAGCTTAACCCTTTAAATGCCAAGCCCATAGTTTCTATGTGCTTGGCATTTCCCCCTTTTGCGGCAAAAACAAAAGCCGCTCACCTTGGGCTGGGATCCAGCGCTGGGGGATCTCCTCTCCCCGGAGTGCCTCTGATCCTCCCCCTTCAGTGGACAGGAGCAGCTCCGTTTACCACCGGAAGGAGGGAGGGGATGCGGCTGGCGGCGCACTCGGCCCCCTTTCGGTGGTGCTGTTCAGGCAGCTTAGCCATCAGTGGTGCCAAAGGGAGCCGCGTGACAGTAATTGTGCTGATTGCTAAGTGCACTACTCAGCCAATCAGTACACTCACTCGAGTCTGTGCCATAGAAATGGAAGGAAGGTGAGTGTATGGTGGGACCTGGGGGGATACACACAGTGGGACATCTAAATTTGGGATTCCACCACACAGAGGAACACACACGGGAAGGTGAAATTCTCTTTAAAGCCCCAACCCCAGCTTATACTGAGGCTTGAATTTAGATTAATAGGGCATTAACCAATTAAGGACACTTTTTTGGCTCCTGCACATGTTCATTTAATTTTTACAAGTTGGAAGCGCAATTTTATAAGATTTGATCGTTTTTTTAAAGATCTGCTAAAAAAAATATATATATATATAATTTTTCTGGACGTTCCATCAAAAATCACAGTTAAATATGTATAGCTCAAAATGATAAAAAATAGTCTGGAAACAGAGGGTGATATAACTCCCAGGTAGGTTGACAGTTAAAGGGTTAAAGAAGAGCAGCTACCTCCTCGAGTCTATAAGACTTGTCGGGGGTTGCTCTGCCTCGTTATGAGGAATCCTAAATTGGGACCCTGTCTGTCTTGCTTGTGAATAATATTCTTAGTATACAGTACGTCCTGCTCCAGTTATAATACTTACACTTGGGTTATCCTCCACCAGATGGCGCTGCACTGCAGAGACATGGAAAAACAGGCTCCTCCCGGCCCTTCATATACCCAGGGACCTCCCACAAATCCCCAGATTTCTCTGCAGTGCTGACTGCGAAGACATGATGTGTCACTCTCTCGCAGGTGAGTGGGGCTATTAAAGCCTGCGGCCCTGTTGGACTACTCTCACCCTTCCTCTTTGTGATGTGCCTCCCAGCCTGGGCTGCGCTGGTCGGATGAAGGTAGGCAGCACTACGTGTGCTTATGTAGCCATGCTCCTCTGCAGTCCCCCACCAAAGGGTAGGCGGTTTAGGCTGATGGTGAGCCTCTTGTGGATGCCCCTCCCGCATTATTGCCCCATACCCCGTGTAGCGGTGGACCCTGTTCAAAGGGTCGCCATCCTCCCTCGTTCCCCCCGTAGCTCGGGGGGAAAGAAAGGGGGGGGTGTGTGTGTGGTGGTCTTAGTGTATTCAGTACACGTTATGGCCTTAGTATTGTCCTTGACTCATACACCTGGTGTCAGAGCCGCGCTGCTTTTATTGTCTATTGGCCGCCGCTGCGCGATTCTCTGGCCCTTATTGGACGGGCACGTGAACAGGCGGCGGCGTCTTCATTGATGTACGTTGTTGGGCGCATCTGGAAGCAATCCCCGTTTTACTTCTATAGTGTGTTATTCACTTTACTGTCTGCCCTGACTACTGTATTCAGAGCTTCGCGCTCTTCGGGGGGGGGGGGTCGGAGACCTGGCTTGGTGCGCTCGGCGTCACAGCCCGCTCTGGCCCTTCGAGGTTCGCTTGGCGCCATTTAGATGCTCATCGCGCGCGCGTGGTAACGGTCCTCCTCCTCCCTCGATCTGTAAGTGCCCTCGCGGGCGATTTCCTTTTTTTCTTGCTTACTGCGCATGGCTCTGACATCCCTATTCCCATTATGTCTTTCAGGAGGTCGAATCCAGTGGCTTCTCCCGGCCCGGTGTAATTGCCAGTTGGACATAATATAATTACTCTCACTTCCCTGCAGGTCTTTGGGGCATCCAGGGTAGCTTATAGCGTCAATCCCTACTGGCCTATTGTGCCCATCAATCACCATATGGAGGCATCCCAGGATATTGTGAACGGGGTTCCCTCAGGACAAGCCCGGCTGTGTGTAGCTTGTGGGGTCTCATCTATCAACGGTGACAATGCACAGGTCTGCGTCCCTTGTGTACAGCAGGCGCTAATGGTACTTCCCGCCCCTCCTAGGGCTGGGTCTGCACCTCGCCTCACTTCACCTACCCCCCCCAAGCCTGAGTCTAACCCCCAATACAAGCGGGGATTCTCATCCTGATGTGGCTACTAGACTGGCCAGCGTTGAAAAATTGCTTGCTAGTACTCTAGCGCGCAAGGCCACCGCAAAAAAGCGGCACATAATTCCTGACTCTGCTCCTTTCCCTACGGAGTCTGATGAGTTTACGCATCTATATGACCATGCCCTTTCGGACGAAGGGGAGCTGCTCTCTGACTCAGAGTCATCTGATGAGAAGTCTAGGGGTCATGACGATTCTGGTTCTGATCACTGGACCCCCGATGATACTGATAAGCTACTGCTTCAGATTTTTGAGGTTTTGTCCATCTCTCCCCCGGTTGCGGCTCCCAGGCAAAGGGGTGAACTATTCCATACTGCTAAGGCTCGAATTTCCTGAGCAGACCCATTTCAATAACCTCGTGCTTAAGGAGTGGGAACATCCCAGTAGACTTCCCGGGATCCCTAAGAGTCTGACAGGAAGTATCCATTTCCTGCTGACATGGTCAAGTGCTGGTCATCGCCCCCCGAGGTCGATGCTCCTATTCTAGGCCTGTCTAACACCTCTATTATGCACTCCCCCGACACTACTACGCTGCGGGATTCTGAGGACCGGCACATTGACCAATTGGCGTGCCATGCCTTTGCGTTTGGAGGGGCGGCACTGCGCCCGGTCTGCGCTCTGGCCATTACTGCCGTGGCGCTCAGGGCCATGGTCAGGAATGCACTTAACGGCCCAGACGAGTTGCCTGCTGATACTATTAATGCACTGTCTAACTGTGATGTATTTGTGAAATTTATCCTGTCTGCATCGGATGATGCTATTAGGCTGTAAGCCAGATCTTCCGCCTTGGCGGTGGCTATACGCCACGTGGTATGGCTGCGACAATGCTGCTAAGAAAGCCCTTACTGGACCCCTCAGTAATGAGGGGGTGCCCTCGCCCGCCAGGGTGGGGGGACGGCTACAGCACTTTGCGCACGTCTGGAGGCGCCAAGTCTCAGACCGGTGGATTCAGGAGGTAGTTACCTCCGGATACAAGATAGAGTTTGCTGTGCGGCCCCCCTCAAGATTCATCAGGTCCCGGATCCCCCAGGACCCGGTATCAGCTCAGGTCCTGATGCAGGCAGTACAAGGGCTTCTGGATCTGGGAGTTATTTGCAAGGTTCCCTTGAAAGAACTGGGAGAAGGGTTCTACTCCAACCTTTTCACAGTACCCAAAAGAGATGGGTCAGTCAGGCCCATTCTGGATTTAAAGATCCTCAACAAATTTGTCAAGAACAAGCGCTTTCGCATGGAAACCCTGTGCTTGGCCGTTGGCTCTCTGCGCCCAGGGGACTTTATGACGTCCGTGGACATCAAAGATGCTTATTTTCACATCCCTGTATTCCCAGGACATCAAAGGTTTCTCAGATTCGAGTTGAAAGATCAACACTACCAATTTGTGGCTCTAGCGTTTGGCCTCACTTCAGTTCCCAGAGTGTTCACCAAGGTATTGGCGGGGGTGATGTCTTTGATAAGGTCAGGGGGCATTCGAGTGCTGCCCTACCTGGACGACATCCTCATCGCCTCATGGCCTCTACAGCAGGCGGAGCTGGACACTCAGCTGGTGGTGTCCACCTTGGAATCCTTCGGCTGGGTGATCAATCATCCCAAGTCCTCCTTGTCCCCTTCACAGGTGACCCCATTCCTGGGGATGATTCTGGATACGGTTCAGTCACGAATATTCCTTCCCCAACAGAAGGTGGAAGCTCTGACTGCGCAGGTGCGGTCCCTGCTCTCGTGCCCCCAGCTCTCCCTCAGACAAGGAATGCAGCTGGTTGGCCTGATGGTGGCGAGCTTCGAGGCGGTGCCCTTTGCTCAGTTCCATTCGAGGCCTCTGCAGCTTCACCTCCTATCAGTATGGGACAAGGACCCCGCGTCCTTGGACGGGGTTTGTGTGCTTCCTCCCTTGGTCAGACGGTCCCTTTCGTGGTGGCTGGACCACAGGAACTTGCTGGGAGGCAGGTCCTTTCTAGCCCCCTCCTGGGAGACGGTCACCACGGATGCCAGTCTGTCAGGTTGGGGGGGATTCTGGAAGTCCCTGAGGTTCCAGGGGAGGTGGGGCCTCAGGAGGCCCATTTACCCATCAACATTCTGGAACTACGGGCGGTTAGGTTGGTTTTGGAGCAGTTGACCGATCACCTGCAGGGACTGTCTGTGCAGGTGCGCTCAGACAACAGGACAGCGGTTGCCTACATCAACCGTCAGGGAGGGACCCGGAGCAGGGGGGCCCTCCAGGAGGTATCGCGGATTCTGACATGGGCAGAGGCCAATGTTCAATGCATCTCGGCTGTTTATATCCCGGGGGTAGAGAATCTTCTAGCAGACTCCCTGAGCAGGGGGGCTTCCCGTCAGGGGGAGTGGTCCCTCTGCAACAGGGTATTCCAGTCCCTGTGTTACCGGTGGGGCCTACCGGATGTGGATCTGTTTGCATCCCGTCACAATCACAAGCTCCCGGCCTTTGTCTCCCTGTCTCCCTGTCTCAGGATCCTCTGGCCTTGGCCACGGACGCTCTGTCACTGTCATGGAAGAAATTTCGGCTCCTGTATGCCTTTCCCCGGTTCCCCCTGCTGGGCAGGGTTCTGCGCAAGATTGCCCTGGAAAGGGTGCCAGTGATTCTGGTGGCCCCGAGGTGGCCAAGAAGAGTGTGGTTCGCAGACGTGGTACAAATGGCAGTAGACCAGTACGTCCTGCCAGAGGAGCCAGATCTGCTCACTCAGGGCTCCTTACGCCATCCCAGTTTACAAACTCTGGCTTTGACGGCCTGGCTGCTGAAACCTCCATCTTGATGGAGAAAGGCTTGTCTGCCTCAGTGGTGGATACCATGGTACAGGCTAGGAAGAAAACTTCTTCTACCATCTATTATAGGGTATGGCGTTCCTACATTGACTGGTGTGAGTCTAGGTCTCTCCCCTGCAGGGAATTCCTAATCCCTAGAATTCTGGAGTTTTTACAACATGGATTGGAGTTGGGTTTAAAACTCAGTACTCTTAAGGGTCAGGTTTCTGCCCTGTCTGTCTTCTTTCAGAAGTCTTTTGCTCAGCATCCCTTGGTTAAGACCTTCTTTCAGGGGGTCACTCACGTGCGTCTCCCGCGTAAGCCTACGGTTCCTGTTTGGGACTTGAACCTGGTTTTGTCTGCCTTACAGGGTGCTCCCTTTGAGCCTATTCAGGATGCTGCTCTGGCTGTACTTACCCTCAAAGTTGTTTTTCTGGTGGCTATTACTTCGGTCAGGCGTGTGTCTGAGCTGGCGGCTCTGTCTACTCAGCCCCCCTACTACGAGAGACACCAGGACAAGGTGGTGTTCCGCTTTAAGCCAGATTTTCTGCAAAAGGTGGTGTCTGCTTTTCATCTGAATCTGGATATTGTTCTTCCTTCATTGTGTCCTAACCCTAGCAACGCTAAGGAAAGGGTTTTGCATTCATTGGATGTGGTCAGGTGTCTGAAGTATTACCTGGTAGTCACTGCGGCTTTTAGGAAGACTGATGCTCTTTTTGTGGTCCCTTCTGGTCCTAGGAAGGGTTTGGCTCCTGCCAAGTCTACTATTAGCAAATGGATTCGTCAGGCTGTGATTCAGGCCTACTCTGCTAAGGGGAAGAATCCTCCCTTCCGCCTTATTGCTCATTCTACTCGTACTATTGGTGCCTCTTGGGTCTTCCAGCACCAGGCTTCTGTTGAACAAGTTTGCAAGGCCGCTACTTGGTCTTCTGTTCATACCTTTTCAAAGTTTTACAAGGTTGATGTTAGGGCTTCAGCTGACGCTGTTTTTGGCCGCAAGGTTTTGCAGGCGGCAGTGGTTTAAACTGCCTGCTGTCACCTTTTGTTGGGGGATCCCACCCTACTTACGGACACTGCTATTGGATGTTCCAAGTGTAAGTATTATATCTGGAGCAGGACGTACTGTATACTAAGAATAATACAATTCTGTGAAATACTCACCTGTAGAATTTATATTATTTGTATACAGTACGTCCTGCTCCACCCCACCCTGTTTTTGCATTATTCTGGATCCCCTGTATGGTGATTGTTATCATTGTTATCATTACCAGTTGTTCTGGGTGGTTAAATTCTCCCGGCTTCTTGTTCACTGATTTTCAATGCTGGGGATTTGTGGGAGGTCCCTGGGTATTTGAAGGGCCGGGAGGAGTCTGTTTTACCATGTCTCTGCAGTGCAGCGCCATCTGGTGGAGGATAACTCAAGTGTAAGTATTATATCTGGAGCAGGACGTACTGTATACAAATAATATAAATTCTACAGGTGAGTATTTCACAGAATTGTATTTTTTCATAAATTTCGCAAGTATATTTGCAGCCCTTAGATGTATAAGGCAGTTAAAATGCTCAAATATATATCTCTAATTACACCAACTAATATGTTCATATGTCAGTAACGCCAAGGGAACATAAAAATGCACCTTGAAGAGTTATTTATACCTGCTTATTAAAATGTACAAATACAAGAAGCTACAAGCACTGTTGCAACACAGCCTCATAACGGCAAAAAACCAAAGCATATATTAAATTGGGTTACTTATCTGATTTAAGTGGTCCAGGTAGAAATCAGCAGGCCTCTAATCATATACAAGATGGGTGAGTCTATCCACAAAGTGCAGTCCTGTCTCTTATGATCCACAAAGGCCTGGTCATCGTCATCAGCCCAAAGGTCTGTCTCCGTGAGCTTCCACAAACCATCTCTGTGTGTCCTGTGAGCTTCCCCAAGCAAATCTGTCCCATCTCTCAACTGCTATGCCTTTGTTTCATTCACAATAGCACAGGTGATCTCTGATTGCCCAGACAAACTAGCACAGGTGATCTGCTGGCCAACTTCATTTGCATGCAAATACACACATGAAACTAAGCTCAGGCCAAAGCTGCCAAGCCAGTCTTCAGAACAAAGGAAGCCCTGCTGAATGCTACTTAAGTGTTCAACAGCCATTTTGCTAAGAAAAGCATTGTATAAGATTTTAGAATATCTTGGAGAACAAAATATAGGCATGCACCTGCACCAGGCCTTTCTGTATGCTAAAGGCAAGGAAAGAGATGTGGCCAGTGGCACTCGCTCCGTTTACCTGCTCCAAACTTGGATGCCTCACCAGAAGTGAACAACAAGGAATAAAGTCTTCTTGACAGTGTTCTTCTTTATGGTATGTACCTTCTAGGGCAGCGATACTCAACTGGTGGACCGGGGTCTGAATGCGGACCTCAGCGCCAGATTTCCGGTCCCCTGCCCTGACAGCCCTGCACTCAGTTTCTTTTGTGGTGCCGTGCTCAGAGCTGCTCTCTTGATCGGCGATGTAGTGGTTAGTCTCACTGCCAGTGTCATGGCTCCCTGGCACCTAGCATTGCAATATGAAGTACTGCACAGGTGGGAAGTGGCATTGCAAGGTACACACAAACTTTGTTTCTTGGTCTCTGCCCCATCCAATCTTTTCCCCCTGCTCTAGCTCTGCCCCATCCATCCCATTCCTGTCCCCCCAGCTCTGCCCCATCCATTCCTATCCCCTCAGCTCTGTCCCATCCAGTCCAGTCTCTCTGCCCCATCCATTCCTGTCCTCCCTGTTTTGCCCATCCAATCCACAGCCTCCCAACTTTGCCTGTATGGTTTGTGAGAGCCATTTTTTGGGGTTGTGGTGGGAGGGGCAAGCAGCCTTTTTTAGTTTTGTCTGTGGAATCTATAGCCCCTCCCCCAGTGTGTTGATTTCTAACTATCCACCCCCCGGGTGACAGCCCCGTATCTTCACCTCTCACCGCATGCCTTTTAAATTGACCTTTACATTAAAACCAAGATGTGTCACATTTGCCACCTGAATGAGCGGCATGCATGCCCTAGTTGTTTGGTCTGTTTTTTGGTGCATTTCCCTGGTGTTCCTGTGTTCCCATTCTATCTCTCTAGGTCCATGGTTCCCAGTGTGTCACCTGGTAGTGCCCTGCGAGTTACTATTAATCTACTGAGGTGCCCTTTCTTGGGTGCTCTGTGGGTCCCAATCAGGGAGCAACAGATTTCTGTATCTGAACCTGGCAGCAACAGAGGGTGGCGGAAAGCAACGTTCATCCTCCATTGTTTGCATGCACAGAATGCATAATGATGGCCGGAGGCTCCTGATTGGACAATGGAATGAATTGTCTCCTTCATTTTCCACAATGGACTTAGCGGCAGACAATGCACCGCGCATGTAAATGTCCCGCTGGAATAAATCGTTCGATAGCAGTAAATGAAATGCCTGTTAGCAGCCGCTGCTCTTTCAATCTTCTGATTCCTCGCTCTTAGCGGTTACACGTCGTGCCTCTGAAGTTCAGGATATGTCTACAAGTTACAGAATTAACAACAAAAAAATCCAACTGATTATGATTGTACCCCACACAGAAAGTATTATAAACATGAGAAATCTATTCAATATAGGATGGTGTATTTGAAAGTACAATACTTTACTTGTACAGATGACAAGTAACACATAACTCTATTGTAACTACTGTAATACTAGTGTATATATACAATGTAAAATATATGAAACTAACAACATACGGTACTTATGAATGTTTTCTTTCTAAATGGGGAAGTCTGAAATGGGTTGTTGGCCACACACCTAAAAATGTGATGGGCAGTCTTAGGGGTAGACCTAGCTGTACAAACTTTAAGCATTTTGATAATTTAGGAAACCTATTATATCACATTGCTTCATTTAGATTGTGCAACTAGATTTTCTGAGGTTTGACCAAACACCATAGTATACTCGTACAATCTTACCAAAATTGTAGTGTATGGACCTAGCTGGACAATCTATATACATGTTCTTTAATCAGGTAGGTTATCACATTACATTGCTTTATTTAAATTGTACAGCTAGATTATAAGGTGTAGGGTTGTTTAATCTTTTTTCAGTTTAACACTTACAGTTTATATTGTATGTGTAGGTTGTCATATTACATTTCATCTATTGCATTATGGAGGTAGTCTATTGTGCTTTTGTATGTTATGATTGTATAAAGACCAAGCTTCTAATTTGTATGATGCATGACTAGTTATATGCTGGCTATACACTGTGAATTCAGGGCATACAGTGCACCACAGATGAGCTTCTGAGCCAGGTAATTCCCTGGCTTCAAAGGTGATTTTTCAGCCTCACTACTTACCTGGAACAAGCACAGCCGACCTAGAGCTTGAAATCTATTAGGCTATAGGGAAGGATACAGAGAAGACTTTACTATTAAGGTATGGTAGTAAGAGCTTACAATGCAGTTCTATCAGTGCCAAAAAAACACCAAGTGAAGAATCCTTGGCTGGAGCAGCTGATCAGGATTAGGCAGCAACGGCAGGCAGCAAGGGAGACCCTACTGGAGAAGATCTACGAGAGGGTGACCAGCGAGCATTTAAGGAGCCTACCCCGACCAAGGTTGTCGTAAATCCATCCAGCCAACCTTCAGAGTCAGAAGGTAAAGTAGCAGACTGTGATGGTACGTGCTCTGAAAGGTTGAGGTGGCACCAGCCCTAAGTACTGTCCTGGCACCTGTCCAGGTTGGTGGGTCTAGGACCATGAATGATTTTCATTCATCTGTAGGATTGGAACATGCTGTTCCGACTTCTGATTTATCTGCTTTTGCTGTGGTTGATGCTGCTGTGTCTATTACTGTGACTTTTGCTGCTAAACATTCTGCTGGAACCTTTATTACTGTTAATGTGACTGCTGCTGTGGAAGGGGGAAGGGGGAAGGGGGATTGAGCCCTTCAGTGAATAACCCTGCAACTGCTCTTCATGTGAACTATAATTTGAATTAGACTTGTCCTGGGACCTCAGCTATAAGGCAGTCTGCCCTGCATTTCATCCAGTGGGACAGTACTGGGAGTGATGCTGGGAATGCTGCTGGTCCTGCAGTGCAGCCCCCCCATGTCCTATGCCCAGGTGGCCAGGAGTTAAGGAGGAGTAGCTGATGAGAGAGCATCCATGCCCAGTGATGCCAATGCCACTGCCAGCCCCTTCAATGGGTGTAATTTGGTCCGGCTCAGGTGCTTAGGGGAAGGGCCTCTTTTTTCCAGGTTGACAGTGGTGGACCTCATCCTGGCTATGGCATTCAAGGCTGCAGACATTCCAGTGGAAACTGTGGAGCATGACCTGAGCTTTGGAGGAAATATATGATCTTCAAAAGCCACGTCCTGCATGGAATGGGCTGACTCCTGTCCAGGTTTCCCAACAGCAGCTTGTGAAAAATGTCACCATATTGTTTATTAATGCGTTTAACTCCCCCCCCCCCCCCCCTTCCCAGACCTGACAGTCTGGGTGAGGCAGTAAGGTAGAAAAGGTTTTAAAGCTCACCCAGGTAGTATCCTGTGTGCAGGAGGGAGGAGCACGGAGGGAGCTGCTGCAAATCTCCAAGCTTCCCAATCTGACCGACAGTAAAACATAGCTTTTAATTGTAGAGATTATAATAATCCTATCCTGACAGAAAACCTTTGGACCATCAGCTTTCGACACGTTTTGGGGGTCTCCGTGCCCCCTTAGTCATGTGAAGCAATAAGGTGATGTTCTTACCCTGAAGAAGATCCTGGAAAAATAAGGATATCTGTACCAGGAGCGGCGGTGCAGGAATGGCAACCTGGTCACACACCTGCCACCATTGACCTATATTGTCAGTAACCGTCTGACCATCTTTTATGTAGGTCAGTCCAAGGTTTGCCATAAATGTTGAGCAAAGGGTCACTTCAGCGCCTCCTGCTCACTTGTTAAAGCGGACCAAAACCCACTGGACTTGTGAAATAATTTTAGCCTAAGCCCCTGCCTATACTGCCTTCTTAGAGTATAGAACTAGAAATAGATATTTTTAAATTGACCTTTAACACTGTTTTTTTGCTGGCCCTCTCTGTAATATTGCATGGTATCAGCGATTGCAAATGGAACTCTTCATGGGCGGAGCAATTCAGGGGGTGCTAGTTAAAAATGTGGGTTTTGGTCCGCTTTAAGTGCCTGTTGTGCCAGGGCTTGGGGCACATTGCCATGGACTGTAATACAATTGTTGTAACATTTGTAGCTAGCTCGCCCATCGATACAGGGAGGTGTTTGAAATAATGTTGATCCCCCAGGATCAGGTTTATTTTGGGTACAAAGAAATAAAGGAAAAGGTGTGGTTGATTCCATGGAGAAAGCATCACCCTATTCTAAGATGAAGGGTTCAGACAGACAAGAGGGAAGGCTAAGAGACCTTGATCATAATGGCTCTGATGGCAGTTCTCCTTCAGATAAAGGCAGTAACCATAAATGCTTCCAGCATTGCAGGAGAGATGGTTGGGCTGCCTGGCAGATATTTATGCTGTATAGTGGGAGTGGAGGCCTGGTCTCTTGAGGCCAAGCCTTACAGTGGAGTGGCGGTGCTTCTTAAAACTGATGTGGTAAAGTGCCAGCGTGTCATATAGGTGGAGATCATAAGGTACAGGGTCCTCGATGTTGCAATGTGACAATCTCTTTTTGAAGTGGACCAAAACCCAGGATTTTGACGATCCTGGATTTTGATCCTTGCCCCCGGGCCCCACGGTTGGGGATGCCCTGCTGTGTGAAACCCCCCAGATCGCCCAATCTGAATCACCCTTCTCCAGTCCTACCGCATTTGCACGGCCTCTCATCTGATCAGTGCGATCAGATCCGCTCCTGCCCCTTCGTTTAAGAGCTCAGCTAAGCGAGCAGAACCCGAGCACAGTGGTGGCCGCATCCCCCGCTAACCTCTAACAGGGAGCGCGCCTGCAACGCATTCTGGATGCCCCGAGGGGAGGGATTTAACCGTCAAACTGTGGGTTTTGGTCCAGTTTAAATAGCATGGTTATAGAGGCCGATCTAAAGAATGTGCACATTAAGAACTTCCCAGACCTCAAGAGCTTCACTTTTTCAGCAAGGTAGGAGTGAGAGTAGGATAGACAGGTTGCTTTTGATGGCAGACTTAGCTTTCCAGCCTCTTCAGCTGCACAGTCAAATTATTTGATTACATTTTGCTGTCGGTTGTCTTGAATGCCTCTGATACACCCCTGAGGGGAAGGGGCATCTGGAAGTTTAATCTGTCTCTCCTTCAGGGAGACAGGGCATTGGGTTCCAAGGTCAATCATGAGAATACGTTTTTAGGATGAGTTCAGAGGGTTATTGGCATCAATTGTGGCCCCGACAGTTATGGCCCAAAAAACTGGGAGAGATGGCTGGAAATTGCCATGGTCCATGGTCCAATCTAGAAGAGATTGAAATTGTCTTTCATGGTTGACCAAAGGTTGACCTATTCAAGACCTACCTGATCCTGATATTTTTATACTTCTGCTCCTCCTGTGTTTTGCCAGTTTCTCTCTACATCAGAGTATATAGCATGTTATTCCAAACTGCTTGAACCTGGTTAAAAAGAATATTAAGCACATGTAGAGGGAGGGTGGCCTATGGATAGTCAATCCAGTTAACCTTGTTAGCATGTTGGGATAGTGGTGTCCAGATGAAGTTTCCAGGGAGAAAAGTCTGTCCTATGAAGCCCTGTGCCTAAAACATTTCAGCAATGGCAATTTCCGGCAGAAGACATGAGAGCCGGGTCCTGGGTCTGGCCTTTCATAAGACATTGTTCCTTTGGAATTATCCAGGCTCAAGGATCCCTTGAAATTTTCAGGATATACCCTGGCTCTCCTTCCATGGAAGCCTCCATGTTACGGAGAACCTGAAAAATTGCAGCCCGGCAGAATGATTGTGTCTTGGGTAGTGTTGGACTAATTCTTGCTTCAGTACCCCTTTAATGTTGAGGTTTGTAAACAGGTAGGGTTGGCGCTCTGCCCCTTCTTCTGAAGACTTGCCAATACCAAATGGGTGTATGGGGCATTTAAGAACATGGGGGATTTTTGTTTGCACACTTTCTCAACTTTCCATTAGGAGTAGAGTCCTATCTGTCCAGGTGGTGGTGCATGGCAACCTGCACAAGATGAGGAAAATGTAGGGATCTTGAAATGGGGGTCTGGTCCATCCGATCATTATCAAGATTAAGCAGCCACACAAAATAATAAACAGAAAAGAAAATGAGAATACATATGCAGACAGATGACTGCTGTCAGAGCATTTTATTTTTTTTTTTTTATAAAGGTGGCTGCATGCAAAGGTCTCTATCTCGCTCTTTATCTCTCTGTATCTCTCTCTTTATCTAATCTATCTATCTATCTATCTATCTATCTGAGTTTCTATATTGTTTATTGTATTCTATTTATTTAGGCCTTGCAGTTTTTTGGGCTATACAAGGGATGCTCAACCTTTTGATGAGCGTGGGCCACTTAAATGATTTGGAACCTGGTCATGGGCCACAATGAAGAGGGTCAGATTTTTTGAAGGTTTTCTACAACAATGAGGATGCACACTCTCCACATGCTTCTCCACAAACTCCACTCGTACACCACACAACTACATTCCTACATTTTACAATACCCACATTCTAGCAATGCACATGCCAACCCTCTGATTATATTGTTCCCTAATTTAAGGCCTTCCACTATCAGTCCCACATCTTAACCATGTTCCCAATACTCAACCCACCCATTCTTCCACCAATGCCAAGCATGCAATTTCTATAAAAAACTGTTTTACCAAATTATTCTGCCATTGGTGTTGTACAATCAATGTCACTATGTGCCTCCAAGCCACCGATGTGACCTCTATTTTCCATTCCACGCCTCCTATATCACTCTCAATGCCATCACCCACCCTTACTGTACTATATTTAACTACCTTTATACATTACTTCTATTTACCCCACAGCAGGTCAGGGGATATATCAGATAGCTCCGAGGGCCACAGGCCACAGGTTGAGCACTTGTGGGCTATACAGTCCAGCAGTGGTGGATGTGGCAAATAATCAGCCTGGGATTTCCCCTGCCCTTAGCCACCCCATGTCCAGCCTGTGACATCCCCACTGAGCACCCTCCTAATGTGCCCCCTGGCCAGTCAATGCTTTCCATGGATAAGGCTATAGAGTTGCAAGGACAGATCATGGGCAGGAGAGGATATGACAAATGCTGCTAATGCGAATACTGAAGCTTTAGTATTGTTAGATAATGTGGGAGGGGTGTGTATAGTCTCAAAGCTATAATGCGCTAGGGGCAAAACATGAGCTGGGGTTTCTTGGCTGGGGGAGGGGGAGACTAAGGAGACAGGGATTGGATGTTGGTGTTAGCAGCAGCAGCTCAGTCAGCCCAAAATCACTGCGGCCCACCAGGTATTCTCCCGGGACTCCAGTGTTAAACCGGACCTTCAGCATCATTTAATGAAAAGCCCAAACCCCTAAAAAACTATTCTCCAGTATCTAAAATTAATATACTTTAAGTTTTAGTGGCTTGCCTCAGAATCATCACATACTGAGGGGGGCAAAAGCACAGGGGGGCAGGATATAGCTGTGCTTCACACAGACAGAGCAGGGCTGGGGTCAGGAAAAGGACAACAATCCCACTATGCAGAGCGGCATATTCAGGAGACACTTCCTGTCTGCAGGCAGCCTGAGACTCCATGGGCCGCCATCTTGGATGTTAAAAGGTTAAAAAATGCAATAGGTGCAGGTAGGATGATTTTTAATGGGGGCAATCTGTATGTAGGGGGTGAGGGAAACATACAAAATAGACTCTTATTCAGAGTCTAAAGCTTCATTATAACATTTTGTACCTGGGCCCCATAGTAGCTCCATTGGCCTGCTATTTTGTGGGGTTGGGGTCCATGCAGAAGGCTGGCACATTACCTGCCCTCTGCCGAGTGAAAGTGTCGCTTGTCTGCAGGGGAGCCTATGGGAAGTTGTGAGGAAAACAACATTAGCGACTTCATTACAATTAAATTGCTTTTTAAAACAAAGCCACGGTATGAGTCGATATGCAATCAGGGTTGGCAGGGTGCAGGGCACTGTCGCACCGCCGTCTGGCTTCCTTCGATCACATCCCAGTAATGAAAGAATGTGACACATCGCAGCGGTGGCACCTTTCATCCTGGAGCGTGCAGTCTGCCAGAGCAGCGATAAGCCGCGCCATCGATAGCGAATCATGAGCCTGCGTTCCATACACTGCACAGCTTCAATTCCGCTGTCGCAGCTTCATAGCATGTGACAGTGTACAGAGCTCCCATCATCTGCCATCAGCATTGACTGCAAAGGAAGCTTTTGCTACACTTTAAAAGTATACCTGGCATCTGCCGCCAAATAATCGGGGTTGTCACTAGCATAGTGCTACTCGTAACCAGGGACAACCCAGGATAATGCTCTACTGTACTCTGATGCTGAAGATATCATGCACATACACTTGATGTTTATATACTTATTTTGGGTATTAACGTAACTCTAACATATTCGGCAGGTCTGTACAGAGCAACATACTATTTAAAAGGCGGGAGAGAGTTCAAATATCAAATGCATGTGCACTGCCACTTCTTGTCTGCGGCGTCCTACTAACCAACTCAGAAACTCAAATAGATAGACACACAACACACACGGTTACCTGTAGGACTGGCACAAATACCAAAGCTGGGCCCCCGTGATTTTATAGCACTGTTTTCATTTTATATCGGTGTGATTTGTCCTATGTGTGTGCCGATATTGGCGCAATAATAAAATGAGATTTTTTCTGCTAATTCAGCTTTGGTATTTGTGCCAGTCCTACAGGTAACCGTGTGTGTTGTGTGTCTATCTATTTGAGTTTCTGTACAGAGCACACAGATTCAGATACATCCTTCCTTATCCCTAAGAGCTCACATTCTAATGTACTTATTCACGGTCATGCACTGACACCCAATAGTGCTGACATATTGCACAGCGTGGTACAGAGCACATAGAAGGAGTCACATCAGACGGAAGGCAGAAGGAGACTGCATGGTCCATCTAGTCTGCCCTTATGTTTATATGTTTTCCAGGCATGTTTAAATTCACCTACTGTTTTTCTACTACTGATTTTTTAACTACCTCTACTGGAAATGTATTCCATGTATCTACTACTCTTTAAGTTAAATGGTATTTTCTGAGGTTGCTTCTTCTCTTCAAGTAGCTTGAGATAATTAGGTTTCTTCTTGAAAACACTTCCTTGCTGAACCTTGGTTAATCTTTTCACATATTTAAAGGTCTTAATCATATCCCCTCATTCCCTTCCTTCCACCAGGCTGTACATATTAAATATTAGAAAAAGTCCAGGGAAATCTCAGATTTTATCCCCTGCCCCAGGGGCATAGTGATTTGGGATGCCCCCTGTGTGAAACCCCTCAGATTACTTAAAAAACTCTTCTTCCGGTCCTATGTCGCTTGTGCAGGCTCTCATTCAATCAGAGCCAGTTGGTGTGCATATGTAATGTTCAGCAAATGTTCAGCTCTGTTTATGGCAACCCCCAGCCTATCTGAGGCTGCTGGGGATGTGGATGGGTGTTATTTACATTGGCTAGGGATCCAGGAAGAAGGTGAGCTTACCGGCACCTCGGGACAGATTGGGGCATACTTATTTATGATGATTTTAGGCCAGCATCCAACTCTGGATTACACTGCCAGGCTTATTGGGTTTTGTTCTGCTTTAAAGTGGACCAACCACTGTAACTACTGTCCTAAAAGACTCCAGCTGTGTGAACCACCCCCATCCCACTGAAAAAACACTCACTTTTAGAGGGCACCCACACCATGCATGCCAGCGGCACCCTCCACCACCCTGTAGCTGAGGAGCGCTCCCATGCCCAGATAGGCTGGGTGCGGAGGCATTCCTCAGTCTGCAGAGAGGCCAGATTGTGGCCGCTCTGGCTCCTTATGCCGGAAACTCTAAATGCATGCGCTGATATTACCATAGCCCGTGCCGCTCTAATGTCGGGAGGAAAGTTATTAGGGGGGCTTCGCACAGTGGGGATCTTAAATCAGGATTCCCCAGGGGCAAGAACCAAAACCAAAGCCCTTTAGCAGCACTTATAATACGTTATATATTACCTCCTGTGCAATGTGTTATATGTTTCTGTCACCTACACTTTCACTTTCTTTATACCTGTCATAGGCAGAGTTCTTTTCCTTGATTTGTAGAGCTTTTTTTTTATATTATAACTAGTTCTAATGTCCCCTCCCCACTCACACACTGTTATTATACATTCATATAGCACTGACATATTCCACAGCACTGTACAGAGGACATAGAAGCAGTCACATGACTCCCTGTCCCTCAGAGCTCACACTCTAATGTCCCCTCCACACTCACACACTGTTATTATACATTTATATAGTGTTGACATATTCCACAGCGCTGTACAGGGCATATAGAAGCAGTCACATGACTCCCTGTCCCTCAGAGCTCACACTCTAATGTCCTCTCCAAACTTATATTGTGTCTATAGAGCTAATCCTGAAAACACCTGTTTAGGTTAATATTTGATTTTCACTGATGGAGGCCACCCCAATCCACCAATAGCAAATGCCACTAAGCTCCCATTCAGTTTATTTAGCTGCACATTAATGTGTGGCGAAAGACGCTGATTGGAGCAGAGCCGTGCCCTTACCGCAGGACCAGCAGCAAGGCGACCAGCAGGGTTTCCACAATCTCAAATCAGGATCGAGGGTATGGGCCAAAACCTGAGATAGGTAAAAGTTGGGGTTTGGTCCACCTTAATGCAGAAGGTTCTAATGGGTTGGCACAGCAGTTCCCTATTTCTACTTTATTAGGTCATAGAACCTGAGAAAGCTGCAACTCCAGTCTTATTGCCTGAAAGCTGACATGGCTTGTCTGTGATCTGTATCTCACAGTGTGGCCAGCTGCATGGTATCAGTCATCTTTGAACATCCTCATTTTAAGCATTTGGGCCTATTTTTTCAGTTGTGCTTCTCCACCATGATGCAGTCTCTGCTGTCTGGTGTGATGCTTTTTTATTATGCGGCTGTCACATCCGTTTAGTTGTGCCGTGCTGTCACCTCCAAAGTGAAGGAGCTTTAATCAGCCGCCACTGTCGTGTAACGCATTTCTGATAGGAGGAGACGCTTGTCAAAGGAAGCTACTGTCACCCACTTCCTTTCAACACCCATCACCAGAGACAATCTATACAATGACACTGCTGCAGAATAATGCGCCTCATGCACCTCTTTACTTACTGCCATGTCCCCTCCCTTCTGGATTGCAAGCTTCTGCACGAAGCCATACACATGGCAATCGGATCATCCAATCATGCTAGAACAGAACATGCACATAATCCTCCATATACAAGGGCTGGGAACATACTGGACACGAATAGAGTAAATACCGGTGCATACCTCCCAACTGTCCCTTATTTGAAGGGACTGTGTCTATTTTGAGCCCATGTCCCCCTTTCCCTTGGTGTATTCTTTTGTCACTCTTTAGGGTTTAGCTTTATTCGCCTATTCACAATGTTTTTTATATAATCCATCCCTCTCGCTCATTTATGCTAATCCTATCACCAATGGGCAGGACATTTTGAATAGGGATTAATCTTGGTGTGTTAAGGGGGATGACACTTAATTAAAAAAAATTGTCTCTCCCACCCTGAAAAGTTGGATGGTATGGTATGTAAACATGACCACATACTGTCAGGTATTGGTCTGTCAGATCTACAGAATATACCAGTGTGAGGATTTAAGATCTGTACATACAGTATATGATCATTAATCGAACCTGTGTGTGGTCATCTGAAGGTGAACAGAGATTCTTTTGGATTGTCACCTGGCTTGTGTATCAGACCTTCTAGTGGGGAGGGGTTGGTGGGAGTAGGGGCATTATGGAGTAACATTATCTACCAATAAATTAAATGCTGTACTTTGCCATGACTGCTCTGTCCCCCAACCCGTTACAAGCAGTGTTCCCATGTGAGCTCTTTTACCAATATGCGCTGCTAGCATGCTGCTCCTTGTACATCATTATGACATCTCTTCTATATCTATTACCAGCATGGTTCTAGTAATGCCCCTGATCTGGTTTCAGCTGGTGTGCAGTAGATTTCATAAAACCAGCCAACCCTGACTTAAGAATCTCCTGATGATGTTATATATGTGCGAAACGAACACTGAGCTCTTTGCCGTGCCTTGTCTTAGCACAACTTGACATTGAGAAGACGACTCCGGTGCCTCTTATCTCCGCGCTGGTCAATCGATGGACAGATCTGGCACTGGAGAGCCCTTAATGCCACTTATCTGCGTGTCTGAGCTGTGTGTACAAGGAGAAGCCGCCATCCGGCATATGAACGTGCCTGTTTTATGTGCAAGATACTGATAATCCAAGATATCTATACGCTTGGATGACATTGCCTCCTCTGTCTCTAAGCAGACCTGTCACATCCTCAAAGAAGCTGGCGAAACTGACAAAAAGCGGTCGAGCAGGCTCTTCTCAGTTCCCAATACCGACCACATAGGTAGGATAAGGTTTGAGATTAGGAACTTCATGTTAATGTCCAGCTTTTATCCAAAGGTGGAAGACTGACTTCCTGACAAGCCATTTCTAATACTGTGTCTGTTAGTCTGGTGCTTCTTTTACACACCTAAAGTTTACCATGCAGCACATGTTAAGCTGGTCATTCTCATGTTTTTGTAGTCATCCATACACCCAAATGTTTACACCTAAAGCTCTGCTTTACATCTGTTAACAGTGATCTCAACATAAGAAGGTAAGTGAGGTGGCATCCATGGAATAAAACCTGCCTGATCATATCCTATATATTCCTATGTTTAATAATGCAATCAGTAATGTCATCCATGGGGGAATCCTCAATAGATTCCACCTGGAGTCCTAGGCATGGTTGCAGGTACGTCAGCTTTGCTGGGATTTGCAGAAAGTAATTCTGGGTCTAGCAGTTCTACAGCAGAGGAGCAAGGCTTATCCATTCATGGTAATGTCAGTTACTGTGATATAGGAGCAGAATTACTATAAAACAGGTATCCACCTACATACCCCCCCTCGCACCATGTCTAACTGTTTTAGTTCAATGGGTAAAAAGTACTTTTTTCTATTTATCAAAAGCATGTGCATAAGCCACTTCCATAACCCTAAAAGCAGGTCTCCAAAAGGGACATTTTTGTAATTGCCGTATTCATGTTTGTGATTGATGGTACCTAGAAGCTGCTGTAGCCTTGCAGCAAGATATTCTGTGACCTCCATGTACGAATATTACAATGTAGCAGCTGGCTGTCATTCCTGCTGTGGGTTGCGGGCTGGAAATTACCCATCACCACCTCATTCCTGGCAGGAAGCTGCAGCTCTGAATTGCTCTTTATCAGAATTTCATGTGTCAGTGGCAAGAGTGATAAAGGGAACACAGTGTGACTCCATCTCTTGAAAAGCAACAGAGAGTAACCACAGAAAGCAGAACCGAACCACGGCCTGGATAAGTATTCCCCCCCCCCCCCCCGAGGGACTGGACCAATCAAGTACTAAAGACAGTCACATGGAAACAAGACTTGCTGATCCAGCTAGCAGGCCGATTCATTAATAGCGCCAGGTAGCGACAGATGAGCGACAGTAGCGTTATTTTCACAGCGCCCGCTAGTATTTGCTGTGCTTGGCCGTTGTTCGGCTGTTGACAGCGACTCAGTCGGTGTGCGGTAATGTTGAATACGGGGTTAGGAGTTGCTGTTTGACAGGTTCCGCGCTGTATGGGAGCGCATGACAGCGAACGGCCATAGCGAACGGCTCCCAGCATATTCAACAAATCACGCGCCAAAAATTCTCGCGCTGTGAAATGCTTGTTTAAACCCCAGAGCGCTGGCGGCGATGGCTTAAAAGTAGTTTTTTAACCCCCAAACAACCATATTTTTTGAAAAAAAAAAAACATGTTTTTCAAAACATTTTGTAATATGAATACATTAATATCAGACCTGTAATATCAATTCTGCACACATTTTTTTTTTTTTTTTTTAACTTAAAAAAAATATCTAACATTGCAGAAGTGGTCACAGAATTTAAAATTTAAAAATTAATAGCAATTAATTATGAATATTTAAAGATTGCTCCATTGAAATGCATTGGAGAGCGCCAGGTAGCGAGAGGTCATACCTGTCGCTGTTCAAGGTCGCTCGCTGGCGCTGTGGGGTGAGGCTGGAATAATGATGAATGAGTCGCTATCTGGCGCTCTGTCAGTCGCTAAGCAGGATCGGCTTGATAAATGTGTGATTGCGGAGGGGAGCCGGCGTTCTCGTGGCGGTGAGCGTCATTACCGTTCGCTCACCATTCGCTACCTGGCGCTATCCCTTGTTAAATAAGGGCATAAGAGCTTTCTCTACAAATAGATGGATCCTGCCCCCCAGGGAAAATGATGCACAGCTCACACACCCCTTTGGCCAAACCCTTTTGGGGTGTGTGAGCTGTGCACCATTCTCCCTGGGGGGCAGGATCCATCTATTTGGAGAGAAAGCTCTTAGCTGGATCAGCAAGTCTTGTTTCCACATTTCCTCCATCTCTCTCTTACTTTTGCACATTGCATTTTATTATTCGCTTTCGCTATCTCCAGCAAGTCTGTTTTTCTCTTTTTTCCTTTGCCTTTTTTGGGCTTTTACTCTATCGTGTGATACCTGCATCTTTTTCTTTCCCAGTTTTTTCACTTCCTTCCTCCTGCTTTTCACTTACACCTTTCCTCTATCACTTTCCACCTCCCACATTTTTCACCTTCTCTATGTCTTCCTCTCTTTTTCCAAATGTATTTTCTCTCATTATCTTTTACATCTTCCTTTCATCTCTTTATTACATATTCCCTCCATCTCTTTTCACTTTCCTGCCTTCTCCCTCTGTTGTCGATTTTTCCTCTTCTCTTTCCCGTCTAATGTCTGTCTTTCGTTATTTGTCTGCACTTTTCCTTCTCTTTTTAATGCTTCATCCCTCTTACTGTTTTCTGTGTGTTAAGATAACGGAATAGTTCCTTAATATGAGAACATTTTTCCAAAAATTATCAGATAGAACCTCAGCTTTAATCAGCAATATGAGCTCACTCAGGCACAAATAAGCAGATGTAAAACAGTTGCTTTGTTTTGCGCCGAACAACCTGATTGATTTGCATGCTTAAGGTAAGGACTAGGAAAGAAGTGTGTTTATGGTGTCTTGCCCAGATGGCCAGAGTAATTAAACACTCTTAAAATAAACACTGTTCGTATTTATCCCTCCCCAGGGCATTTCAGATTGCTTCACATAAAAATGTATTTAAAGCATTTTCAGGCTAAAAGTTAAAAAAAAAAGCTATACTCACCTTTTCTCCCATGCAGACCATTGCTCCTAGTCTCCAAAGACTCCATCCAGGTCCCTCGCTGCACTGGCGCCATGCACAGCACCAGTCTCTCGTCAGGCTTCTCTTCCTGTCTCACTCTGATGTGATGACGCCCCCCCTCATTGCAGTGAATGTAGCCCCGGACTACTTGTGCCGTGGTTCATTCCCCCCCCCCCCCCCTCTCAATGGCTTCTTAGGAATGTGACAGTGGCTTGCAATGCAGAAGGGCCGCTGGGTTTCCTGCCACTTTGCATTATGGGCAACGTGGCTGGGGTGCTGGGAAAGGAAGAGGCCTCCCTGAGGCTCCAAGATGGCAGCGACCAGGAGAAAATCAGATAAGAGGGGTTTCAGATTTTAGTCAATGCAGGAGCAAATGTAGGTGATGACAATAATTCAAAAGCAAATATTCTGCACACCATAACATTTGAAATATGGGTCACTGCGATACGACGATTAGCTTATCCTGAACACTGGCCTCATTAACATTGTGCTACTAAAAATGTGCATAGGTTGTTCAGCAAGAAGATAGGAAAATTTCAATAAACCATTATGTGAGTTCTACATATGGTACCTACTATATGTTGAACTTCCAAATGCAGCATTAGAACCAGCAGGTACACAAAGCCTGTATTAAGCGAATGTCTACTTTTCATGGTATTTTTGGAAGTGTATATTTTTTGTGCCAAGCTGATCTAATATTTTTTGTGAGTGTTTCACGGAAGCAGTTTTCACTACCTGCAATATGTTGCTACTGGCAACTGCAAACCAAGTCAGTACACCAAGATCTACAATAAACACTGCTGCTTTGGCTGCTGCTGTGGTGAGGGAGCTCACTCAACCTTACACATGCCCATCAGAAGTGTTCTGTGTGTACAGGGCTCACTTCTCTCTTCTTGTAGATCTTAGCCACAGAATGCATGCAGTGAAAACTGCTTCCATAAAACACACATTTGCCAACATCAGAAACGTAAAAAAAAAATACTAGATAGGCTCAACACCTTAAAGTGGACCAACACCTCGTGGGGCATCCGATATCGGGATGTCCCGCGGGGAGAAACCCCCCAGGAAGCCCACAATCCTACCTTTTCCACTGTGGGGTGCCCCACCGAAGTGGACAGGATAGTCAAAATCCTGGGTGTTGGTCCACTTTAAGGACATCATTGTGTCAGACAGAAAATATCCACTTTCAAATATTGCATAGAAGGCGGTGTGTATGTGCTGTTTTTGTTTAGTGGGTCAGATTTAGCGCCGATGGTACTTTAGGCCTGGGAGGGAACCACAGATTTCTAGGTCTCTCCAGCATTCATCTAAAAATGTGTGGTTGGGATTAACAATCTGGATCAAGGCGACGCCTCTAATAATCTGCACACAATGCTGGCCATACACAAGTCAATCTGCAACCACAGAACTATGACTCTCAGCTGATATTTAAAGCGGACCTTCACTCTGAATAAGAGTCTATCTTATATGTTTCCCACACCCTGCACATACAGATTGTCCTCATTAAAAATCATCCTACCTGCATCTACTGCATGTTATAAGCCTTTAAACATCCAAGATGGCGGCTTATGGAAGCCGCCATCTTATCAGGCAGCCTGCAAACAGGAAGTGCCTCCTGACTGTGCTGCTCTGCATTCTGGGACTGCTGACCTTTACCTGACCCCAGCTCTGCTCTGTCTGAGCAAAGCACAGCTATAACCCGCCCCCCTGTACCTTATCCCACTCTCCTCTCCTCAGTAAGTGTGATGCTTCTGAGTCAAGATGGCGGCGCCCGTATCCTAAATTCCTGAACAGAGTTGCAGCCCAGTGGGGGAAAGAATAATAATTAAGTGACTAAAAACTTAAAATATATTAATTTTAGATGCTGGGGAATAGTTTTTTAAGAGTTTGGGCTTTTCATTAAATCACGCTGAAGGTCCGGTGTAAGTGATAGTGCAGTCTGTTTTTAACTCCCTGCTTTGTACATCTAGAGGCTGAAATTTTGCCAATTCTTCTTTGCAAAATAGCTCAGTCATATTGGATGGAGAATGTTTTTCACCTACAATTTTCAAGGAATGATTTTCAATGGGGTTTAGGTCTGGACTGTGACTGGCACATTCCAACACAATAGTATGCTTTGATATAAACCATTCCTGCTGGAAAGTGAACCTTCCCCCCTCCCCACAGTCTTAAAAGTCATTCAGCAGGCTCGACAAAAGCACATAAGGGTACTTATGTGGACTAACAGCAATCAGCAACACCCAATCCCTCAAACTCCATTCACCAGCATGCCTCCCATCATCACAGAGGGGGCATGGTCAGGTCCCCTGCATTCACTACAATGGAGGGGGGTTGTCGGGCCTCAGCCCACCCCACCCATTGCAATGAATGGAAAGGCCTGCAGTGCATTTGTGATTGATGGTGAGTGGCGACCCAGACCCACCGTTAAACCCGACAGCAAGGTCAGACACCATATATAGCCTCTGTGGCAGGGGCTCAGTGACAGCGATCAACACTGATCAGATGCATGGGACAAAAAGTTCCCTTTTTGTTTTTGTAGCCCGATAAATCACTTTGACAAGTGACACTGCAGGCAAAGGTAATTGTTACACTGTTGTGTGGGTCTAAATTTGGCGCTGTCCTAAACCATTTTTAAACTGAAGAAAAATGGCTGAGATATCAGTGTTTACAGGTTCAGCCAATGACATTCTCTTTTTCATTCTGCCCCCCAATCAGCTCAGTAGAGCGGAACATGATTGCTGGTCCCTCACTCCTCCTGCCCCTCCCTCCACCTTCTCCTCCAGATTCATCACATTGTTGGCGCAAAGCCTGCCCATTATGCTGATTATGATGCAGCATCACTTTTCCAAGGGCCATGCCCACTTGAGCTATGAGCAGTGTTGGCTTTCCTCCATACATAGCGTTTGGCATTTAGGGCAAAAAGTTAAACTTTGGTCTCAACTAGAGCACCTTCTTCCACATACTTGCTGTGTCCCGTACATAGCTTAAGGCAAATGGCTATCCTATTTCCACTCTTTCATAAAGGCCAGATGTGTGGAGTACACAACGAATAGTTGTCCTGTTGACATATTTTCACACCTGAGCTGTAGATCTCTGCAGCTCCTTGAGAGTGGTCTTAGCTCTAATTAGTGCTCTCCTTGCTTGGGCTGTCAGTTTAGGTAGACGACAATGTCTTGGTAGGTCTGCAGTTGTGCCATACTCCTACTATTTATGGATCATGGATTGAACCATGCTCTGTGAGATGTTCAGAGCTTTTTATAACAACCCTGTAATACACTTTGCCACTTTATCCTATAGCTGTCTGGTGTGTTCCTTGGTTTTCATGATGTTATTTGTTCACTAATGTTCTCTAACAAAACTCTGAGGCTGTCACAGAACAGATGTAGTTATACTGAGAAAAAATGACTTACAGGTAGCCACTATTCACTGATTAGTAACTTCTGAAGTAAGTTGATCACACTAAATTTTATTTAGGGGTATCAGAGGACAGGGGGCAAAATCTATATGCACATACGTCACACTTTTCAGTTTTTGGAACTGAAACTTTGGAAACCATGTATCATTTTCTTTACACTTCACAAATACTACTTTGTGTTGCTCCATCACATAGAAACATAATAAAATAAATGTAGGTTTCTTGCTGTAAAGTTTAATGTTTTTCATGGCACTGTTCCATGTCACGTGCCTGTCTGTACAAAAAAACAGAATATCACCTTTTATTAGACACAATTATTCAGGAGCTGATGATAAGCTAGCAATGGACATTTGTACAATCAATAGAAATCACTTAATTACCGGAAGTGTCATGGGAGCCAACGATATCTGCATCTCTAACTAGATTCTTTGGACAGCCTCTGTGTAGTTGTAAGAAGTCTAATTAGAGCCATCCAACCTTTATAGCAGTAGAAAGAGTGCACATCCTCCCTCTGAACGTCTTTTTACAGTCGGAGAGCAAAGATGTCCAACTGCAGAAATTGAAAGGACGGAGCCGATGGGTGCGAGCTAATTAGCTAGATGTATAGAGAAGAGAGCTCAGGGTGGGAACCAGCAGGGCCTATAACACTCACATACGTACACAATAAAGCCTGCACCAACATGCAGGTTATATGGGACTATAAAGACTAAGGAAATGGTGGGTGTGGACTTTTCTTTCACTTTTGATTTTCTTACATTTCTGGACTTTATACACGGCAAACTGAGCTACATACTGGGTGTTATACTGGATATACTGGGCTTCATACTGGACCTTATAGTAGATAAACTGGACATACTGGGCCCTATTATAGGCTCTGCAGCCCTGTAATTTGCCATTGATCAGTTATGAGGTCTGGATCCATGATGTCACAGATATCTTCTTGATATGGCATGTAACCAATGTAACCCTAAAATTCCTGTGAAAAGAGGACCTAAACCTTCCCTGGAAACCAGAGGGAGTGCGGAATCTAGAGGACCCATAGCTCACAGGTTTGTGATGCCCTCTGGTGGGGGTTGGTTAATTACTTTTTCTTTGTGATGCTTATGGGGGCCCCAAAACAACTGCACGAGCTTAGGGATGCCATCTCTTGTTGCAGCACTGACTTAAAGTGGACAAAAACCCACGGCGATCAGCCCGGGAATTTATAAGATTCCCGGGCCGATATATTCCCCCCCCCCAGGGGCATCCAAAATCGACTGTGTAAAACTCCTCAGGTCGCATGCGCGAGCCGCTGCCGCATCCCCGCTATCCCTCTAGCAGGGCGCATTCCCGTGCCAGGCAGTTGTGAATGGCCGGCGCAGGCACGCTCCCTGTTAGAGGGAAGCGGAGGATGTGGGCATCAGCGTGTTCGGAGCCGCTGCTTTTTAGACTACATGATGTCAGCGGCTCCGAGTGCACTGATTGGACGAGCGTTGCACATGTGCCATAGGACCGGGAAGAGGTGAGTTGCCTTAGGCAATCTGGGGGGTTTCACGCAGTGTGGCACCCCCGATCAGGGTGCCCCGGGGGAAAGGACCAAAACCCAGGGTAGTCAAAATCCTTGGTTTTGGTCCAATTTAGGGCAGGACAAATTCAGGGATTTTGGCTATCCGGGGTTATGTTCTGTGGCCCAGGGGCATCGGTGAAATTGCCTGTGTGACCCCCCCAGATCGGCAGTAACAGCTTACCTTGCAGTTCGATGGCACATTTGCAGGCTCTCATCCAATCAGAGAGGTTTGCATTGCTTATGTCATTTGGTAAATGGCTCTGTTAGTCTGCAGTGGGCAGCGCAAGTGGGTGCACCCCCAGCAGCACCCACACTCCCGTCCCAGCCTATCTGAATGGCAGGACAGGAGCTTGCGCATATCCTGAGGATGCAGCTACTTGCACTTCTTATTGCAAACAATCAGAGCTGAAAGACATAGGAACAACAAACGTCTCTGATTGGACGAGAGCCCGCACATGCTTTGGACCGGGGAAAAGTAAGCAGTTACTGCTGATCTGAAGGGGCATCCCAAATCTGGATCTAAAATACTCCATCCGGCTGTGCAGGGTTTTGTTCCACTTTAATGCAAAGTAAATAGGTTGTAACTCTTCCCCACTTTTTCCAAAATTGAAAATAAGCTTTAATAGTTTTTTCATTGTAACATACTGTATATATTAAAGTGATCCTATACCTAGAAAGGAAGTTTATGTCATCACCTTATATCCACAGCCCTGTGCCCTAACACCACCTGTGTTTCTTTTTTTATTCTATAGCCTTTCCCCAATATTCAACAACCAGTCGGCCATAGTACCGGGGAAAGGTGAGTTTGAGTAGGCGACCTAAGGATTCCACACAGCGGGGAATCCTGCATCGCGGTGCCCTGGAGGCACGAACAAAAACCCGGAATAGTTAAAATCCTGGGTTTTGGTCCACTTTAAATGAGAGAACTGACATCACATTCTCAGTAAAATGAACAGTTAGGTCAGTGAACGGCCCATGGATATTAGCTGTGCGTCATAGCACACGTGGGGGGATAAGGTAGCAACTGCCAGCTGGTTGCTATGGACACTGCCACCATCTTGCTTTGTATTGAGGTCTTTAAATGTCACATAACATGGCATAAATGTGACCCAGCCAGTAATGACTCATGAATAAGAGCAGCCTGTGCCCTCCGCCCATCTTAGGATGGCCGCCCTCTTTCAATGTTACCAAGGAAACCCCTCAGTAAGATCACAGAGGTATAATAACAGAAGAATGGGCCAGAATGCAGCCTCTTCCTGGCACCAATGATGGAGTGGCATCATACTGGGCTCGGAACAAACTAGGTTCTGCCCCTATCTGCTGAGGCTTCAGTACTTAGAGTTTATATTTAAGGCTTGAACAAAACTGGGATGTTCACTTTCCTAGATTTTGTTTCTCATTCCTGGGGCACCCTGATGAGGGAGGCCACCGACCCTAAGTCTGCTGCACACTGTAACGCCACACACCTCCGCTCTGCTGGGGATAAATAAGGTGAGTGTTTCTCTAAAGCAGGGCTCACTGATGGTGTACAGAGGTAGGTGAGGTCAGGTCCTTGAGAACTTAGAAGCTCCTTGGCACACAGCTGCCTTGAAGGTTTAAGGACTGCTTTCATTTGGACCAAGCCACTTGGACTTTACAGGGCCTTTGGCAGTCACTTAGTTTCCTCATGGATAAGCTGACCCCGTGTGTGGCCAGAAAAACATAGGGACCTAGGGAAGAAAAAGTGGGTAAGGTACCCACCATGTTGGCGGGGTGTTGATTTGGTTGTTCCAGTCATGTAATTTGGGTCAAGTTTCAGGTGTCAAATAAAAATTAATAATTTATGTTTGGAGGGTGCCGGGTCGGGTCTTGATTGGAGGGTGCCGGGTCGGGTCTTGTTTGGAGGGTGCCGGGTCGGGTCTTGTTTGGAGGGTGGGGGGTCGGGTCTTGTTTGGAGGGTGGGGGGTCGGGTCTTATTTGGAGGGTGCCGGGTCTTGTTTGGAGGGTGGGGGTCAGGTCTTGTTTGGAGGATGCAGGGTGGGGGGTCAGGTCTTGTTTGGAGGGTGGGGGGGTCAGGTCTTGTATGGAGGGTGCCAGGTCGGGTCTTGTTTGGAGGGTGGGGGGTCGGGTCCTGTTTGGAGGGTGCCGGGTCTGGTCTTGTTCGGAGGGTGGGGGGTCGGGTCTTGTTTGGAGGGTGCCGGGTGGGGGTCGGGTCTTGTTTGGAGGGTGTGGGGCCGGGTCTTGTTTGGAGGGTGCCGGGTCGGGTCTTGTTTGGAGGGTGCCGGGTGGGGGGGTCGGGTCTTTTTTGGAGGGTGGGGGGTCGGGTCTTGTTTGGAGGGTGCCGGGTCGGATCTGGTTTGGAGGGTGCCGGGTGGGGGGGTCGGGTCTTTTTTGGAGGGTGGGGGGTCGGGTCTTGTTTGGAGGGTGCCGGGTCGGGTCTTGTTTGGAGGGTGCTGGGTCGGGTCTTGTATGGAGGGTGGGGGATCGGGTCTTGTTTGGAGGGTGCCGGGTCGGGTCTTGTTTGGAGGGTGCCGGGTCAGGTCTTGTTTAGAGGGTGGGGGGTCGGGTCTTGTTTGGAGGGTGGGGGGTCGGGTCTTGTTTGGAGGGTGCCGGGTGGGGGGTCGGGTCTTGTTTGGAGGGTGTGGGGGTCGGGTCTTGTTTGGAGGGTGCCGGGTCGGGTCTTGTTTGGAGGGTGCCGGGTGGGGGGGTCGGGTCTTTTTTGGAGGGTGGGGGGTCGGGTCTTGTTTGGAGGGTGCCGGGTCGGGTCTTGTTTGGAGGGTGCTGGGTCGGGTCTTGTATGGAGGGTGGGGGGTCGGGTCTTGTTTGGAGGGTGCCGGGTCGGGTCTTGTTTGGAGGGTGCCGGGTCGGGTCTTGTTTGGAGGGTGCCGGGTCAGGTCTTGTTTAGAGGGTGGGGGGTCGGGTCTTGTTTGGAGGGTGGGGGGTCGGGTCTTGTTTGGAGGGGGCCGGGTGGGGGGTCGGGTCTTGTTTGGAGGGTGTGGGGTCGGGTCTTGTTTGGAGGGTGCCGGGTCGGGTCTTGTTTGGAGGGTGCCGGGTGGGGGGGTCGGGTCTTTTTTGGAGGGTGCCGGGTCGGGTCTTGTTTGGAGGGTGCCGGGTCCGGACTTGTTTGGAGGGTGGGGGGTCGGGTCTTGTTTGGAGGGTGCCGGGTCGGGTCTTGTATGGAGGGTGGGGTGTCGGGTCTTGTTTGCAGGGTGCCGGGTGGGGGGTCAGATCTTGTTTGGAGGGTGCCGGGTCGGGTCTTGTTTGGAGGGTGCCGGGTCGGGTCTTGTTTGGAGGGTGCGGGGTCAGGTCTTGTTTGGAGGGTGGGGGGTTGGGTCTTGTTTGGAGGGTGGGGGGTCGGGACTTGTTTGGAGGGTGGGGGTCAGGTCTTGTTTGAAGGGGGCCGGGACTTGTTTGGAGGGTGCCGGATCGGGTCTTGTTTGGAGGGTGCCGGGTGGGGGGTCGGGTCTTGTTTGGAGGGTGGGGGGTCGGGTCTTGTTTGGAGGGTGCCGGGTCGGGTCTTGTTTGGAGGGTGCCGGGTCGGGTCTTGTTTGGAGGGTGCCGGGTCGGGTCTTGTTTGGAGGGTGGGGGGGTCGGGTCTTGTTTGGAGGGTGGGGGGGTCGGGTCTTGTTTGGAGGGTGGAGGGTCGGGTCTTGTTTGGAGGGTGCCGGGTCAGGTCTTGTTTGGAGGGTGGGGGGTTGGGTGTTGTTTGGAGGGTGGGGGGTCGTGTCTTGTTTGGAGGGTGCCGGGTCGGGTCTTGTTTGGAGGGTGCCGGGTCGGGTCTTGTTTGGAGTTTGGGGGGTCGGGTCTTGTTTGGAGGGTGCCGGGTGGGGGGTCGGGTCTTGTTTGGAGGGTGGGGGTCGGGTCTTGTTTGGAGGGTGGGGGGTCGGGTCTTGTTTGGAGGGTGGGGGGTCGGGTCTTGTTTGGAGGGTGCTGGGTCGGGTCTTGTTTGCAGGGTGCCGGGTAGGGTCTTGTTTGGAGGGTGCCGGGTCGGGTCTTGTTTGGAGGGTGCCGGGTCAGGTCTTGTTTAGAGGGTGGGGGCTTGGGTCTTGTTTGGAGGGTGGGGGGTCGGGTCTTGTTTGGAGGGTGCCGGGTGGGGGGTCGGGTCTTGTTTGGAGGGCGGGGGGTCGGGTCTTGTTTGGAGGGTGGGGGGTCGGGTCTTGTTTGGAGGGTGGGGGGTCGGGTCTTGTTTGGAGGGTGCCGGGTCGGGTCTTGTTTGGAGGGTGGGGGGTCGGGTCTTGTTTGGAGGGTGGGGGGTCCGGTCTTGTTTGGAGGGTGCCGGGTGGGGGGTCGGGTCTTGTTTGGAGGGTGGGGGGTCCGGGTCTTGTATGGAGGGTGGGGGGGTCGGGTCTTGTTTGGAGGGTGCCGGGTCGGGTCTTGTTTGGAGGGTGCCGGGTCGGGTCTTGTTTGGAGGGTGGGGGGCCGGGTCTTGTTTGGAGGGTGGGGGGTCGGGTCCTGTTTGGAGGGTGGGGGGTCGGGTCTGGTTTGGAGGGTGGGGGGTCGGGTCTTGTTTGGAGGGTGCCGGGTGGGGTCTTGTTTGGAGGGTGCCAGGTCGGGTCTTGTTTGGAGGGTGGGGGGTCGGGTCCTGTTTGGAGGGTGGGGGGTCGGGTCCTGTTTGGAGGGTGGGGGGTCGGGTCTTGTTTGGAGGGTGGGGGTTCAGGTCTTGTTTGGAGGGTGCCGGGTGGGGAAGTCGGGTCTTTTTTGGAGGGTGCCGGGTCGGGTCTTGTTTGGAGGGTGCCGGGTCGGGTCTTGTTTGGAGGGTGCCGGGTCGGGTCTTGTTTGGAGGGTGCCGGGTCGGGTCTTGTATGGAGGGTGGGGGGTCGGGTCTTGATTGGAGGGTGGGGGGTCGGGTCTTGATTGGAGGGTGGGGGGTCGGGTCTTGATTGGAGAGTGCCGGGTCGGGTCTTGTTTGAAGGGTGCCGGGTCGGGTCTTGTTTGGAGGGTGCCGGGTCAGGTCTTGTTTGGAGGGTGGGGGGTTGGGTCTTGTTTGGAGGGTGGGGGGTCGGGACTTGTTTGGAGGGTGGGGGTCGGGTCTTGTTTGAAGGGTGCCGGGTCTTGTTTGGAGGGTGCCGGATCGGGTCTTGTTTGGAGGGTGCTGGGTGGGGGGTCGGGTCTTGTTTGGAGGGTGCCGGGTCGGGTCTTGTTTGGAGGGTGCCGGGTCGGGTCTTGTTTGGAGGGTGCCGGGTCGGGTCTTGTTTGGAGGGTGCCGGGTCGGGTCTTGTTTGGAGGGTGGGGGGTCGGGTCTTGTTTGGAGGGTGGGGGGTCGGGTCTTGTTTGGAGGGTGCCGGGTCAGGTCTTGTTTGGATGGTGGGGGGTTGGGTCTTGTTTGGAGGGTGGGGGGTCGGGTTTTGTTTGGAGGGTGCCGGGTCGGGTCTTGTTTGGAGGGTGCCGGGTCGGGTCTTGTTTGGAGGGTGCCAGGTCAGGTCTTGTTTGGAGGGTGGGGGTTGGGTCTTGTTTGGAGGGTGCCGGGTCGGGTCTTGTTTGGAGGGTGCCGGGTCGGGTCTTGTTTGGAAGGTGCCAGGTCAGGTCTTGTTTGGAGGGTGGGGGTTGGGTCTTGTTTGGAGGGTGCCGGGTCGGGTCTTGTTTGGAGGGTGCCGGGTGGGGGGTCGGGTCTTGTTTGGAGGGTGCCGGATCGGGTCTTGTTTGGAGGGTGCCGGGTGGGGGGTCGGGTCTTGTTTGGAGGGTGCCGGGCGGGGGGTCGGGTCTTTTTTGGAGGGTGCCGGGTCGGGTCTTGTTTGGAGGGTGCCGGGTCCGGTCTTGTTTGGAGGGTGGGGGGTCAGGTCTTGTTTGGAGGGTGGGGGGTCGGGTCTTGTTTGGAGGGTGGGGGGTCGGGTCTTGTTTGGAGGGTGCTGGGTCGGGTCTTGTATGGAGGGTGGGGGGTCGGGTCTTGTTTGGAGGGTGCCGGGTCGGGTCTTGTTTGGAGGGTGCCGGGTCAGGTCTTGTTTGGAGGGTGCCGGGTCAGGTCTTGTTTAGAGGGTGGGGGGTCGGGTCTTGTTTGGAGGGTGGGGGGTCGGGTCTTGTTTGGAGGGTGCCGGGTGGGGGGTCGGGTCTTGTTTGGAGGGTGTGGGGCCGGGTCTTGTTTGGAGGGTGCCGGGTCGGGTCTTGTTTGGAGGGTGCCGGGTGGGGGGGGTCGGGTTTTTTTTGGAGGGTGGGGGGTCGGGTCTTGTTTGGAGGGTGCCGGGTCGGGTCTTGTTTGGAGGGTGCTGGGTCGGGTCTTGTATGGAGGGTGGGGGGTCGGGTCTTGTTTGGAGGGTGCCGGGTCGGGTCTTGTTTGGAGGGTGCCAGGTCGGGTCTTGTTTGGAGGGTGCCGGGTCAGGTCTTGTTTAGAGGGTGGGGGGTCGGGTCTTGTTTGGAGGGTGGGGGGTCGGGTCTTGTTTGGAGGGTGCCGGGTGGGGGGTCGGGTCTTGTTTGGAGGGTGTGGGGTCGGGTCTTGTTTGGAGGGTGCCGGGTCGGGTCTTGTTTGGAGGGTGCCGGGTGGGGGGGTCGGGTCTTTTTTGGAGGGTGCCGGGTCGGGTCTTGTTTGGAGGGTGCCGGGTCTGGACTTGTTTGGAGGGTGGGGGGTCGGGTCTTGTTTGGAGGGTGCCGGGTCGGGTCTTGTATGGAGGGTGGGGTGTCGGGTCTTGTTTGTAGGGTGCCGGGTGGGGGGTCATATCTTGTTTGGAGGGTGCCGGGTCGGTTCTTGTTTGGAGGGTGCCGGGTCGGGTCTTGTTTGGAGGGTGCGGGGTCAGGTCTTGTTTGGAGGGTGGGGGGTTGGGTCTTGTTTGGAGGGTGGGGGGTCGGGACTTGTTTGGAGGGGGGGGGTCGGGTCTTGTTTGAAGGGGGCCGGGACTTGTTTGGAGGGTGCCGGATCGGGTCTTGTTTGGAGGGTGCCGGGTGGGGGGTTGGGTCTTGTTTGGAGGGTGGGGGGTCGGGTCTTGTTTGGAGGGTGCCGGGTCGGGTCTTGTTTGGAGGGTGCCGGGTCGGGTCTTGTTTGGAGGGTGCCGGGTCGGGTCTTGTTTGGAGGGTGGGGGGGTCGGGTCTTGTTTGGAGGGTGGGGGGGTCGGGTCTTGTTTGGAGGGTGGGGGGGTCGGGTCTTGTTTGGAGGGTGGGGGGGTCGGGTCTTGTTTGGAGGGTGGGGGGTTGGGTCTTGTTTGGAGGGTGCCGGGTCAGGTCTTGTTTGGAGGGTGGGGGGTTGGGTCTTGCTTGGAGGGTGGGGGGTCGGGTCTTGTTTGGAGGGTGCCGGGTCGGGTCTTGTTTGGAGGGTGCCGGGTCGGGTCTTGTTTGGAGTTTGGGGGGTCGGGTCTTGTTTGGAGGGTGCCGGGTGGGGTCTTGTTTGGAGGGTGGGGGTCGGGTCTTGTTTGGAGGGTGGGGGGTCCGGTCTTGTTTGGAGGGTGGGGGGTCGGGTCTTGTTTGGAGGGTGCTGGGTCGGGTCTTGTTTGGAGGGTGCCGGGTAGGGTCTTGTTTGGAGGGTGCCGGGTCGGGTCTTGTTTGGAGGGTGCCGGGTCAGGTCTTGTTTAGAGGGTGGGGGCTTGGGTCTTGTTTGGAGGGTGGGGGGTCGAGTCTTGTTTGGAGGGTGCCGGGTGGGGGGCCGGGTCTTGTTTGGAGGGTGGGGGGTCGGGTCTTGTTTGGAGGGTGGGGGGTCGGGTCTTGTTTGGAGGGTGGGGGGTCGGGTCTTGTTTGGAGGGTGCCGGGTGGGGGGTCCGGTCTTGTTTGGAGGGTGGGGGGTCCGGGTCTTGTATGGAGGGTGGGGGGGTCGGGTCTTGTTTGGAGGGTGCCGGGTCGGGTCTTGTTTGGAGGGTGCCGGGTCGGGTCTTGTTTGGAGGGTGCCAGGTCGGGTCTTGTTTGGAGGGTGGGGGGTCGGGTCTTGTTTGGAGGGTGGGGGGTCGGGTCCTGTTTGGAGGGTCGTGTCTTGTTTGGAGGGTGGGGGGTCGGGTCTTGTTTGGAGGGTGCCGGGTGGGGTCTTGTTTGGAGGGTGCCGGGTGGGGTCTTGTTTGGAGGGTGCCAGGTTGGGTCTTGTTTGGAGGGTGGGGGGTCGGGTCTTGTTTGGAGGGTGGGGGGTCGGGTCTTGTTTGGAGGGTGGGGGGTCGGGTCCTGTTTGGAGGGTGGGGGGTCGGGTCTTGTTTGGAGGGTGGGGGGTCGGGTCTTGTTTGGAGGGTGCCGGGTGGGGGGGTCGGGTCTTTTTTGGAGGGTGCCGGGTCCGGTCTTGTTTGGAGGGTGGGGGGTCGGGTCTTGTTTGGAGGGAGCCGGGTCGGGTCTTGTTTGGAAGGTGCCGGGTCGGGTCTTGTATGGAGGGTGGGGGGTCGGGTCTTGATTGGAGGGTGCCGGGTCGGGTCTTGTTTGGAGAGTGCCGGGTCGGGTCTTGTTTGAAGGGTGCCGGGTCGGGTCTTCTTTGGAGGGTGCCGGGTCAGGTCTTGTTTGGAGGGTGGGGGGTTGGGTCTTGTTTGGAGGGTGGGGGGTCGGGACTTGTTTGGAGGGTGGGGGTCGGGTCTTGTTTGAAGGGTGCCGGGTCTTGTTTGGAGGGTGCCGGATCGGGTCTTGTTTGGAGGGTGCCGGGTGGGGGGTCGGGTCTTGTTTGGAGGGTGCCGGGTCGGGTCTTGTTTGGAGGGTGCCGGGACAGGTCTTGTTTGGAGGGTGCCGGGTCGGGTCTTGTTTGGAGGGTGCCGGGTCGGGTCTTGTTTGGAGGGTGGGGGGTCGTGTCTTGTTTGGAGGGTGCCGGGTCGGCTCTTGTTTGGAGGGTGCCGGTTCAGGTCTTGTTTGGAAGGTGGGGGGTTGGGTCTTGTTTGGAGGGTGGGGGGTCGGGTCTTGTTTGGAGGGTGGGGGGTTGGGTCTTGTTTGGAGGGTGCCGGTTCAGGTCTTGTTTGGATGGTGGGGGGTTGGGTCTTGTTTGGAGGGTGGGGGGTCGGGTCTTGTTTGGAGGGTGGGGGGTTGGGTCTTGTTTGGAGGGTGCCGGGTCGGGTCTTGTTTGGAGGGTGCCGGGTCGGGTCTTGTATGGAGGGTGGGGGGTCGGGTCTTGTTTGGAGGGTGGGGGGTCGGGTCTTGTTTGGAGGGTGCTAGGTGGGGGGTCGGGTCTTGTTTGGAGGGTGGGGGGTCGGGTCTTGTTTGGAGGGTGGGGGTCCGGTCTTGTTTGGAGGGTGGGGGGTCGGGTCTTGTTTGGAGGGTTGGGTCTTGTTTGGAGGGTGCCGGGTCGGGTCTTGTTTGGAGGGTGGGGGGTCGGGTCTTGTTTGGAGGGTGGGGGGTCGGGTCTTGTTTGGAGGGTCGGGTCTTGTTTGGAGGGTGGGGGGTCGGGTCTTGTTTGGAGGGTGGGGGGGTCGGGTCTTGTTTGGAGGGTGGGGGGGTCGGGTCTTGTTTGGAGGGTGCCGGGTCGGGTCTTGTTTGGAGGGTGCTGGGTCGGGTCTTGTATGGAGGGTGAGGGGTCGGGTCTTGTTTGGAGGGTGCCGGGTCGGGTCTTGTTTGGAGGGTGCCGGGTCGGGTCTTGTTTGGAGGGTGCCGGGTCGGGTCTTGTTTGGAGGGTGCCGGGTGTTTGGAGGGTGCTGGGTCGGGTCTTCTATGGAGGGTGGGGGGTCGGGTCTTGTTTGGAGGGTGCCGGGTTGGGTTTTGTTTGGAGGGTGCCGGTTCGGGTCTTGTTTGGAGGGTGCCGGGTCAGGTCTTGTTTGGAGGGTGCCGGGTCGGGTCTTGTTTGGAGGGTGCCGGGTCGGGTCTTGTATGGAGGGTGGGGGGTCGGGTCTAGATTGGAGGGTGCCGGGTCAGGTCTTGTTTGGAGGGTGGGGGGTTGGGTCTTGTTTGGAGGGTGGGGGGTCGGGACTTGTTTGGAGGGTGGGGGTCGGGTCTTGTTTGAAGGGTGCCGGGTCTTGTTTGGAGGGTGCCGGATCGGGTCTTGTTTGGAGTGTGGGGGGTCGGGTCTTGTTTGGAGACCTTGTTTGGAGGGTGCTGGGTCGGGTCTTGTATGGAGGGTGGGGGGTCGGGTCTTGTTTGGAGGGTGCCGGGTCGGGTCTTGTTTGGAGGGTGCCGGGTCGGGTCTTGTTTGGAGGGTGGGGGGTCGGGTCTTGTTTGGAGGGTGCCGGGTGTTTGGAGGGTGCTGGGTCGGGTCTTGTATGGAGGGTGGGGGGTCGGGTCTTGTTTGGAGGGTGCCGGGTCGGGTTTTGTTTGGAGGGTGCCGGTTCGGGTCTTGTTTGGAGGGTGCCGTGTCAGGTCTTGTTTGGAGGGTGCCGGGTCGGGTCTTGTTTGAAGGGTGCCGGGTCTTGTTTGGAGGGTGCCGGATCGGGTCTTGTTTGAAGGGTGCCGGGTCTTGTTTGGAGGGTGCCGGATCGGGTCTTGTTTGGAGGGTGGGGGGTCGGGTCTTGTTTGGAGGGTGGGGGGTCGGGTCTTGTTTGTAGGGTGGGGGGTCGGGTCTTGTTTGGAGGGTGCCGGGTCGGGTCTTGTTTGGAGGGTGGGGGGTCGGGTCTTGTTTGGAGGGTGGGGGTCGGGTCTTGTTTGGAGGGTGCCGGGTCGGGTCTTGTTTGGAGGGTGCCGGGACAGGTCTTGTTTGGAGGGTGCCGGGTCGGGTCTTGTTTGGAGGGTGCCGGGTCGGGTCTTGTTTGGAGGGTGGGGGGTCGTGTCTTGTTTGGAGGGTGCCGGGTCGGGTCTTGTTTGGAGGGTGCCGGTTCAGGTCTTGTTTGGATGGTGGGGGGTTGGGTCTTGTTTGGAGGGTGGGGGGTCGGGTCTTGTTTGGAGGGTGGGGGGTTGGGTCTTGTTTGGAGGGTGCCGGTTCAGGTCTTGTTTGGATGGTGGGGGGTTGGGTCTTGTTTGGAGGGTGGGGGGTCGGGTCTTGTTTGGAGGGTGGGGGGTTGGGTCTTGTTTGGAGGGTGCCGGGTCGGGTCTTGTTTGGAGGGTGCCGGGTCGGGTCTTGTATGGAGGGTGGGGGGTCGGTTCTTGTTTGGAGGGTGGGGGGTCGGGTTTTGTTTGGAGGGTGCTAGGTGGGGGGTCGGGTCTTGTTTGGAGGGTGGGGGGTCGGGTCTTGTTTGGAGGGTGGGGGTCCGGTCTTGTTTGGAGGGTGGGGGGTCGGGTCTTGTTTGGAGGGTTGGGTCTTGTTTGGAGGGTGCCGGGTCGGGTCTTGTTTGGAGGGTGGGGGGTCGGGTCTTGTTTGGAGGGTGGGGGGGTCGGGTCTTGTTTGGAGGGTCGGGTCTTGTTTGGAGGGTGGGGGGTCGGGTCTTGTTTGGAGGGTGGGGGGGTCGGGTCTTGTTTGGAGGGTGGGGGGGTCGGGTCTTGTTTGGAGGGTGCCGGGTCGGGTCTTGTTTGGAGGGTGCTGGGTCGGGTCTTGTATGGAGGGTGAGGGGTCGGGTCTTGTTTGGAGGGTGCCGGGTCGGGTCTTGTTTGGAGGGTGCCGGGTCGGGTCTTGTTTGGAGGGTGCCGGGTGTTTGGAGGGTGCTGGGTCGGGTCTTCTATGGAGGGTGGGGGGTCGGGTCTTGTTTGGAGGGTGCCGGGTTGGGTTTTGTTTGGAGGGTGCCGGTTCGGGTCTTGTTTGGAGGGTGCCGGGTCAGGTCTTGTTTGGAGGGTGCCGGGTCGGGTCTTGTTTGGAGGGTGCCGGGTCGGGTCTTGTATGGAGGGTGGGGGGTCGGGTCTAGATTGGAGGGTGCCGGGTCAGGTCTTGTTTGGAGGGTGGGGGGTTGGGTCTTGTTTGGAGGGTGGGGGGTCGGGACTTGTTTGGAGGGTGGGGGTCGGGTCTTGTTTGAAGGGTGCCGGGTCTTGTTTGGAGGGTGCCGGATCGGGTCTTGTTTGGAGTGTGGGGGGTCGGGTCTTGTTTGGAGACCTTGTTTGGAGGGTGCTGGGTCGGGTCTTGTATGGAGGGTGGGGGGTCGGGTCTTGTTTGGAGGGTGCCGGGTCGGGTCTTGTTTGGAGGGTGCCGGGTCGGGTCTTGTTTGGAGGGTGCCGGGTCGGGTCTTGTTTGGAGGGTGCCGGGTGTTTGGAGGGTGCTGGGTCGGGTCTTGTATGGAGGGTGGGTGGGGGGTCGGGTCTTGTTTGGAGGGTGCCGGGTCGGGTTTTGTTTGGAGGGTGCCGGTTCGGGTCTTGTTTGGAGGGTGCCGTGTCAGGTCTTGTTTGGAGGGTGCCGGGTCGGGTCTTGTTTGAAGGGTGCCGGGTCTTGTTTGGAGGGTGCCGGATCGGGTCTTGTTTGAAGGGTGCCGGGTCTTGTTTGGAGGGTGCCGGATCGGGTCTTGTTTGGAGGGTGGGGGGTCGGGTCTTGTTTGGAGGGTGGGGGGTCGGGTCTTGTTTGTAGGGTGGGGGGTCGGGTCTTGTTTGGAGGGTGCCGGGTCGGGTCTTGTTTGGAGGGTGGGGGGTCGGGTCTTGTTTGGAGGGTGGGGGTCGGGTCTTGTTTGGAGGGTGCCGGGTCGGGTCTTGTTTGGAGGGTGCCGGGTCAGGTCTTGTTTGGAGGGTGGGGGGTCGGGTCTTGTTTGGAGGGTGGGGGGGTCGGGTCTTGTTTGGAGGGTGCCGGGTCGGGTCTTGTTTGGAGGGTGGGGGGTCGGGTCTTGTTTGGAGGGTGCCAGGTCGGGTCTTGTTTGGAGGGTGCCGGGTCAGGTCTTGTTTGGAGGGTGAGGGGTTGGGTCTTGTTTGGAGGGTCGGGACTTGTTTGGAGGGTGAGGGTCGGGTCTTGTTTGAAGGGTGCCGGGTCTTGTTTGGAGGGTGCCGGATCGGGTCTTGTTTGGAGGGTGCCGGGTCTTGTTTGGAGGGTGGGGGGTCGGGTCTTGTTTGGAGGGTCGGGTCTTGTTTGGAGGGTGGGGGGTCGGGTCTTGTTTGGAGGGTGGGGGGTCGGGTCTTGTTTGGAGGGTGCTGGGTCGGGTCTTGTATGGAGGGTGGGGGGTCGGGTCTTGTTTGGAGGGTGCCAGGTCGGGTCTTGTTTGGAGGGTGGGGGGTCGGGTCTTGTTTGGAGGGTGCCAGGTCGGGTCTTGTTTGGAGGGTGCCGGGTGTTTGGAGGGTGCTGGGTCGGGTCTTGTATGGAGGGTGCCGGGTCGGGTCTTGTTTGGAGGGTGCCGGGTCGGCTCTTGTTTGGAGGGTGCCGGGTCGGGTCTTGTATGGAGGGTGGGGGGTCGGGTCTAGATTGGAGGGTGCCGGGTCAGGTCTTGTTTGGAGGGTGGGGGGTTGGGTCTTGTTTGGAGGGTGGGGGGTCGGGACTTGTTTGGAGGGTGGGGGTCGGGTCTTGTTTGAAGGGTGCCGGGTCTTGTTTGGAGGGTGCCGGATCGGGTCTTGTTTGGAGTGTGGGGGGTCGGGTCTTGTTTGGAGGGTGGGGGGTCGGGTCTTGTTTGGAGGGTGGGGGGTCGGGTCTTGTTTGGAGGGTGCCGGGTCGGGTCTTGTTTGGAGGGTGGGGGGTCGGGTCTTGTTTGGAGGGTGGGGGGTCGGGTCTTGTTTGGAGGGTGCCGGTTCGGGTCTTGTTTGGAGGGTGCCGGGTCAGGTCTTGTTTGGAGGGTGGGGGGTCGGGTCTTGTTTGGAGGGTGGGGGGTCGGGTCTTGTTTGGAGGGTGCCGGGTCGGGTCTTGTTTGGAGGGTGGGGGGTCGGGTCTTGTTTGGAGGGTGCCGGGTCGGGTCTTGTTTGGAGGGTGCCGGGTCGGGTCTTGTATGGAGGGTGGGGGGTCGGGTCTTGATTGGAGGGTGCCGGGTCGGGTCTTGTTTGGAGAGTGCCGGGTCGGGTCTTGTTTGAAGGGTGCCGGGTCGGGTCTTGTTTGGAGGGTGCCGGGTCAAGTCTTGTTTGGAGGGTGGGGGGTTGGGTCTTGTTTGGAGGGTGGGGGGTCGGGACTTGTTTGGAGGGTGGGGGTCGGGTCTTGTTTGAAGGGTGCCGGGTCTTGTTTGGAGGGTGCCGGATCGGGTCTTGTTTGGAGGGTGCCGGGTGGGGGGTCGGGTCTTGTTTGGGGGGTGCCGGGTCTTGTTTGGAGGGTGCCGGGTCGGGTCTTGTTTGGAGGGTGCCGGGTCGGGTCTTGTTTGGAGGGTGCCGGGTCGGGTCTTGTTTGGAGGGTGCCGGGTCGGGTCTTTTTTGGAGGGTGGGGGGTCGGGTCTTGTTTGGAGGGTGCCGGGTCGGGTCTTGTTTGGAGGGTGCCGGGTCAGGTCTTGTTTGGATGGTGGGGGGTTGGGTCTTGTTTGGAGGGTGGGGGTCGGGTCTTATTTGGAGGGTGGGGGGTCGGGTCTTGTTTGGAGGGTGCCGGGTCGGGTCTTGTTTGGAGGGTGCCGGGTCGGGTCTTGTATGGAGGGTGGGGGGTCAGGTCTTGTTTGGAGGGTGGGGGGTCGGGTCTTGTTTGGAGGGTGCTAGGTGGGGGGTCGGGTCTTGTTTGGAGGGTGGGGGGTCGGGTCTTGTTTGGAGGGTGGGGGTCCGGTCTTGTTTGGAGGGTGGGGGGTCGGGTCTTGTTTGGAGGGTCGGGTCTTGTTTGGAGGGTGCCGGGTCGGGTCTTGTTTGGAGGGTGGGGGGTCGGGTCTTGTTTGGAGGGTGGGGGGTCGGGTCTTGTTTGGAGGGTCGGGTCTTGTTTGGAGGGTGGGGGGTCGGGTCTTGTTTGGAGGGTGGGGGGTCGGGTCTTGTTTGGAGGGTGCCGGGTCGGGTCTTGTTTGGAGGGTGCTGGGTCGGGTCTTGTATGGAGGGTGGGGGGTCGGGTCTTGTTTGGAGGGTGCCGGGTCGGGTCTTGTTTGGAGGGTGCCGGGTCGGGTCTTGTTTGGAGGGTGGGGGGTCGGGTCTTGTTTGGAGGGTGCCGGGTGTTTGGAGGGTGCTGGGTCGGGTCTTGTATGGAGGGTGGGGGGTCGGGTCTTGTTTGGAGGGTGCCGGGTCGGGTTTTGTTTGGAGGGTGCCGGTTCGGGTCTTGTTTGGAGGGTGCCGTGTCAGGTCTTGTTTGGAGGGTGCCGGGTCGGGTCTTGTTTGAAGGGTGCCGGGTCTTGTTTGGAGGGTGCCGGATCGGGTCTTGTTTGAAGGGTGCCGGGTCTTGTTTGGAGGGTGCCGGATCGGGTCTTGTTTGGAGGGTGGGGGGTCGGGTCTTGTTTGGAGGGTGGGGGGTCGGGTCTTGTTTGTAGGGTGGGGGGTCGGGTCTTGTTTGGAGGGTGCCGGGTCGGGTCTTGTTTGGAGGGTGGGGGGTCGGGTCTTGTTTGGAGGGTGGGGGTCGGGTCTTGTTTGGAGGGTGCCGGGTCGGGTCTTGTTTGGAGGGTGCCGGGTCAGGTCTTGTTTGGAGGGTGGGGGGTCGGGTCTTGTTTGGAGGGTGGGGGGGTCGGGTCTTGTTTGGAGGGTGCCGGGTCGGGTCTTGTTTGGAGGGTGGGGGGTCGGGTCTTGTTTGGAGGGTGCCAGGTCGGGTCTTGTTTGGAGGGTGCCGGGTCAGGTCTTGTTTGGAGGGTGGGGGGTTGGGTCTTGTTTGGAGGGTCGGGACTTGTTTGGAGGGTGAGGGTCGGCTCTTGTTTGAAGGGTGCCGGGTCTTGTTTGGAGGGTGCCGGATCGGGTCTTGTTTGGAGGGTGCCGGGTCTTGTTTGGAGGGTGGGGGGTCGGGTCTTGTTTGGAGGGTCGGGTCTTGTTTGGAGGGTGGGGGGTCGGGTCTTGTTTGGAGGGTGGGGGGTCGGGTCTTGTTTGGAGGGTGCCAGGTCGGGTCTTGTTTGGAGGGTGGGGGGTCGGGTCTTGTTTGGAGGGTGCCAGGTCGGGTCTTGTTTGGAGGGTGCCGGGTGTTTGGAGGGTGCTGGGTCGGGTCTTGTATGGAGGGTGCCGGGTCGGGTCTTGTTTGGAGGGTGCCGGGTCGGGTTTTGTTTGGAGGGTGCCGGGTCGGGTCTTGTTTGGAGGGTGCCGGGTCAGGTCTTATTTGGAGGGTGCCGGGTCGGGTCTTGTTTGGAGGGTGCCGGGTCGGGTCTTGTATGGAGGGTGGGGGGGTCGGGTCTAGTTTGGAGGGTGCCGGGTCGGGTCTTGTTTGGAGGGTGCCGGGTCGGGTCTTGTTTGGAGGGTGCCGGGTCAGGTCTTGTTTGGAGGGTGGGGGGTTGGGTCTTGTTTGGAGGGTGGGGGGTCGGGACTTGTTTGGAGGGTGGGGGTCGGGTCTTGTTTGAAGGGTGCCGGGTCTTGTTTGGAGGGTGCCGGATCGGGTCTTGTTTGGAGGGTGCCGGGTGGGGGGTCGGGTCTTGTTTGGAGGGTGGGGGGTCGGGTCTTGTTTGGAGGGTGCCGGGTCCGGTCTTGTTTGGAGGGTGGGGGGTCGGGTCTTGTTTGGAGGGTGCCGGGTCGGGTCTTGTTTGGAGGGTGGGGGGTCGGGTCTTGTTTGGAGGGTGGGGGTCAGGTCTTGTTTGGAGGGTGGGGGGTCGGGTCTTGTTTGGAGGGTGGGGGGTCGGGTCTTGTTTGGAGGGTGCCGGGTGGGGGGTCGGGTCTTATTTGGAGGGTGCCGGGTCGGGTCTTGTTTGGAGGGTGCCGGGTCGGGTCTTGTTTGGAGGGTGCCGGGTCGGGTCTTGTTTGGAGGGTGGGGGGTCGGGTCTTGTTTGGAGGGTGCCGGGTGGGGGGTCGGGTCTTGTTTGGAGGGTGGGGGGTTGGGTCTTGTTTGGAGGGTGGGGGGTCGGGACTTGTTTGGAGGGTGGGGGTCGGGTCTTGTTTGAAGGGTGCCGGGTCTTGTTTGGAGGGTGCCGGGTCGGGTCTTGTTTGGAGGGTGGGGGGTCGGGTCTTGTTTGGAGGGTGGGGGGTCGGGTCTTGTTTGGAGGGTGCCGGGTGGGGGGTCGGGTCTTGTTTGGAGGGTGGGGGGTTGGGTCTTGTTTGGAGGGTGGGGGGTCGGGACTTGTTCGGAGGGTGGGGGTCGGGTCTTGTTTGAAGGGTGCCGGGTCTTGTTTGGAGGGTGCCGGGTCGGGTCTTGTTTGGAGGGTGCCGGGTGGGGGGTCGGGTCTTGTTTGGAGGGTGGGGGGTCGGGTCTTGTTTGGAGGGTGCCGGGTCTGGTCTTGTTTGGAGGGTGGGGGGTCGGGTCTTGTTTGGAGGGTGGGGGGAAGGGTCTTGTTTGGAGGGTGCCGGGTCGGGTCTTGTTTGGAGGGTGCCGGGTCGGGTCTTGTTTGGAGGGTGCCGGGTGGGGGGTCGGGTCTTTTTTAAAGGGTGCCGGGTGGGGGGTCGGGTCTTGTTTGGAGGGTGCCGGATCGGGTCTTGATTGGAGGGTGCTGGGTCCGGTCTTGTTTGGAGGGTGCCGGATCGGGTCTTGTTTGGAAGGTGGGGGGTCGAGTCTTGTTTGGAGGGTGTGGGGTCAGGTCTTGTTTGGAGGGTGCCGGGTCGGATCTTGTTTGGAGGGTGCCAGGTCGGGTCTTGTTTGGAGGGTGCCGGGTGGGGGGTCGGGTCTTGTTTGGAGGGTGGGGGGTCGAGTCTTGTTTGGAGGGTGGGGGGTCGGGTCTTGTTTGGAGGGTGGGGGGGTCGGGTCTTGTTTGGAGGGTGGGGGGGTCGGGTCTTGTTTGGAGGGTGGGGGGTCGGGTCTTGTTTGGAGGGAGCCGGGGGTCGGGTCTAGTTTGGAGGGTTGGGGGGGTCGGGTCTCGTTTGGCGGGTGGGGGGGTCGGGTCTCGTTTGGCGGGTGGGGGGGTCGGGTCTCGTTTGGAGGGTGGGGGGATCGGGTCTCGTTTGGAGGGTGGGGGGGTCGGGTCTCGTTTGGAGGGTGGGAGGGTCGGGTCTCGTTTGGAGGGTGGGGGGTCGGGTCATGTTTGGAGGGTGGGGGGTCGGGTCATGTTTGAAGGGTGGGGGGTCGGGTCTTGTTTGGAGGGTGCTGGGTGGGGGTCGGGTCTTGTTTGGAGGTTGCCGGGTCGCGTCTTTGTTTGGAGGGTGCCAGGACGGGTCTTGTCTGGAGGGTGCCCGGTCGGGTCTTGTTTGGAGGGTGCCGGGGCGGGTCTTGTTTGGAGGGTGGGGGGTCGGGTCTTGTTTGGAGGCTGCCGGGTCGGGTCTTGTTTGGAGGGTCGGGTCTTGTTTGGAGGGTGCCGGGTTGGGTCTTGTTTGGAGGGTTGGGTCTTGTTTGGAGGGTGGGGGGTCGGGTCTTGTTTCGAGGGAGGGGGGTCGGGTCTTGTTTGGAGGGTGCCGGGTTGGGTCTTGTTTGGAGGGTGGGGGGTCGGGTCTTGTTTGGAGGGTGGGGGGTCGGGTCTTGTTTGGAGGGTGGGGGGTCGGGTCTTGTTCGGAGGGTGGGGGGTCTTGTTTGGAGGCTTGAGAGGTCGGGTCTTGTTTGGAGGGTGGGGGGTCGGGTCTTGTTTGGAGGGTGGGGGTAGGGTCCTGTTTGGAGGGTGGGGGTCGGGTCTTGTTTGGAGGGTGCCGGGTCGGGTCTTGTTTGAAGGGTGCCTGGGTCGGGTCTTGTTTGGAGGGTGGGGGGTCGGGTCTTGTTTGGAGGGTGCCGGGTCGGGTCTTGTTTGGAGGGTGGGGGGTTGGGTCTTGTTTGGAGGGTGCCGGGATGGTTCTTGTTTGGAGGGTGCCGGGTCGGGTCCTGTTCGGAGGGTGGGGGGTCGGGTCTTTTTTGGAGGGTGCCGGGTGGGGGGTCAGGTCTTGTTTGGAGGGTGCCGGGTCGGGTCCTGTTTGGAAGGTGGGGGGTCGGGTCTTGTTTGGAGGGTGGGGGGGTCGGGTCTTGTTCGGAGGGTGGGGGGTCGGGTCTTGTTTGGAGGGTGCCGGGTCGGGTCTTGTTTGGAGGGTGCCGGGGTCGGGTCCTGTTTGGAGGGTGCCGGGTCGGGTCTTGTTTGGAGGGTGCCGGGTCGGGTCTTGTTTGGAGGGTGCCGGGTCGGGTCTTGTTTGGAGGGTCGGGTCTTGTTTGGAGGGTGCCGGGTCTTGTTTGGAGGGTGCCGGGTCGGGTCTCGTTTGAAGGGTGCTGGGTCGGGTCTCGTTTGGAGGGTGGGGGGTCGGGTCTCGTTTGTAGGGTGCCGGGTCGGGTCTCGTTTGGAGGGTGCAGAGTCGGGTCTTGTTGTGAGGGTCGGGTCTTGTTTGGAGGGTCGGGTCTTGTTTGGAGGGTCGGGTCTTGTTTGGAGGGTGGGGGAGTCGGGTCTTGTTTGGAGGGTGGGGGGGTCGGGTCTTGTTTGGAGGGTGGGGGGGTCGGGTCTTGTTTGGAGGGTAGGGGGGTCGGGTCCTGTTTGGAGGGTGGGGGGTCGGGTCTTGTTTGGAGGGTGGGGGGTCTGGTCATGTTTGGAGGGTGGGGGGTCGGGTCATGTTTGGAGGGTGGGGGGTCGGGTCTTGTTTGGAGGGTGCCGGGTGGGGGTCGGGTCTTGTTTGGAGGTTGCCGGGTCGGGTCTTGTTTGGAGGTTGCCGGGTCGGGTCTTGTTTGGAGGGTGCCGGGTCGGGTCTTGTTTGGAGGGTGCCGGGTCGGGTCTTGTTTGGAGGGTGGGGGGTCGGGTCTTGTTTGGAGGGTGCCGGGTCGGGTCTTGTTTGGAGGGTGGGGGGTCGGGTCTTGTTTGGAGGGTGCCGGGTTGGGTCTTGTTTGGAGGGTGGGGGGTCGGGTCTTGTTAGGAGGGTGGGGGGTCGGGTCTTTTTTGGAGGGTGGGGGGTCGGGTCTTGTTTGGAGGGTGCCGGGTTGGGTCTTGTTTGGAGGGTGGGGTGTTGGGTCTTGTTTGGAGGGTGGGGGGTCGGGTCTTGTTTGGAGGGTGCCGGGTCGGGTCTTGTTTGGATGGTGGGGGGGTCGGGTCTTGTTTGGAGGGTGCCGGGTCGGGTCTTGTTTGGAGGGTGGGGGGGCGGGTCTTGTTTTGAGGGTGGGGGGTCGGGTCTTGTTTGGAGGGTGGGGTCGGGTCCTGTTTGGAGGGTGGGGGACAGGTCTTGTTTGGAGGGTGCCGGGTCGGGTCTTGTTTGGAGGGTGCCTGGGTCGGGTCTTGTTTGGAGGGTGGGGGGTCGGGTCCTGTTCAGAGGGTGGGGGGTCGGGTCTTTTTTGGAGGGTGCCGGGTGGGGTCGGGTCTTGTTTGGAGGGTGCCGGGTCGGGTCCTGTTTGGAGGGTGGGGGGGTCGGGTCTTTTTTGGAGGGTGCCGGGCGGGTCTTGTTCGGAGGGTGTCGGGTCGGGTCTTGTTTGGAGGGTGCCTGGGTCGGGTCTTGTTTGGAGGGTGCCGGGTCGGGTCTTGTTTGGAGGGTGCGGGTCGGGTCTTGTTTGGAGGGTCGGGTTTTGTTTGGAGGGTGCCGGGTCGGGTCTTGTTTGGAGGGTGCCGGGTCGGGTCTCATTTGAAGGGTGGGGGGTCGGGTCTTGTTCGGAGGGTGGGGGGTCGGGTCTTGTTCGGAGGGTGGGGGGTCGGGTCTTGTTTGGAGGGTGCCGGGTCGGGTCTTGTTTGGAGGGTGGGGGGTCGGGTCTTGTTCGGAGGGTGCCGGGTCGGGTCTTGTTTGGAGGGTGGGGGGTTGGGTCTTGTTCGGAGGGTGCCGGATCGGGTCTTGTTTGGAGGGTGGGGGGTCGGGTCTTGTTCGGAGGGTGCTGGGTCGGGTCTTGTTTGGAGGGTGCTGGGTCGGGTCTTGTTTGGAGGGTGCCGGGTCGGGTCTTGTTTGGAGGATGTTGGGTCCGGTGGGGGGAAGGGCTATTGATAGAAAGATGCTGCAGCTAATATGATCTGCCTGGTAGGAAAGAGCTTCTGCAGCAGCCGCTTATGAGAATGGTGAGCCCCCTCTTCCGACAAAGAGGTTCTGTGGCGGCGAAGGCTCTAATGCCCCTCCCCCTGGGCGGGGCTTGTGTGAGCATAAGGGGCTCCTCCCCTTTAATCAGCAGTTGGTGGATGGAGAGGATGGCGGTCCAGCGGTGTCGGTAGCAGCATCCAGCAGCCGGGGCCCGAGGAGGAGACTTGCGCTGCAGGCAGCAGGTGTAGAGAGGAGCTCCGAGTGTCCCCATCATTACCCCCCGCTGCTTGTTATCAAACCCACCGAAGTCCCGCCACGCAGGAGCCCGGGGCAACAGGAGCTGTGCCGGCGGATGGAGGGCATCGAGGTGATCAGGGGTTGTTCCCTTCGGTGATCGGAGAATGCACAGGTTATCCTGCTAGAGCTGAGGGGTTTATAAGGTTCCCGGGGTGATCGGAGAATGCACAGGTTATTCTGCTAGAGCTTAGGGGTTTATAAGGTTCCCAGGGTGATCGGAGAATGCACAGGTTATTCTGCTAGAGCTGAGGGTTTTATAAGGTTCCCAGGGTGATCGCCGGCGATAGAGATCATAAAGGGTCACAGGGTTCCTTGGGTCATTAAAGGGGGCACAGGTTGGTCAGAGGTGCTTCAAGGTGCCTTGGTTGGACAGAGAGGATACAGAGTGTGCTGGGTGGTCAGAGGAGGGTGTACAGGATTTCGTGAGAAGGGAGTACAGGGTGCTCAGCTGATTGAAGGGGGGTACAGGGTGCTCAGCTGATTGAAGAGGGTACAGGGTGCTAAGCTGATTGAAGGGGGTACGGGGTGCTCAGCTGATTGAAGGGGGTACAGGGTGCTCAGCTGATTGAAGGGGGTACAGGGTGCTTAGCTGATTGAAGGGGGTACAGGGTGCTAAGCTGATTGAAGGGGGTACAGGGTGCTCAGCTGATTGAAGGGGGTACAGGGTGCTCAGCTGATTGAAGGGGGTACAGGGTGATCAGCTGATTGAAGAGGGTACAGGGTGCTCAGCTGATTGAAGGGGGGTACAGGGTGCTAAGCTGATTGAAGGGGGTACAGGGTGCTTGGCTGATTGAAGGGGGTACAGGGCAATCAGAAAGCGCTACAAAGGGCTCTGAATAGCTGAAGTGTAAGAACAGCCACTGGAAGGAATAGGGGGTGTTGTGGGTGATTTAGGGTTGTATGGGGTGTTGCTGGTGGTCAGGTTATAACCTGATTAGAAGGATCTTACAAGGCAAGAGTTGGTTAAATATGGATGCGCAGAGATAAAAATTTAGATCGACCAGGTTGGGAAGAGCGCAAGTAAAATTTGGGGTAGTTGTAGGGTGTTCTGGGTGAGCAGAGGGGGGTTGTATGATGTGCTGGGTGAGGGAGTGGGTCATACTAGCTATAGGAAGGTGCCCTGCAGAGGTGGGGTGCACTGAGTGAGAAGTCCTGATTTTCTTTGACAAGTTAAATCTGGAGAATCTGGGAACAGTCAGGGGGTCCTTGTTTACCATTAGAAGGATCCAGGGGCAGGAAGGTGCCCCTGGGGGTAACACAGGAGTCTTGGGGTGACGCAGATAATTATCTTAAAAGAGCTTTTTTTGAGCAGTCAGATGATCTCTTTTTGAATTGGCAGACCTGCTGCTGGGCATCAAGGGACTGACCCAAGAACTGACATCCATACCTGAACAGAACTGTCATCCTTTCTGAGTAGGTGTGAGCAAGGGATGCCAAACCTTTCGGATACCCACAAACCCTTCCTCCTGACAGCTCCAGATGTGTGATCAGAATTCAAACAGCCCCGTATGTGGCCATTGCTGAAACCCTGAGGAGTCCATGAAACAAATCCCCCTGCATGAGATAAAATGGGTGCACCTGCAAAGCCCACTAACATCAGCCTAGCAACCGTATCCACCGCCTGAGCAAAGGAGGACTAACGTGGGCACATTCAATCTGATCCTCCTCCAGACTCGGGGGCAGGCAGGTAGATTTTACAGCAGATGATGACCTTCAAGCCCTCCCAATGAACCAAAAATAAAGGGGTTTCTACACCTTCCTATTTGGTCCCCAGGCCAGGCGCCCATGATTTACCAGGATGAGGAAGGTCAGGAGGATGGTGCACCTGGTGCTCTTCTGCCCCCTCTCCACGGGGCTTCAGGTAAATACACTTTAGTTTTATATTTTCTTTTATCCATTATCGTTCATAATCAAAATGTCGTCATGGCAGCAGTCTGAGTCAGTCACACAAAGATAAATGTAAAGCTTTGTATACATAATGATTTTTTCCTGTTAATCGTCTTTGATTGGTTAATTGGTCAATGTTTAACAAGTCTAGTAAATAGATCAAATTCAGGCATATTTGTTAGGCCTAGAATACAATTTCTGGACCCCCCCATGATTACTTTATCCCCAGCAGAAATGTCACTGGGGGCAGCACCACTCAGACTGGTTGTCAAACAAGCTCACACTCTTATGCAGTTTAATCAGTGGCCAGTTATCTGCCAATATTCCTCTGGGGAGAATATGGAGGAGACCCAGTGACCCTCTCAGACTTGGCCTTTGCTGGCAATGTCCTTTTTTTCATTGTATGACATGGGGTGACTGCTGGCACTAGGCAGAGTATCATCGTTTAATGCCATTTTTCTTATACAGTTGTGAAAAATGGTTTGTTATGAATCGGGTGGCCATCGCTGTGGAGGGGTGAGTATGTTGCCTGATTTCAGGCTTTCTTTTAAAACAACTAAACAAATTTAAAAAAAAAACTATACTCGGCATATGTCCCCCACAGCTGTTCCGCCCTGCTCCGGTGAGGTTATACTTACTGGGTGCTGAGATCCAGTCATCTGCCATACATTCAAGGACAAGCTGCAGGGGAAAGGCTGCCCCCCTCAATGAAGGATGTCCACCACTCCATACTATCATGGAGGGGTTGGCCGTTCCCGACCAGCTTGTCTGTGAATGCTGACTGCTAGCACAAGTTTTCATTCGTCAGGGCAGGATGGAAAAGCTCAGGGGGGCAAAAGGTGAGTATAGTTTATTTATTTTATTTCCCTGATCAGGGACTTGGGCATGTAAGGGATGGGGATGTTGTAGATGTTAAAGGAACAGTCCAGGCAACAGCAATAATAATTCAGCAAGGAGCTCACCTGAAGCCTGTCCCATGTGCCTCTGTCCCTCAATGATCCCAGCATGAGCGAGCCCGGCAGGTCACAATGGCTACGATTGGTGGGATTGCTTTTGCCGAAAGCACCGAGGTACTGGTGCTGCTGTGCAATCACAGTTGTGTGTGGTCATGGAGGTATGGAATTGAAAGAAGGGGTGACATTTGGAGACCTGCTACAGCTTCTACCGCACTCTGCAGGAAATGGGGTAGAGGCACATAAGACAGGCTTAATGTGAGTTCCTTGCTGCCTTATATTATTGTAATTTCCTGGACAGTCCCATTTAAAATGGACCAATCATTATGATTTTGAATATCCCGGTGATTGGTGCCTGCCCCGGGGGCATCCCGGTTTAGGGTGCTCCCTGTGTGAAACTCACCAGATCGCCCACCTTTCCACCTCGATTTATGCGAAACACACTAATGTGCCTCATAAAGCTTTGTGCCAAGATAGTTGACACCAGCATCTGTTTCCCATCTCCCCTGTGGAGTGCATGTGAGTGCGCACAGCTACAGGGAAGTCGGGGGTGCGGCCGCCGGCAAAGATAGCATCACGGGAGTCAGGTCAGATTACCGGCGCCCCGGGGGTTTCACAAAGCAGGGCATTTGGTATAGGATGCCTCGGGGGCAGGCTAGTGGCTTTTAGATTCCAGGGTGGTCGCAGGGGGGTGACTGGTCCACTTTAAGGGGATCAGTAGACGATTAGGCCTAAATTATCTAATTTAATATTGAACAATTTGCGATTAGATAATTTTGTAGCAGAAAAGCTGAAATCATTCTGATTGCTTCTGCCAGAAAATCTTGGCAGTATTGAATGTAATTGTGGGCTCTTTTGATTAAATAAATTGCAAAAAAAACATTTTTTATTGATCACAGATTCTGGGAACATCCAGATGCTTTTTCATTTTCAAAATCATGTTCATCTTTTTTGTTTCTGTCTACCGCTGATGAGAGGGTGTCCTGCAAGAGCCTCTGTAGTGCTGCGGATGGTCATACGATCTGCTCTGCGGCCTCCTCAGGGATTGGCTCCTAATTGAATTTATTTGAATCCAACAACTCAGCTTTGACCAAGGGAAACAGTGGACAGTTTCATGATGCCGCCTTAGGTCTGTTTTCTGCAAGTGGAACTATACTCAAGTCACCACTTCCTCATTCATGGTGTATGGCACCAAATGGCATTTAATCAGGCGACCAATGGATCCATTCAGGTTTGATATGCAAGCCCACTGGGAAATCCAGATTGGTCACTCTCAGTCACGTGATTGCCAGCCACCGGTGAATAAGGAAGTGGTTAACATATGCAAGGGCATAGCTGGGGGGGGGGGGGGGGGCCTGGGTGCAGCAGGGAAGGCAGGTGGGGGATGTCCTTTCGAACTTTTGTCCTGGGTGCCAGAAAGCCTACCTACACCTCTGACATATTGATATAGGGTTGCTTTAAGTGATGTGTGTAGTATTGGGGAAAGCTGGGTATTTATGTGTAAAGATGGCTGTTCTTGGATGCTAACTATCCACTCTTACAGTAAGATGATGCTCTTGTGTATCTCTGATTAATACCTTTGTTCATACAGTCCATACCAGCATATAAAAAGTTGTCATTGGAAGGGTTGGCATGGAGCTGTGGGTTTATATAGTGTGTATGCACCGCTCTCTAAGTGGTTAATAGGTTTCCTGGCTGTTTTGACGCATGGCTTAAAGATTGGCTACACGCTGCCGGTCAGGGAGGTTTAGTGGTTGCGTTCAAATCTGATATCCATCTACACTCTTTATCTGATGAACCTCGGAGATGGACCGCCATCCCCTTAATGTGATTTGTTGACTACGGCCGCACTGTCGGCGCCAATTCTTTATCATCTGCCGCCGAGCCTGGCCTCCATCTGCCTCCATCTGCAGCATACTGGCTGGCTCCATGAGCCTGGCTCCAGACAGAATGTTTTTTTTCATTATCAGAGTGGTAAAGGGTTGGAGACCTTTTGTGGAGATCTAGCCTCACTTATGATGGGTTTACACCCAGAGCAGACTGTTCAGTGAGCGACTGACCATACAAATCTTCTGCCTTTGTGTTCAAATGCAAAGATTTGTTGGTCAGTTGGTTGCAAATGTGATTGCTCTTCTCATAGCAAAACACGTGTTGTGGGTGGTTTATGTTTATGCACTCCAACCATCAAACAGGAAATCTTTGGTCAAAACGATATGATGGCCGACCGATTAACCAATTCTCGTTCATTGCTTCATCGCAATGGCCATTTCCATAGAGCGATTATCGCTAAGTTGTGGTCGCTTTAATTCAATTCAATTTATTGTTCGCCAAGTACATTGTGAGATGAACAAGGAATTATTTTTGGCATATACACAGTGCAACAGATATTTACAGTTACATGGAAATTGAAACAAGAGATACAAACTACATTTAATACAGTGAAAACAAGAGATACAGATGTTCTTACATGTGCAAGTGATACCGGCTAATACAAACCATTTGAGCCTGGGCCTTGTTAAGAGTGCGGATAGCCAAAAGAAAGAAACCATTCCTAGACCTAGAAGTAATGCAAGCTGGTACCGCAAGATGTCGGCCAGATGGTAAATACTGGAATAGGGTGTGTCCAGGGTGGGAGGGGACCCGAAGGATCTTTAGTGATCTCTCGCTCGATAAACGATCTGTCTAAACAGCCCATTGCTGTCTGTAGTAAATAGGTGGGTAACTGGGCTGTAGTGTCGGTAAGCCTCTGTTTTATCAGGACTCTGGTTCCAACTTCATAACTGGCCAAAAATTAGTAATAACAAATTTAGTGTGAGTGAGATGCAGTAATAAAATGTCCAGAAATAGGGTTGGTCCTCAGGTAAACACACTGCACTATTGATTAATGTAAAGTTTGTAGAAAGGTTAATTCTTACGTTTTTCTCTTCTGTCTAACACATCTGAGATGACTGCAGGCACACTCAGTGATAAACTTCCTCTGGTCTTAAGAAGAGGAATTTACCATGGAGCGGAGTTTCAGGGATTGTAACTGTAAAGAAATGGGGGCAGGATAAAGATACCTAGTATAAGGCACAGGAGAGAGGGAGAACTCATTATCACAGATTTTTACTTTATATTGAGAGAACATAATAGCCATATTATTGATATCAGCGGCTCCTGGGCATAATGTAAGTGCTGCTATGCTCTTGTGTGAGCGGCGGCAAAGAACTCACCTGAAGCCTGTCACTCGTGCCTTTCCTGCATTGCATGCATGGTTTATGCTGTAATAAGTCTCTAAAGTTGCACCTTCTTTTCTATTTTTTTTTTCTTTAGACGAACATGCTCCAAATGTGCTAATGCACCGGCCCTGTCCCAGTGTAGGTGAACCCAGCAAGCCACCGTAGTCACGCTTGTCAGGTTGGTTCAGAAGGGCAGAGGGATGGGGGCAGCCGCATGACCACAATTAGAGCTAGGTTGTGAATTAATAGAATCGAAAGCAAGGGTTAACTTTAGAGACCCGCTACAGCATCTATAGAGCACCGCAGGAGATGCACAAGGGGCAGGCTTCAGGTGAGCACATTGCTGCTTTATACTTGCTATTGCCTGTACTGTCTCACCTGCTGCCAGGGAGATTTAGGCAGAAGTAGAAATGTGGGGCTGAGGTTTAGACAGCTTTAGATGAAGCAGATATAATGCAGCTGTATAGTCACAGCTTCTCCTCTGCACAGGACCTGTGGCTGAAGGGAGATTTCCCTGATAGTAGAAGCTTGTTCCATATCATTTGTGTGACAGACACCATATTGTGAAGAGCAGCATTTTCAGGGTTATCTTTTCATCTCTGAACTGGTGACCGGCTTTCTTGCCCTGCTGGCACAGTGAATGTTTGAGCATCGGGTTCCCTATCGTCTTGTCATCACCGGTAACGGGATCGGCCGCCAGCCGGGTTGCAGAGCAGAATCACTCAGCACCTCTTTGGTGCAGCAGCTCCAGGGGGGGGGGGTCTGTCTGTAAGGTCACCTCTATTCCTGTGGCCACCTGACAAGCCTGTGCTGCTCCAGAGACAATCATCCACTCTCTATCTGTCTGAGCACCATTTGTTCCAGGAGGAAGGCAACACTTTTGTTTTAGGGCAGCTGTTGTGTTTTGCAGGCTGGAGGGATTAAAGTGGGCCAAAACCCAGGATTTTAACTATCCTGGGGTTGGGCCTTGCCCCCGCGGCACCCTGATCGGGGGTGCCCCACTGTGTGAACCCCCCCCCCCAGGTCTCCGAAACAAAGTTACCTCCTCCCGGTCCTATGGCACATGCACGGCTGATTGTCCAATCACAGCGATCGGATCAGCTGACGTCCCTTTGTCTAAGGTGAGCGGGTGTGCTGCCGGCCGCATCCCCGCCGGCCATTGACAAATGCTTGGTGCGGCACATGTCCTGCTAGAGGGATAGCGGGGATGCGGCTCGCGCTTAGGCTGTTGGACTGGAAAAGAAGGTAAGTGTATGGGCGATCTGGGGGGTTTCACACAGTAGGGCATCCCAATTTTGGATGCCCATGGGGGGGGATTTGGTCCACTTTAAATGGAACCTGCAGTGAGGGAAATACAAGAGCCACCATTATTGACCTCACTACTGGAAACTACTCTCTTTTTGCCTACAGTATTCATATGCTGGGCCACTAATATTGTAACTGGATTGGCACTTCACAGCAGGCACAAAGGGGACTGAACAGCCAGTTTTTTTGTCAGGTTGTGTAAATAAAAATGCTAAATAAAACAGAAAAGGAAATCCTAAGCCTGCCCGGCACTAACTGGTAGGGGTGTCAGAAAAAAATCGCTTCTGTCAAGTATCGTTATATTTCATTCAACGATACTAGAATCGATTCTTTTTTCCCAGTATCAATTCTGACTTCAGTAAAAGAAAAGTAAAAAAAAAACACTCCCTTGACCCCTCGTTCGATCCGGCCAGCTCTCCTCTTCTCCAGGTGGGGCCTCCAATCCTACCCCGGGGCTCTTCAGTCTTCAGGAGAGGCACTCTCCCCCTGCTTTCCTGACAAGTGCCACCATTTTCACGACTAGCTCCACCCCTTCGGGCACGGGGCAGATAACATCACCCCCCCCAGGCGTCATCTCGGCTCCTAGCAGTTCAGCTGCCAGATCCTCTGATCTCCTGCCTCCCCCCTCCTCTGGCCGGCGATCACGGTATCTGTCATCGGATCAGCGAGGGACACAGGAGCTGACAATCGGAGGTGAGTAAAGAAAGAAAAATGTAAATAAAGATATTTTCTCTATGTGTGTGTTTTTTTTTTTTTTTTTTTTTTACTGTTGGATCTATTTGACCCCTATACCAGTTCACAAGGCTTAGGGGGCTGGCAAGTCACCTGCGGCTAGTGGGTGACTTGCCATTAACCCCCAGCCCCCCCATTACCTGCCTCCCCAAAGGCTGGGGGGGCAGAAGAGCCCGTGGCTATTAGGCTATGCCAGCTTGTAGCCTGCAGGGTCTGGGGGACCATATGTCATTTTTTAAATTAAAAAAAACATTTAATTTAAAAAAAAAAGAGGCAAAATATCGTCTTTGAGACATAATCTGAATATATCGTATCATATCTGTATCGTGATATGTATCGTATCGCTAGATTCTTGCCAATTCACACCCCCACTAACCGGTAATGTGTGGGTGCAGGTGTTGGTCACACCACTATAAGACAGGCTGGGGGGCATCCAGAATGCTGGAGCCCCCTCCCACATATAACCCCCCCAGAACACCCATAATTCTTACCCTAGCAACGATCCTCCACTGGGAATACAGCACCCCGATAGGCTGCCTGGCGCTAACGTTGGTAGTGATGTTCTGGCCAATGAAAAGCCCTGCCCACCTGAGCACCGGTGGGCAATTGTGGCACTGTACTTCCGATGGAGGATTGAGGCTAAGGTAAGAATTACAGGCGTTATGGGGGTTACGTGCAGAGGGCTCCAGTCTTCCCCCACCAGCTTGTCCTATAGCGGCAGGGACCAACACTCACATGGGTGTTTAACATACACGGTTCCTGACTGATTGGGTGCAAGTCTGGTGCCAACCACCTCAAACAAATCTCACTAAAGGGTACAACCTGATTTAGCAATTCCATTCCGATCAGATCAGATCACTCACATTCAGTTCCAATGGCTCACATCACATATATCCGTTTCCCAGGCAGAGAGCCCTGATTGTCTGATCTCCAGACCTTTTCAAGGCTTACGCACATGGGGCCTCATTCACAAGCCAAACACCAGTCTGTCATCCATGGGATGGGAGGAGTTAGATGCCCACCCTGCTCCAAACCAACTCCAGCACACCCAGCCCTATCAAAACCAAGAGCAGGTTTAACTCCCTAATAGGGATGTACACAGTACACGGGGGCAGTTGTAACCTAGAGGTAAGGGAGCGGACTTGCAACCGGAGGGTGGCAGGTTCAAATCCCGGTCCTGGAACATGACTGAACTGCTCTTGAGCAAGGCACCTAACCCCCCAACTGCTCCCCGGGCGCTGTTCCGGACATGTGTACACTCACTGCACGGATGGCTTAAATGCGGAGGACGAATAGCATACAATGGCCATCTATGCATTAAAAAAAAAAAAAAAAAAAATTAAAACATCAATCTTGGTGAAATATACACCCCATTCACGCTTTAGCTTTATGGTCTTCTAAGCAACCTGAGTCCTATAAATACTCCACTAGTGCACCTCTGACATCATACGGCTTCATATAATCCTACCAGGAGTCAGTAAGCCAAAGCCCGTTTCAGATTCTGACACTGACTCCTGAAAAATAACACATTTATTGTAGTAAAATGGTAACATCTGGCTTTTTCTCACTATTGTAAAAGTAATCAGGCTACTTAGAGAGAACATAAAGCATATTTATTGCAATTGATGAACAAATAACTTGCAGTTCCTGTCCAGACACTAACATAAAAAAAGTCTACACTCACCTTTTGTCCTCTGAAGCTCCTCCATGCAACACCAGCATCTTCATCTTAAAGTGGACCAAAACCCAGGATTTTTACTATCCTGGGTTTTGGCTCTTGCCCCTGGGGCACCACGATCGGGGTGCCCTGCTGAGTGAAACCCCCCAGGTCGCCCGATCTCACTCACCCTTCCCCGGTCCTACGACACATGCGCAGCCCTCTTGTCCAATCAGCGAGCTTGGATCCGCTCAAGCCCCTTCGTCCAGGAGCTTATCTAATGCGAGCTGATCCAAGCACGCTGGCAGCTACAATCCCTGCTACCCTTTAACAGGAAACGTGCCCGCTCCCGGCCATTCACAAATGCGAGCGGGCAAGCGTCTGCTTGTGCATGCGCCCTTGGACCGGTTATGAAGGTGGGGGGAACCTGAGTCCTATAAATACTCCACTAGTGCACCTCTGACATCATACGGCCTGGCACATCAAATGCCTGGCACGCCCTGCTAGAGGGATAGCGGGGATGTTGCCGCAGTCCGCACATGCACTGTTGGACCGGGAAAGAAGGTAGGTGTATGGGGCGACCTGGTGACGGGGTATTCCTTTTTTGGATTCCCCGGGGAAATCGACTGGGAATATAGGGGGGAAGGTGGGAGGTTTCACACAGCGGGGCTTCCTCTATACTGCACTCTCTGCGTTGCGTCGACAACTCAGCCCGCCTGCCGGGTGCTGTTATTTATTTTTAAAGTGGGCCAACACCCAGGGCTGATCGGCCCGGGAATCTATAAGATTCCCGGGCCGATCACCTCACACACCGTGGGACATCCGAGATCGGGATGTCCCGCGGGGTGTAAACCCCCCAAAACCCCGAAAAACCTTACCTCTCCAGCCGCTGCTTCCGCCGCCGCCGCCTCTCTCGCGCTCCTATAGACGTGCGCGCGCCCGCGCCGGCCGTCTCTGAATGGCCGGCGCGGGCGCGCACACGTTAAGAGTGACGCGCGGGAGGCGGCGGGCGTGATCCCTTGTCCGTCGACGGGCATTGGACAGCGCACTCACGTGGGAGCGTGGAGAGGTGAGTTTTCGGGGTGTTTGGGGGGGTTTCAGGCAGCGGGGCACCCCAAATCGGGGTGCCCCGGGGAAGTGGACCAATACCCAGGATAGTCAAAATCCTGGGTGTTGGTCCACTTTAAGTTGACCAAAACCCAGAATTTTGGATTTTAACTATACTGGGGTTTGGTCTTTTCCCTGGGCCACCCAGATAGCCGATGCCAACTCGCCTCTTCCCGGTCCTGTGGTACATGCGTGGCGGCTCGTCCAATCAGAGCGATCGGAGCCGCTGACGTCACGTCGTCTAAGGCCAGCGGCTCAGAGCGCGCTGCCAGCCGCATCCCCCGCTTCCCTCTAACAGGGAGTGTGCCCGCACCAGCCATTCACAAATGCCTGGCACGCCCTGCTAGAGGGATAGCGGGGATGTTGCCGCAGTCCGCACATGCACCGTTGGACCGGGAAAGAAGGTAGGTGTATGGGGCGACCTGGTGACGGGGTATTCCTTTTTTGGATTCCCCGGGGAAATCGACTGGGAATATAGGCGTGGTTTTTGTAGAACAGTTGATTTAGCTTGTGGCCCAGGTTAGAGTGCAGAGGAATCAGGCTGTGGGCCAGGTTACAGTACAGATTAACTGGGGTGTGGATGAGGTTTTTGTGCATCTGAATTGGGCTGTGGATCAGGTTGTGGTACAGATCGATCAGGCATCAGGCTGTGGGTCAGGTAGTAGCATAGTTGAATTGGGTTGTGGATCAGGTTAGATTACAGAGGAATCACGTTGTGGGTAATTTTGCAGTCCAGATTTCCTATACTGGGGGTCAGGCTGTAGCACAGTCGATTTAGGATATGGGTCAGATTAGAGTACAGAGGAATCAGGCTGTGGGTCAGGTTGTAGCACAGTTGAATTAGGATATGAGTCAGGTTGGAGTACAGAGTAATTGGGCTGTGGGTCAGGCTGTAGCACAGTTGAATTAGGATATGGATCCGGTCAGAGTACAGAGAAATCAGGCTGTGGGTCAGGTTGTAGCACAGCTGAATTAGGATATGGATCAGGTCAGAGTACAGAGTAATCGGGCTGTGGGTCAGGCTGTAGCACAGTCGATTTAGGATATGGGTCAGGTCAGAGTACAGAGGAATCAGGCTGTGGGTCAGGTTGTAGCACAGTTGAATTAGGATATGGGTCAGGTCAGAGTACAGAGGAATCAGGCTGTGGGTCAGGTTGTAGCACAGTTGAATTAGGATATGGGTCAGGTCAGAGTAATCAGGATGTGGGTCAGGTTGTAGCACAGTTGAATTAGGATATGGGCCAGGTCAGAGTACAGAAGAATCAGGCTGTGTGTCAGGTTGTAGCACAGTTGAATTAGGATATGGATCAGGTCAGAGTACAGAGTAATCGGGCTGTGGGTCAGGCTGTAGCACAGTCGATTTAGGATATGGGTCAGGTCAGAGTACAGAGGAATCAGGCTGTGGGTCAGGTTGTAGCACAGTTGAATTAGGATATGGGTCAGGTCAGAGTACAGAGGAATCAGGCTGTGGGTCAGGTTGTAGCACAGTTGAATTAGGATATGGGTCAGGTCAGAGTAATCAGGATGTGGGTCAGGTTGTAGCACAGTTGAATTAGGATATGGGCCAGGTCAGAGTACAGAAGAATCAGGCTGTGTGTCAGGTTGTAGCACAGTTGAATTAGGATATGGGCCAGGTCAGAGTAATCAGGCTGTGGGTCAGGTTGTAACACACTTAAATTAGGATATGGGCCAGGTCAGAGTACAGAGTAATCAGGTTGTGGGTCAGGCTGTAGCACAGTCGATTTAGGATATGGGTCAGGTCAGAGTACAGAGAAATCAGGCTGTGGGTCAGGTTGTAGCACAGCTGAATTAGGATATGGATCAGGTCAGAGTACAGAGTAATCGGGCTGTGGGTCAGGCTGTAGCACAGTCGATTTAGGATATGGGTCAGGTCAGAGTACAGAGGAATCAGGCTGTGGGTCAGGTTGTAGCACAGTTGAATTAGGATATGGGTCAGGTCAGAGTACAGAGGAATCAGGCTGTGGGTCAGGTTGTAGCACAGTTGAATTAGGATATGGGTCAGGTCAGAGTAATCAGGATGTGGGTCAGGTTGTAGCACAGTTGAATTAGGATATGGGCCAGGTCAGAGTACAGAAGAATCAGGCTGTGTGTCAGGTTGTAGCACAGTTGAATTAGGATATGGATCAGGTCAGAGTACAGAGTAATCGGGCTGTGGGTCAGGCTGTAGCACAGTCGATTTAGGATATGGGTCAGGTCAGAGTACAGAGGAATCAGGCTGTGGGTCAGGTTGTAGCACAGTTGAATTAGGATATGGGTCAGGTCAGAGTACAGAGGAATCAGGCTGTGGGTCAGGTTGTAGCACAGTTGAATTAGGATATGGGTCAGGTCAGAGTAATCAGGATGTGGGTCAGGTTGTAGCACAGTTGAATTAGGATATGGGCCAGGTCAGAGTACAGAAGAATCAGGCTGTGTGTCAGGTTGTAGCACAGTTGAATTAGGATATGGGCCAGGTCAGAGTAATCAGGCTGTGGGTCAGGTTGTAACACACTTAAATTAGGATATGGGCCAGGTCAGAGTACAGAGTAATCAGGCTGTGGGTCAGGCTGTAGCACAGTCGATTTAGGATATGGGTCAGGTCAGAGTACAGAGGAATCAGGCTGTGGGTCAGGTTGTAGCACAGTTGAATTAGGATATGGGTCAGGTCAGAGTACAGAGGAATCAGGCTGTGGGTCAGGTTGTAGCACAGTTGAATTAGGATATGGGTCAGGTCAGAGTACAGAGGAGTCAGGCTGTGGGTCAGGTTGTAGCACAGTTGAATTAGGATATGGGCCAGGTCAGAGTACAGAAGAATCAGGCTGTGGGTCAGGTTGTAGCACAGTTGAATTAGGATATGGGCCAGGTCAGAGTAATCAGGCTGTGGGTCAGGTTGTAGCACACTTAAATTAGGATATGGGCCAGGTCAGAGTAATCAGGCTGTGGGTCAGGTTGTAGCACAGTTGAATTAGGATATGGGCCAGGTCAGAGTAATCAGGCTGTGGGTCAGGTTGTAGCACACTTAAATTAGGATATTGGCCAGGTCAGAGTACAGAGGAATCAGGCTGTAGTGCTGTTAATGGTCAGCCAACCCTCAGACCAACCCATTAGAATTCCTGTGTGGGTCCTGCTGGGCTTTGGCAGAATACGAGGAGCTTTTTCTGTCTTGCCTCACAGCTGCCCGTCATGGCTGATCCTCTTTATCTGCACGCATTACCCCCGGCGTCCATTCTCTGCGCTTGTCAGAAATCGATGCGGTTCAGAGAAACAGGTGTCGGTGGAGAGTTTCTGGCGCGCTCGCCGGCACAGGTGTCATAAAATTGCGTTATTAAATCTCATAAATATTCATCTTGCCAGGAAGGTTCTTCTGGTGGCCACCGAGTGTCGGAGATTGAAATGACTCTGTAAAATGGACCCCGGTGATTTAAATTCATTACGATGGCGGCGGCATTGCTCTGTACGTGGCGCCTGCTTACTGCGCAGCTGATGAGGGCTTGGTGGCATATTTACACACTAATAATGTTCTCTGCTTGCTCGCTGATTTGCTGTGTTCATAGTGGAGATGGGAAGGTCTCTGCTTCACATGAAGATGGCCGGGCGCTAAGCCCAGGCAATTCTGCCTCTGTAATGCTGCTGCCAGCTCACCTCCCATATTGCTCCAGGGATGACTGTGCCGCACAGTGATGGGCACACAGGGGGGGCGGAAGGGGGATATTCTTAGTATACGGTACGTCCTGCTCCAGATAAGAATCATTACACTTGGGTATTACTCCGCCAGATGGCGCTGGACTGCAGAGACAGCAAAATTGGCTCCTCCCGGACCCTCAAATACCCGGGACCTCCCACAAATCCCCAGAATTTCTCTGCAGTCTGGACTGCGAAGGACAAGAAGATGGCTCTCTCTTCTCACAGGTGAGCGGGGCTATTAGCCTGCGCCCCTGTAGGACTATTCCCACCCGTTCCAATTTTAATGTGCCTCCCAGCCTTGGCTGCGTTGGTCCGGGTGATGGTAGGCAGCACCGCTGTCAGGTGCTTAGGAGCGCTGCTCCACCGCAGGCACCCACCAAAGGGTAGGCGGTATAGGCATATGGTGAGCTTCTATGGGATGCTCCTCCCGCCCTATTGCCCCTTGCCCCTGTCTATCGGTGGCCCCTATGTTAAGTGGCCGCTGTCCTCCCTCGCACTCCCTTGTAGCCCTCGGGGGGGGGGGTGTATATGCCTTGGTGCTTCACTGTATTATGCCTTTCTGGTAGGGTCAGTCTCTGCGCTGACTTGGTTGCACTGGTTGCGTTTTTTTCTCTGAATATGGCGCCGCCGCGCACGCTTCCACTGTGCTCCGCTGTTGGCGGCGGCATTACCTCAGGCGCTGGTGCGCTGTTATTGGCTGCTTGTCACGTATGCTGCTTCGCGCTCTTCGGGGGGGGGGGGCACCCGCGGTTGGCGCGTTCCGCGTCACTATCTCCGTGGCCCGCCCCTCGAGGTATACCCGGCGCCATTTTGTCTCTGGATTCGGCTGCTGCGTGGCTGGCATCTACCTACCGCGGTCCATGAGTGCCCTCGTGGGCGGCTTTATTACCCTATGTCATTATACATGTCACACGGGGTTCGCTTATGTCTTTCAGACGGGTCGAACTCTATTGGTTTCTCCCGGCCCTACTCCCTCTATTTAGTTATTAAACTTGTGAGGCCTAGTGTGTAAATTACTCCCACTTCCCTAGCGGGCTATTGGGGCATCCCGGGTTGCTTTTATAGCGTGAATCCCTATCAGCCTATTTTGCCGCTATAATCACCATATGGAGGCGTCTCAGGATAATGCGCTCGGGGTTCCTTCGGGACAAGCCCGGCTGTGTGTAGCTTGTGGGGTCTCCCCTACTAGTGCTGACAATGTGAGGGTCTGTGTACCTTGTGCCCAGCAGGTGCTTGCGCTGCAGCCTGGTTTACCAGTAGCTGGGCCTGCGCCTCGTATGGCTTCACCTACCCCCCCAAGCTTAAATTTGACTCCCATTGAGTTGCATACCAGTGGGGATTCTCAGCCTGATGTGTCTTCCAGACTGGCTAGTGTTGAGAAGTTGCTTGCTAATACCCTAGCGCGTAAGGCCTCTGCTAAGAAGATGCACTTGACGCCTGATGTCACTCTTTTCCCTATGGAGGCTGATGAGTTTTTGGAACTGTCTGGTTATACCCCTTTGGAAGAAGGGGAGTTGTTCTCTGACTCTGAGTCATCTGATTAGAGGCCCAGGGGTCATGATGATTCTGGCTCTGATCCCTGGGCCCCAGATGATACTGATAGGCTGTTGGCTCAGATGTATGAGGTACTGTCTATCTCTCCCCCGGCTGCGGCCCCCAGGCAGCAGGGGGTATTGTTTCATACTGTTAAGCCACGTTTAGAGTTTCCTAAGCAAGGCCATTTTAATAATCTCATGCTCAAGGAATGGGAGTGTCCCAGCAGGCTTCCCGGAGTCCCTAAGTGTTGGGATAAGAGGTATCCCTTTCCTGCTGATGTGGTGAAGCGTTGGTCATCCCCTCCAGAGGTGGATGCCCCGGTCCTAGGGTTATCTAACACCTCTGTCATGCATTCCCCTGACTCTACTATGCTGCGGGATGGTGAGGACTGGCGTATTGATTAGCTGGCGTCCCATGCCTTTGGCTGTGTGGGGACGGCGCTGCGCCCGGTCTGTGCTTCTGCCATTACGGCTGTGGCTATTAGGACCCTGCTTAGGAGTGTCCTAGATGGTGCCCCTGATGATGTGTCTAGTGAGGAGTTTAATGCACTCTCTTGTTGTGAGGTCTTTGTGACTTATGTCCTCTCTGCCTTGAATGATACCATTAGGATGTGTGGCAGAACCTCTGCCCTTGTGGTGGCTATACGCCGCTCCGTTTGGCTGCGCCAGTGGGCTGCTGACAACGCTGCCAAGAAAGCTCTCACTGGTTTTCCCTTCAAAGGACTACGCCTGTTTGGGGACCGCCTGGATCTGTTTGCTAAGAGAGGCAGGTTACCCCAGCGCAGGCGGCAGTCTCGGCCCTTTCGGGGACAGGGCTCCTTTTCTTCCCCCTACCGTGGTGCCAGACAGGGGAGGGGGGTCTTCCTTACTGGGGCCCAAGGAGATTTCTGGGGTAGGGGCAGAGGACATGGACACCCTGGCTCATCCTGGGGTTCCAAGCTTAAGTCTCCTCCCCCTCAGGCATGAAGGGTGGGGGGACGGCTTCAGCATTTTGCTCACGTCTGGAGGCTTCATGTCTCAGACCGGTGGATTCAGGAGGTAGTGTCCTCCGGTTACAAGATAGAGTTTGCTGCTTGGTCGCCCCCAAGATTTATCAGGTCCCGGATCTCTCGGGACCCTATGTCAGCTCAGGCTCTAGTTCTGGAGGTGCAAAGCCTTCTGGAGCTGGGGGTCATCTGTCAGGTCCCCTTGCTAGAAAGGGGCAAGGGGTTCTTTTCCAACCTTTTCACCGTGCCCAAAAGAGATAGGTCAGTCAGGCCCATCCTGGACTTGAAAATCCTCAACAAATTTGTCAGGGGCAGGCGCTTTCGCATGGAAACTCTGCGCACTGCCATCAGTTCCCTGCGTCCAGGGGACTTCACGACCTCTGTGGACATCAAGGATGCTTACCTTCATATTCCTGTTTTTCCAGGTCATCAAAGGTTCCTCAGGTTTGCTCTGGAGGATCAGCACTACCAATTTGTGGCGTTGCCCTTCGGTCTCACTTCAGCTCCCAGAGTGTTCACCAAGGTGCTGGCAGGGGTGATGGCTTTGCTCAGGTCTCAGGGCATTCGCGTGCTGCCCTATTTGGATGACATTCTCATCACTTCTCAGTCCCTCCAACAGGCAGAGCTGGATACTCGGCTGGAAGTGTACACTCTGGAGTCCTTTGGCTGGGTGATCAACCATCCCAAATCTTCCCTATCTCCCTCCTTGGTGACACCCTTCCTGGGAATGAATCTGGGTACAGTTCACGCAAGAATTTGTCTTCCTCAGCAGAAGGTGGACAGTCTGCTAGTGCAGATTCAGTTCCTGCTATCTTGCCCTTACCCCTCCATCAGGCAGGGAATGCAGCTGGTGGGCCTGATGGTGTCGTGCTTCGAGGCGGTCCCTTATGCCCAGTTTCACATGAGGCCTCTGCAACTCCACCTCTTGTCAGTATGGGACAAGGATCCTGCGTCTCTGGACCAGGTCCTTGTGCTGTCCCCCCTAGTCAGGCTGTCCCTCTCGTGGTGGCTGGACTCCAGGAACCTGTTGGTGGGCAGATCCTTTCTGGCCCCTGCTGGGAGACGGTCACCACGGATGCCAGTCTGACAGGTTGGGGGTTTTCTGGAAGTCCCTGCAGTTCCAAGGGCGGTGGGGCCCTCAGGAGGCCCACACACCTATCAACATACTGGAACTGAGGGCGATCAGGTTGGTTTTGGCTCACTTGACCCAACACCTTCGGGGCCGGCCTGTTCAGGTACGCTCGGACAACCAGACGGCAGTTGCCTACATCAATCATCAGGGAGGGACCCGGAGCAAGGGGGCCCTCAAGGAAGTGTCTCTGATCCTGGCCTGGGTGGAGGACAATGTTCCCTGCATATCAGCTGTGTACATTCTGGGGGTAGAGAATCTGCAGGCAGACTCTCTGAGCAGGGGCACCTCTCGCCTGGGAGAATGGTCTCTCTGCAACAGGGTGTTTCAATTTCTGTGTCGCCGTTGGGGCCAACCAGATGTGGATCTGTTTGCGTCCCATCACAATCACAAGCTACCAGCCTTTGCCTCCCTGTCCCAGGATCCTGGCCTTGGCCACGGATGCCCTAGCAATGTCATGGCAGGACTTTCAGCTCCTGTATGTCTTTCCTCCTTTCCCCCTGTTGGGCAGGGTTCTGCGCAAGATAGCTCAGGAGGGGGTGCCAGCTATCCTGGTGGCCCCCAGGTGGCCAAGAAGAGTGTGGTTCGCAGACGTGGTGCAGTTGGCAGTAGATCAGTACGCTCTGCCCAGAGTGCCAGACCTGCTCACTCAGGGTTACTTACGCCATCCCAATTTACAAACTCTGGCTTTGACGGCCTGGCTACTGAAACTTCCATCTTGATGGAGAAGGGGCTGTCTGCCTCTGTTGTGGATACCTTGATGAAGGCTAGGAAGAAGTCTTCTTCTTCCATTTACTATAGGGTTTGGCATGCCTACATTGACTGGTGTGAGTCTCTTCCCTGTCGTGTGTTCTCTATTCCCAGGATCCTGGAGTTCCTGCAGCATGGGTTGGAGCTGGGACTTCAACTCAGTACTCTGAAGGGCCATGTCTCTGACTTGGCTGTTTTCTTCCAGAGGCCCAGCATTCTCTGATCAGGACTCTTTTCCAGGGGGTTACTCATGTGCGTCCCACACGTAAGCCTATGTTGCCTGTTTGGGATTTGAACTTGGTCTTGTATGCCTTGCAGGGTGCTCCCTTTGAACCTGTGCAAGAGGCTGCCCTGCCATTCTTACTCTCAAGGTTGTCTTTTTGGTGGCTATCACTTCTGTTAGGCGTGTGTCTGAGTTGGCGGCGCTTTCCATCCAGCCCCCCTACTTTGAGAGACACCAGGACAATGTGGTGTTTCGCTTCAAGCCAGATTTTCTGCCTAAGGTCGTGTCTGCCTTTCATATGAATCAGGACATTGTTCTTCCTTCCTTGTGCCCTAATCCTAGTAATGATAAGGAGAGGGTCTTGCATTCCTTGGATGTGGTTAGGTGTCTGAAGTACTATCTGGTGGTTACTGCACCATTCAGAAAAACTGATGCTCTTTTTGTGGTCCCTTCTGGTCCTAGGAAGGGTCTGGCTCCTGCTAAATCTACTATCAGCAAATGGATCCGTCAGGCTGTGATTCAGGCCTACTCTGCTAAGGGGAAGAATCCTCCCTTCCGCCTTACTGCTCTTTCTACTCGTGCTATTGGTGCCTCTTGGGCTTTTCAGCACCAGGCTTCTGTTGAACAAGTTTGCAAGGCCGCTACTTGGTCTTCTGTTCATACCTTTTCAAAGTTTTACAAGGTTGATGTTAGGGCCTCAGCTGATGCTTCTTTTGGCCGCAAGGTTCTGCAGGCGGCAGTGGTCTGACCTGTCTGTTGTTACCTTTGGGGATCCCATCCTGCTTTATGGACACTGCTATTGGATGTCCCAAGTGTAATGATTCTTATCTGGAGCAGGACGTACTGTATACTAAGAATAATACAATTCTGTGATTACTCACCTGTAGAATTGTTATTATGAGTATACAGTGCGTCCTGCTCCACCCCACCCTTGGTTTTGCATTATCTTGGATCCCCTGTATGGTGATTGTTATCATTGTTATAGTTACTAGTTGGTTCTGTTTTCTTTCTCCCGGCTTCTCGTTAACTGCTTTTCAATGCTGGGGATTTGTGGGAGGTCCCGGGTATTTTAGGGGCCGGGAGGAGCCAATTTCGCTGTCTCTGAAGTCCAGCGCCATCTGGCGGACTAACACCCAAGTGTAATGATTCTTATCTGGAGCAGGACGTACTGTATACTAATAATATGAATTCTACAGGTGAGTAATCACAGAATTGTATTTTTATGCTCCTCTTGAGGGCAGAGCCATTCTTTAATATCACACAACAGCTCATGAAAAGAAGATGAAATACAACAGGACCAGGGATGCCATATGTTCTGTGCAGAGGTGGCAGGAGAAATAGAAATGTCAACCAGTTTGGTGGCCAGTTTGTAGGGCCCAGCCATGGTGGGGTGTAGTTTGGGGGTATGGCTTACACACAGTATTTTCTGTCTCTGCCATATACATTTATACATGGTGCAGGGCAGGTATATAAATGTAATAACCCCAATATTACTCAGTGGTTTAAAGTGATATTAAAGGCAAAGGCAATAGTTAGACCATTGTGTCAGCTATGTTTGTCGCTGTCCATTTTTACACTGAAAAAATATTACTGAGGTTTACAGTTTCGCCTCATTGAAGAAAGAGGGTGTGGCCATTGGAGCTGTGATGCTTTATCATAATTTGTATAATGGGCGGGGTCTGTAAGAGCTGGAGATCCTGCTTCAGACACCCTGGCTGTGCTCCCCCCCCTTCCTTTTTCTTGGTGACATTGGACACCTAGAATTGCACTCCCAAACACATGCCCGAACTCCCAAACACATGCACACATGCCCCCCTGCACTCCCAAATTCATGCACTCCTAATCACGTGCACCCCTGCCCTCCCAAACACATGCACACATGCCCCCCTGCACTCCCAAATTCATGCACTCCTAATCACGTGCACCCCTGCCCTCCCAAACACATGCATGCATGCCCCCCTGCACTCCCAAACACGTACACGCTTGCCCCCCTGCACTCCCAAATGCATGCACTCCTAAACACGTGCACCCCTGCACTCCCAAACACATGCACGCATGCCCCCTGCACTCCCAAACACATGCACGCATGCCCCCCTGCACTCCCAAACACGTGCACGCATGCCCCCCGCACTCCCAAACACGTGCACGGATGCTCCCCTGCACTTCCAAACACGTGCACGCATGCTCCCCTGCACTTCCAAACACGTGCACGCATGCTCCCCTGCACTTCCAAACACGGGCACGCATGCCCCCCTGCACTCCCAAACACGTACACGCATGCCCCCTGCACTCCCAAACACGGGCACACATGCCCCCCTGCACTCCCAAACACATGCACGCATGCCCCCCTGCACTCCCAAACACATGCACGCATGCTCCCCTGCACTTCCGAACATGTGCACGCATGCCCCCCTGCACTTCCAAACACGTGCATACATGTTCCCCTGCACTTCCAAACACGTGCACGCATGCCCCCCTGCACTTCCAATCACATGCACGCATGCCCCCCTGCACTACCAAACACGTGCACTCATGCCCCCCTGCACTCCCAAACATGTGCACACATGCCCCCTGCACTCCCGAACACGTGCACGCATGCCCCCCTTGCACTCCCAAACTCGTGCACGCATGCCCCCCCTGCACTCCCAAACTCGTGCACGCATGCCCCCCTTGCACTCCCAAACTCGTGCACGCATGCCCCCCCTGCACTTTCAAACACGTGCACACATGCCCCCCTGCACTCCCAAACACGTGCACGCATGCCCCCTGCACTCCCAAACACGTGCACGCATGCCCCCCTGCACTCCCAAACACGGGCACGCATGCCCCCCTGCACTCCCAAACACGTACACGCATGCCCCCCTGCACTCCCAAACACGTGCACGCATGCCCCCCTGCACTCCCAAACACGTGCACGCATGCCCCCCTGCACTCCCAAACACGGGCACGCATGCCCCCCTGCACTCCCAAACACGTACACGCATGCCCCCCTGCACTCCCAAACACGTGCACGCATGCCCCCCTGCACTCCCAAGTACGTGCACGCATGCCCCCCTGCACTCCCAAACACGTGCACGCATGCCCCCTGCACTCCCAAACAGGTGCACGCATGCCTCCCTGCACTCCCAAATGCATGCTCTCCTAAACACGTGCACTCCCCAACACATGCACGCACCCCCACACTCCCAAACACATGCACCCATGCCCCCCTGCACTCCCAAACACATGCACCCATGCCCCCCTGCACTCCCAAACACGTGCACGCATGCCTCCTGCACTCCCAAACACATGCACGCATGCCCCCTGCACTCCCAAACATGTGCACGCATGCCCCCCTGCACTCCCAAACACGTGCACGCATGCCTCCCTGCACTCCCAAACACATGCACGCATGCCCCTGCACTCCCAAATGCATGCACTCCTAAACACGTGCACTCCCCAACACATGCACGCACCCCCACACTCCCAAACACATGCACCCATGCCCCCTGCACTCCCAAACATGTGCACCCATGCCCCCCTGCACTCCCCAACACATGCACGCACCCCCACACTCCCAGAGTAGGTGGACAAGCTGGTGGGTGACCTGGTAGGTAGGTGGGCAGGGAGATCGGAGGGAAAAGGTGGTGGACGGTGGCCTACCTGCAGGCAGCTCCAACTACCAGTGGGTGGCTTCTCTACCTGGGTGGCAGCAGGGCTCTACTCAAACCGCTTCGGCAGGACTCCTCCAGCTGTGGATAGCTTCTTAGCACTGGGGTCAGGAGTTTGCTGCCTGGTTCCCAGTGACAATTGCCCCACCGGGCGGTTGGGGGGGGGGCAGCTGTCGATGCTGAGCTAGAGAGTGCTGCTAGGAGGAGGCTGGACAGGAGGAGGGAGGGATTAGCTGGGCTTCATGGCAGCTCAGAGTGCCATTGAAGCCAGAGGTGAGGGAGGGGCGTAGTTCCGTCATAGAACTTGAAAACAATTGGTGGCCCACATTGGCGGGGTGTGGGCAGAGCCCTGAGGGAGGAAGGGGATTTCCTTATTCAGGGGGCAGACTAGAGAAGAATGACAATGGTAGAGGAACGTTTGGTAAGGTAAGCTTTCTTTGAAAAAAAACTAACGTATAATCCTACATTAAAGGCAACGAGGGGCTTCCCACATTACAGGCAGTGAGTGGTATCCCACATTAAACGCAGTGAGGGGCTTCCCACATTACAGGCAGTGAGCGGTATCCCACATTAAATGCAGTGAGAGGCTTCCCACATTACAGGCAGTGAGCAATATACTACATTAAAGGCAGTGGGGGGCTTCCCACATTACAGGCAGTCAGCAGTATCCTACATTAAAGGCAGTGGGGGGGCTTTCCACATTTCAGGCAGTGAGCAATATCCTACATTAAAGGCAGTGGGGGGCTTTCCACATTACAGGCAGTGAGCAGTATCCCAAATTACAGGCAGTGTGTGGGCATCCCAATTACAGACAGTGTGCAGGCATCCCAAATACAGGCAGTGTGCAGCATCTCCCCCCCCCCCAAGATTACTCGCAAATACCTTGGGGGGGGGGGGGTACAAAGAAAAACACCTCATCAGGATCCAGCGCCATTCATTCCCCTGGGCAGGGTCGCGTGCTTGCAGACTGTGTAGAGACGTGCACTCTGTGCGCTCCCGCTAGGGTTGCCACCTGGATATACTTCTCCCACCCGGCCCCAGTGGCCATTAAAATTAAAAGAAAAATACCGGCCAGATGGCAACCCTAGCTCCCGCCCATTTAATTGACAGAACCATGCACAGTGCAGGAAAATACCATTTTGTGATTAAAATGTAAGTAAGTAAAATGGGTATTGTAAGTATGTCTCACACCCTGCTTCGGAAAAATTCATTACACTTGGGTTATGTCCAGTAGAGGGCGAACTTCTGCAGAGATGAATAGAAAAAAAGGAAGCCCCTCCCGGCCCATAAATACCTGGGACCTCCCACACATTCCCCAGTATAAGAAAGCAGTAAGGGAACCAGGAAGAGCAAATAAAATCCATGAGAAAAATAGTAACACCAAAGAGGATCCAAGATACAACTCAGGGCGGGGCGAAGCAGGGTGTGAGACATACTTACAATACCCATTTTACAGGTGAGTAATCACAAAATGGTATTATTCTAAGTATGTCTCACGCCCTGCTTCGGAAATATTCATTACACTTGGGACATCCAATAGCAGTGTCCAAAAAGGGTGGGGATCCCAACAGGCAAAAGTGCACAAATGAAACCACTGCCACTTGTAGAACTTTGTGGCCAAAAACAGCATCCGCTAAGGCCCGCACATCAACCTTGGAAAAGGTATGAACAGAAGACCAAGTAGCAGCCGTACAAACTTGTTCAACAGAAGCTAAAAAGCTAAAAAGCCCAGGAAGCCCCAACAGTACGAGTACAAAAAGCAGTAAACTGAAAGGAGGAACCCTCCCCTTGGCAATATAGGCCCCAACAAAGACCAGACATATCCATTTACTAATGGTAGACTTGACGGCGCCAAACCCTTCTTGGGCCCAGAGGGCACCACAAACAAGGCGTCCGTCCTACAGAAAAGAGAAGTAGCCAACAAATAGTACTTCACACAACAAACAATGATCCAAAACGTGCAGGGCCCTCTCCTTGTCATTGCTAGGCTTAGGACACAAGGAAGAGAGAACCACATCCTGAATGAGATGGAAAGCAGAGACCACCTTAGGTAGGAAATCCGGCGTAAAGCGGAAGACCACCTTGTCCTGGTGTCTCTCAAAGTAAGAGGCCTGAATATACAGAGCCGCCAACCCAGAAACACATCGAACAGAGGTAATAGGCCCAAAAAGGCAATCATTTGTGTAAGCATAGAAAATGCAAAATTCAAATCCCCAACAGGCACAAGGCTTTCGAGGGGGCCGCACATGAGTGACCCCCTGGAAAAAAGTCTTAACCAAGGGATGCAGAGCAAACGACCTTTGAAAGAAGACCACCGGGGCAGAGACCTGCCCTTTCAAGGTACTAAGCTGGAGCCCCAGGCCCAGACCGTGTTGAAGAAAGTCCAAAATCCTAGGGATCGAAAACACCCTGGCAAGGCCCTAGCCTCACACCAATCAATATAGGACCTCCAAGTCCTGTAGAAGATGTTAGAGGAAGATCACTTCCTAGCCCTAACAAGTGTCTGACTCACAGCATCAAACAAACCTTCTTCTATGAAGATGGAGGAGGTTTCAGCAGCCACGCCGTCAAAGCCAGCCTTCGTAAATTGTGGTACGAACCAAACCCGTCTTGGCCACCCTGGGGCCACCAGAATTGCTGGCGCACCCTCTTGAGCCAGCTTGCGCACCATGGAGAAGGGGGGAAACAGGTACAGGAACCCCAGATCCCTCCAGGCAAGAGACATGGCGTCCACTGCCAGGGCCAGAGGAACCTGAGACAGAGACTCAAACGTTGAGAGCATGTGATTGCAACGTGAGGCAAAGAGATCCACCTCCGGAGTCCCCCACTTGCGACAGAGGGACCGGAATACCTTGTGGTTGAGAGATCATTCCCCTCGGCGAGAGGATCCCCCTGTTCAGGGAGTCCGCCTTTGTGTTTTCCAATCCCGGAATGAATACCGCTGAGATGCATGGAACATTGCTCTCTGCCCATGCAAAATTCAGAAAAACTTCCTTGAGGGCACTCCTGCTGCGAGTCCCTCCCTTGGTGATTGATGCAAGCGACCACAGTTTGATTGTCTGTTCGAACCTGAACCGGCAAGCCCTGTAAGTGATGCGTCAAGCATGACAGAACCAACCGAATAACTCTGAGCTCCAAGACATTGATGGGGGTGTGATCCTCCTGAGGACCCCACAGCCCCTGGAACTGAAAATCCGTCCAGAAACCTCCCCAGCCCGACAGGCTGGCATCCGTGGTAACCATCTCCCAACAAGGGCCAGAAAGGATCTGCCCCTCATCAGATTGCTTGGTTCCAGCCACCACTAAAGGGACTGCCGAACCCTGGAAGACAGCAGAAAGGACTGATCCAAGTACCGGGGACATCTATCCCAATTCAGCAATAGATGTAGTTGGAGCGACCTCATGTAGAACTGAGCAAAAGGGACTGCCTCGAAGGAAGCCACCATCAATCCTACCAGTTTCATCCCTAGCCGGACAGAGGGGCGAGGATTGGCCAGGAGCATACGTATCAGATCCTGAACCCTCTGCACCCTTGGGTGAGGTAGGAACACTCTGGCCTGACTGGTATCCAGATTCATTCCCAGAAATGAGATCTCCCTTGATGGGGAGAGAGAAGACTTGGGGTGGTTGATCACCCATCCGAACCTTTCCAGCGTCGTCACCACCCTGGAGTCCAGCTCCGCCTGACATAGGAAAGAAGCTGTAATGAGTAGGTCGTCCAGATACGGCACAATGCGAATGCCCTGGGCTCTGAGAAGGGCCATCATGCCCGCCAGCACCTTGGTGAACACCCTTGGTACCGAAGTCAACCCGAAAGGGAGGGCCTCAAACTGAAAATGCTGATCGCCCACCACAACCCTGATAAATCTCTGGTGTGCAGGGTAGATTGGTACATGAAGGTAAACATCCTTGATGTCTATAGATGTCACGAAATCCCCCTGACGAAGGGAATTGATGAGTCTCCATGCGGAACTTCTTGGTTCTGATGAAGCTGTTGAGAAGCTTCAAATCCAGAATGGTTCTGATGGATCCATCCTTTTTGGGAACCGTGAAGAGGTAGGAATAATGGTCCCGGCCTCTCCCTGAGAAAAGCACCGGACATATGACCTCCATGCCCAGACGATTTTGCACTGCCAACAGGAGCCCCTGCGCAGCCCGGGGGTCCGAGGGAACCCGAGAACTGAGGGATCTGGAAGGAGGCCGGTACTTGAACACCAGCTTGTATCCGGAAGAAACCACTTCCAAGATCCACTTGTCTGTGACCTCCCAGGCCCAGACCTGGAAAAAGTGCCGCAGCGGTGCCCCCACCCGCAAAGGTGAGGGCGCCCCCTCATTGCTGAGCTGGCTTGGCAGCGGGCTTGGAACCCCAGACAGGTCCTGGACGGGCCCGTCCTCCGCCTCTGCTCCAGGAATCACTCCTGAAGATAGAGAAGGCAGCACTTCTGCCCGCTCTGGCACCGCGAAAGGAAGGATTAAAGGAGCCTGCCCCCCGAAAGGAGCGACGCTGCCTCTTGCGAGGCGGTAGCTTTCCTCCTTCCGCTACTGAATCCAACTTATCTCCAAACAGCCGCATACCCAGAAAGGGTAGCCCTGTAAGTGACTTCTTAGCCGCAATGTTAGCCGCCCACTGGCGCAACCAGGCAGAGTGTCGCATAGCCACAAGCCACGCTGAGGTTCTGTTATACATACATATTGTGTCATCCAAGGCAGACAAGACAAATGGTCATGAACGACTCACACCGCATAAGCGCTGCAAATTCATCACTGGCTGGGTCCAGCTGGGGACCCCGCAACAGGCCCCTAACCACAGACCTGATAGCCACAACCGTGAGTACAGAAGCACAAACAGACCGCAAGGCTGAACCCACGCTAGCAAAGTCATGTCAAGCCATCTGATCAATACGTTGGCCCTCCCCATCCTAAATCGTGGTGGCGCCTGGAGAGTGCACCACAGGTGTGTCGGACATTCCCAGTATGGGCGCATCGACCTTGGGAGGGGCCGACCAGCGCTGCACCGCGTCCCCCGGAAAGGGATACTTCCTATCCCATCCCTGAGGAAAACCAGGACGCCGGCTAGGTCCTTCCCATTCCTTAAGAATCAAATATTCAAAATGTATCTGATTTGGGAACTCCAGACGAGGCTTAGAGGTCCCAAACAATTCCCCCTTCTGCGAAGGGGACTCCGCCGGAGGAGAAATAGCCAGTACCTCAAATAAATGGGCCAGGATCTTGGGGGTATCCACAGCATCCCCAAGCCCCTGCCCAGCATCAGCATCCAAAAACTGCTGATCCTCAGAGCCATCAGATTCCGTAAACAGTTCCCCTTCCGCAAGCGGGGAATAAACAGACCAGTCAAGGGAATCATGGTCATCAAGAAACCGGCGCGGCCGGTGACAGATGCCTTCTCTTAGCCGGGGCCTCCCTGGCCGCAGAGCTAGAAATCAATTTCTCGATGTTGGCTAATCTAGCACATACATCAGATTGCGACTCCCCGCTAATGACAGTGTCACTTGGGGTACGGATAAGGTGGGGTAGGTGATGAGGCTGGCGGCACTGACCCAGACGCCTGGGCCCCCGACTGCCGCGTTATGGCCTGCTGAACACACACGCTGCCGGGATTGCCCCGAAGGGAGCCGGAGCCCGGTATCCTGGGGAGCCTCCATATGGTGATTTGTATGGTAGTCGCAATGACCAGCGGGAATTACACTAGAAGCTACCCGGGATGCCCCTTAAGTCCGTTAGTGGGAGGATTTGCAAGCCCTTATTTTTTGGCCAAGGGACCCCAGGACACAATAACAAAATGGGGGCCCCCGTAAGGACGGTACACCATAGACAAGCACTCATATGCAGAATGTACAAGGGGTGTTGCAAAACATATAAAAGAAATATATATATGTATATATAAAATAAATACATATATAAATAAAGACATATATAATAAATACATATATATGCATATAAATAAGGCATCAAGGATGGTCCAGAGGGATAACTCACGGAAGGTAACAGGCATGGGAAAGATGGCGGCGTAGAGCCCGCAGACAGAAGGAGGATGAAGGCGGGCCGATGCGGATCGCGTCCGCGTAAGGCCCCGCCCCCTCCCGACGCGGGAAAGAACACAACAGCCGCGCACTAGCCAGCGCCCACCACACAGTAAAGAAAGTACAGCACCAATCATACTGACAACATCCACTCACACAATCTCAGGGGAGACAAAACAAAGATGGAAGTACCCCCCCACCCTACTAACCGGGAACAGGGAGTAATGGGGGGAAGCCGATAGCCACATGTAGGATATAAGGTGAGGGCTTCAGAACGGACAGGGCATCCCATGTCAGGATCACCAAACCTGACGGCCGCCTACCCCTTGGTGGGGGACTCGCAGAGGAGCATGGTGCATGGCTCCTAGTCAAACACATCTAAAGGTGTTCCCTACCCTCACCCAGACCCTCAGCCATAGCTGGGAGGCATAGGGACTTAATAAGGAAGTCCGGGTGGAAATAGGAAAAGAAATGTGCCGGGTGTGAACCCGGCTTACCTGCAAGGAGGAGACTTCATCTTCTGACTTGCTCGCCGTCTGCAGAGAATATTACTGGGGAATGTGTGGGAGGTCCCAGGTATTTATGGGCCGGGAGGGGCTTCCTTTTTTTCTATTCATCTCTGCAGAAGTTTGCCCTCTACTGGACATAACCCAAGTGTAAAGAATATTTCCGAAGCAGGGTGTGAGACTGCTGAGGGACCAGCGCTGGATCTTTTTTTTTTCTTTCTAACCCCCTTCCCTCCCTGCCTTGCCCTGCACTCACCCTGTCCTGCAGTGTGTGACCCCCCCCCCCCCCCCCCCGGGGTTATTCGCAAATTCACTGTATTCACGACCATTTACCTAGCCCCAGCAAATGCAGAGGGCCGGCAGTGTGTGTGTATATGTATATACCATCCCATCTCTCTAATATATATATATATATATATATTCCATTTTAGTCTATTTATATGTCTATTCCATATCTATCTGTCTATCTCATACAGCTCTATGCATGGCAATAAAGCCTGCTGACTGACATTCTTGGCTGGTCTCTGCTCCCTTGGTTTCGCGGCAATGTATTGTTCACGGTTCTCGGAGTTGCCATGGAAACGGCGTAGGCTGCCCGGAGTCCTCTCCAATAAATATACAATTTAACCCGGCGTCTGATAATATGGCAGCTACTTAGAATGGCAGCGGGGTCACAATTAAAGTCCTAGAGGCGCATTGGGAAAGAGGCTGCCATCATATCAGGGGAAGGGGGCGCCTATGTCAACGCTATGAGGGTATTACTTGTACTTGTGTAATAAGAGGAGTGAGAGGGCACCATAGCCCGGCTGTCATGCTGCTCCTCTACCAGTAAAATTTTGCCCGCCCAGTTATGCAGCATGTTCTCTCGAAAAATATAGGGGTGGGGGGATTTTTTCAGTATTCTGTGAGGTTGAGCTTTTCCACCTGTGTGAGAAAACAAACAATTCTCACATACCTGATGTTATGAAGTACCGTATATACTCGAGTATAGGCCGACCCGAATATAAGCCGAGACACCTAATTTTACCACAAAAAAATGGAACAAGTTATTGATATTATTATTCGAGTATAAGCCGAGGCGGCTTTTTTCAATTGGAATTGGAGTTGACACACAGAAAGAGAGACACACACACACACACACAGAAAGGGACACACACACAGAAAGAGACACACACACAGAAAGAGACACACACACACACACACACACACCATACCACCCAAGTGTCCCTGATTTGGAGGGACTGTCCCTCTTTGAAGCTCATGCCCCCATGTCCCTCGTTGTTCTCCTTTGTCCCTCTTTGAGGTGTAACATGCAGATCTGCATTAATAAATGATTCATTCCCCTATTCAAAGTGTTTCTATTGTTGTAAGTATTACACCCTATCTCCTATACATTCCTTAGTGAGGAATGTTCCCTCAGTTAAAAATCCCACCCTGAAACCCTGTGGGTACCTGCTGCTGCTGCCGCCGCTCTCAGATGCGCAGGTGTCGGGGGTCAGGGTTTGGCCGAGGTTACCCTCCTCCCCTCCTCCGCAGCCGCCGTCGCCGCCGTTCTCACACACACACCAGCACTTCCTGGCTGTTGCGCGCTCGTTGTCGGTGGGCGTGCCCCATATGGCAGGCGTCCAATGAAGACATTGGACGCCACCTATTGACGACCAGCGCGCAGCAGCCTGAAGTACCGGTCATTGTGTGAATGTGTGTGCTTGTTTGTATGAATGAGAGCGGCGGCGGCCGCCCCTGGACTCGAGTATAAGCCAAGGCGGCTTTTTTCAGCCCAAAAAGTGGGCTGAAAAACTCGGCTTATACTTGAGTATATACGGTACTATAATTACTTACTATTAAAGTGGACCAAAACCCACCCTGGAGTCTATGAAACTCCAGGATGGGCATACTCTTTCCCTCAGGAGCATCCAGATTCAGGATGCCCCACTGTGTCAAACCCCCTAGGTCACCTGAAAACTCACCTTCTTTCCCAGTCCAATGGCGCATGCACGAGCAGTGGCCATATCACCGCTATCCCTTTAGGAAGACGCGTGCCTGCGTCAGACATTTGTGAATGGCCAGCGCGGGCACGCTCCTTGCTAAAACGAGCGGATCAAAGCGCACTGGCGCACACATCCCCCGCTACCAAGGGATGCGGCCACAAGCGCACTCGGATCCGCTCCCTTTAAACAAGCTCTTGGACGGAGTGGGAGCATATCTGAGCGTGCTGACTGAACGAGAGACTGTGCATGCACCATAGGAACGAAGAAGGGTGAATGAGATTAGGCCACCTGGGGGGGGTTCACACCAGGACATCCCTGATCGGGGTGGCCTGGAGGGGGGCAAAGACCAAAACTCAGGATAGTCAAAATCCTGGGTTTTGGTCCACTTTAAGTTACTATTGCTTTATCTTTATTAGCAGAATAATTGCTCTATTACCCCAACTTCTTATTACTGTTATTGTTGTTAGTGACCTATATTTATATTCTTTTTATTAAGAAATCAATCATTATAATCTGTATTTCCCATAACTCACCCATCCTCTCTTTTCTCCGACAGTCTCGGCTCCCCGGCATCAAGGTGAAGTACCTGTTTCTGGCATGGCTTGGCATCTTCGTGGGCAGCTGGGTGGTCTACATGCACTACTCCTCGTATTCTGAGCTCTGCAGGGGGCATGTGTGCCGTATGATCATAGTAAGTTCCTATCACATCTGTTGCTCTTGATAGTTTCCCTACAGGGATGGCACAGGCTGTGCGTCCCCTTTAAGATAAACATATTTTTCTACTCTGTTGGTTTAAGTGGTATCTCTCAGGTCACAGGAACTCTGCTGGAGTGGCAGCACTTTATCTAACCTTAACTGATTTCGCTCTCTGGTCTGCCAATCAGCAGCACTAAATCTTATCAGGAGCTTTCTGGTGCTGCAACATTAAAGTGAATCTCAGGTCTGAGAAATCACTCTGCTGTGTCTCCGGACACAATGGTGTTTCCGCTGCGGCTGAGTCCAAAGGATTAACAAAGGCTACGGCATTTCAAGTCAACCTGTCTGTGGAAAGACACATTAACAAGGCTTTACAGGGGGCATATTGCTAATAAAATATAAGCCACTACTACTTTAAATAGAAAAACACTGCCTGGCTCGATAATGGTCACCGCCTAAGCAAATAGGTTGAATAATAACTGCATGGGTGATTATGTTTCAGCAGGCAACAAGTTATTTAACTAGAGATGAGCGAACCGAACCGGTAGAACCCAATTTCAACCCGAATTTCAGGAAAAGTTTGGTTTGCCAAACACGGAAACACGGAAGATGAACCTGGCAGGATTTTACCGGCACCACCCCACAGGTCATGGCCAGCCAAGGAGAAGCAGAGAGACAGGGTAATATGGTCGCAGCTTAAGAGGTCGGTAGCTGGGCCAATCAGGAGGCACTTCTGCCGGAGATAATCATGTGATGTGCAGACTATCCACCATTAGCTAGCTGGCTGTTGCAGAGAGAGCATTGCTCTTAGAGCAGGGACAGTTTAGGGAATTTTGAACCACAGCATAGAAGAAAAGAAGGGACAGGAAAGGAAGTGGGCACAGTGGGACGCTTAGGGGGTGTGTGTGCTGCACATAAAAACTGCATCTGCCTATGCTGGGATCTGCTGGTCATTGTAGTTCACCCTGTAAATTCTGAAAACTCCAGTGAGGGTTTTTTGTTATTTTTTGGCCACATCTGTCCCTTGGCGTTGGGAAACTTGGGTTCCACGGTGCCTCAGTGTTCAATTCAGGTTAAAAAAATCAGTCTTTTTTACCTGCCAAGGAATATTTTAGGGAGCATTTATCTGTTTTAGTAAATACTAAGTAAAATGTCTTGGAAAGGAATGGTTGGAACAGACTGGGTAGAGGAAAAGACAACCCTGCGATTTTTTCTGCCACTAAGGATAAGGATGTTGGTGCCAGTACCAACACTGTGGTCAGCAGCCATGTGCCCAGACCAAGTAAAAGTAGCACCAGCCATTTGCCCTGGCCCAACCATAGTAGTGGCAGCTTCCGTTTGCCCATGTCCGCCACTGCCACTGCTCATCTCAGGGGGAGGAAGACTCTGATGCAATGACTTTGAGCCAGGTTTCAGTGGATTCTTCCTCCACTACAGCTACACGTCACAGTAAAATAAGCCTTTCTCTTCCATCATCTGTCTCTTTACTGCCCACTCCTATTGGGGCACCAGCTTTTCTTAGCAGCCGGTTGCTATGGATAGTGATGAGATGAATCTTTGTCTGAGACGCATAGCTGTAGCGGTCGGGGGGTTGGTAGACATGGACATACTGGCAGTTATGAAGGTGGTTGTGATGTGGGGGGGGGGGGATCAAGTAGACCATGGAGTATGATGATGTCATTTTGGACAAGACCTGGGAACGAGGCAACAAGTAAGGCACCGTCAGAGCAGGAGGGCACTTCTGGCACTGGCAGCGACAAAAAGTCGAGCTAAGGTAGGGCCAGATCATCTGCAAAATGGCACAGGTCTAGGTCTGCTGGTATGGTCTGCTTAGGATCAGGTGACGGCGAAAATAGAAAGAAAAAAAGCCTGCTAGAGGAGCAAAATCAGTTGGTAATGGAGGACATTCTAGATCTTAATTATGGTACACTGCCATGTGGCAATTCTTTCGTACCTTCCCTGAAGAACAAAACCTAGCACAGTGTGAGATCTGCAAGCAGAAAGTTAGCCGTAGCAACGGTACATATCTAGCACTAGGAACTCTTGCTCTACATAGGCACCTGGAGCAGCATCACAAAGCTGCGTGGGACAATCAAAATGCCCTTCTTCAATACTGTTGCTACCCCTGTAAAAATTGGATCATTTTTGAGTGCTTATCAGGTACTGCCAGTGCCAGGACTACACAAGGCCTACACAACAACCAGAGGTCTCCTGTCCTGTGGCATAGTCTTTTAAAATCTGTGCCTCTGCTAATGCTATCACCACTAGCACCCCTGCTGCCATCTACTAACACCAGCCCTACACAACCACCACAGGTCTTTAAGTACTGCTGATGCCACTACTACCAACAACAGCACCTCTGTTGCCACCCTCTGCTACTACTAGGCCTACACAACTGCAGGTCTACACTGTGATGCCACTCCCGCTGCTGCTACCACCATAAAAATGGGATAATTTTTTTGAGGGCTTGCCCACTACTGCCAGCCCTACACAACCTGTGATCCCCAAAATGGGTATATTTTTCAACGCTTGAAAAAAGCCATTACTTTACTTTCCAGGAATGTAAATCCCGTTGCTGCTCCCAATTTTTATGTGCATTAAACTATCAAAGACAGCCAATGTTATTGAAATGCTAATTAGGCCATGTGTGTTTCATATGCTAAAAAAAAGTCTATTCAAATGCTATTGGACCATCAGTTATTGTTTTCCATGCGTTTTAGAGGAACGTTTTTCGGAAATGTTAGGCAAACCGCCGAAACGAATTTTTGAAAGTTTGCTCATCTCTGTATTTAACCGTAACTGATGCAATGAGTAGCTTCTTATTTGTTAAAGTAGACCAATCACCAGCTCGACCCAGCCCAGCCCTGGATTTTAAAACATTTTAGGGCTGGATGATTTAGTGTCCCTGGAGCATCACAATCCCCAGTTTCTGTAGGGAAACCGGGGATGCGGCTGCCCCTGCTCCCCATGGCAACGTTCAGTTTTAATTAATGCTTTATGTCGTGCATTAGTATGCACAGTATAAAGTGCTGATTTGACGAGTGCCCGCACCTGCACTGTGGGAATGGCGGAAAGGTGAGTTGTGAGTGGTGTTTAAAATATTGGAGGAGATTGTATGCACAGCATAAAGTGCTGATTTGACGAGAGCCCGCACCTGCACTGTGGGAATGGCGGAAAGGTGAGTTGTGAGTGGTGTTTAAAATATCGGAGGAGATTGCTGAAATAACTAAAATCGGGTTAATAACTGGCCAACGCATTGTTTAAAAAAAGGAGAGTTGGTGGAGAAACATCATCTTCGAGCACACGACCTCCTGGCTGGGAAACCCCCCTTACAACTGCTTGGAAATAACCCTTTGGAAATGGTTTTGGGCAAAATGCATGTCTCTGTGTGAGAGAGGTCTCAACAAGCTGGTCAAGGGCTCAGTTTATTATACTGTTAGGAAACCTCCAGTGAGAATGCCAGGCTTTGGCAAGCTACCTACCCTTGAGACACTGGACCAAACAAAATGTTCTCTCTTTTCTAATAAGCCACAAACAAATCAATGGCCATGACCTCTTCTATAGGCTTAGGAAGGTTCATAGTCAAGGGTCACTTTGTAAAAAGGATTACAGGGGAGCAGCACTATCAAGCTGAACACTGAGCATTTGGGTTCTGGGTTCTTGGGTTCAGGATTGCTTATTTTTCACAATTATTACAGCTCCCCCCCATCACTCCCAATAGAGCATGTTAGAGAATCTCCATGATACCCTTTTAGAGGCTTGTACAGACACAACTGATTTTTTTTTTTTGGACATTGAATTGGACCATTACAAGGCATCTGTAAAGTTGTGCAGCGTGAATGCCTGGTCTGTGTTGTAGATTGTAAACAATATCAGCCATAGAAAGGAATTGTGCAGTCAGTTGGGTGATGGAGGCGTGTGGGAAATCTCCCCTCTGTATACAAGACTCTATGCTGGAACTGGTCGTGCTGCTGGTGCTCTGCTGCTTCTGTTTCCATGACAATGGCAGCATCCTGTATCTGAGGCCCACGCTGTTAGATATTATGCGATGACGAGATAAGGTGAACTGCTTTATCACTCCCGGCACACAGCCAGGTCCTATTTACTTGTTATTTTCCTATAAATGCCCTTGCTGGTGGCAGTTACCCAAAATTGGAAAATATACTCGGAGAAAGACTGAATTAAAGAGGGATTCTGCCTTCCTGTCTGTGTATGTTCTGGAGTATGGCCTTTACCTAAACAGGGCTTTAAAAGTTGTCCCTAGTTCTTGTCTGACACAGAGGCGTGACAATCACCGGGTTACACATAAATATTGTGATAGCTTCAAATCCTTTCCCCACCTCAGTAACTCAGTAATCTATCCATCCATCTCATATATATCTAAATATCAATCCATCCCATCTTTCCATCCCATCTTAATTTAAATATCTATCTATCTATCTATCTATCTATCTATCTATCTATCTATCTATCTATCTAACTATCCAGTCATGTACATCCCGTGTTAATCCCATATCCGGGATGGCTGGACCAACCTCACTATCTACAGAGACAGGTCATGATTGTTTTTTTTTTATCTGATCAGACAGTGTGTGGATTGTTCGTGGCCTGCAATGAGGTTTGAATAATGCATGCCTGATTTGTGGTCGCTTAGCCCCCTTCTGACACATTTGTCAGCCGCCAGATAATTGTTGCTGGTAACATCTTTATTTATTCCAGCTAGATGATTAGCGGATCATCCTTCCTTTCTGCTTTGTGTCAGCCAGTGGAGCCGCATAGAAAAACGGATGTTCAATATGACTGATCACTCGGCTGAGCACGTCACTCACACATCATCTGCAGCTTGTCACAGCCTCACAAGCTGCAGAAACATGTGCAGAGACAATGTCAAGTGAGCAACAGAGAAGATCCTAAGTCTCATGCCTAAGTGTGTCATCTCTATTATACAATGTCAATGTGCTAAGCCCAACAAATATGCAAACGTTTCCTGATCTCATAATGTTGGTGACTGTTCACACATCTAAGGTGCGCTTGATGGATAAGATCACACTCCAGCGAGGAACCTAAGGTCATGGCAGGTGGGGTTCAGTTAGCGATATTAGACCAGAGTGAAGGCCAGGAGGATAAAGGCAGACATGGACAGGTCACAAGTCGTGCCAATCAGGCAGGACTGGTTAAAGAGAACCAAAACCCACCCTGGAGTCTATGAGACTCCAGGGCAGGCATACTTGTTACCCCCGGGGCACCCGATCGGGACGATTAGCCAATTATTGGGGGTGCCCCGCTGTGTGAAACCCCCCCAAATCACCGAAAACTCACCTTCGTTCCCGGTCCAACGGTGCAAGCATGAGCAGCGGCCGCATCCCTGCTATCCCTTTGGCAGGGTGCATGCCCGTGCCAGGCATTTGTGAATGGGTGAGGGTAGTGGGGGATGCGGCCGCGAGCTTGCTAATTGGACTAGCGGCCGCGCTTGCGTCGTAGGACCGGGAAAAGGTGAGTTTGTTCGGTGTCCCTATGCCCCAAAATGGCCCATGTTGTTTATTTTTACCTCAGCCTTAGCCCAATATTCATAAAACACCAGGAAAAAGCAACAGGAAGTAGTATTATGGTGAATGGCATGCCATATGCTAATCCATTCAGTTACAACCAAACTTTCACATTATGGCAGTTAGGTTGAAGTGCTCCCCATTGCTGAGCTGTGTGTATAATCATCACTGGGGGTGGGGCTGCTCAGCCAGGGAGCAATAATGTGTGGTAATGAATATTGGGCTGAGGTAAAAAATAAAACACAGGCCGTTTTGGGGCACAGGGCTGGGGATGAAATGTGACTACATATATTTTACACTGAGTATAGGTGCATTATAAATCTGTTTGGTAATGGTGAGGCTGCTTAAATGTGCAGCCTATCACCTTTACAGGAGCCATTGCAAAAATATCAAACCCTTGCTTGGGAACTGTTAGGTCCATCTGTGAGCACTTTAGAGAACTGAACATTTGTGTAGCCGGCGCGTACCTGGCCGGGGGCACGCACCTGGGGAGCAAGGGGCATTCTTGGACCTAGGGTAGGGTATCCCATATTGGTGCGGACATGTGTGGGTGGAGGTGCACTTACTTCTACAATAGCTGCTTGCATCCAGAAACGACACTCTTTAGTGAATCCACTTGGCTTTTATTTGATGCATCCATCCTCGGTATCATACAGCAAAGTCCAGTAATACAATCCAGCAAATCACAGCAGCATTCCCTCTTTGCTCCTCACTACATTAATAGAACTCAGAACAACCAGAACTCTCTAGAAGAGTTGGTCTCCTCTTTATATAACCTTGGTAAGGTTTCCATTTACACCAACAGTTGCAAAGCTCGGCCAATGGCAGGACAGCTAATGTTGCCAATGCCATCTGGTCAAGGCCTTGTTTACTTAACCTCAAGAATTACCTTAAAGTGGACCAACGCCCAGGGGGGATCGGCCCGGAAATCTATAAGATTCCCGGACCGATCAGATCCCTCCCCGCGGGGCATCCGAAATCGGGATGTCCCACGGGGAGGAACCCCCCAGGAGGCCCACAAACCTTACCTCAGCCCCGTTCCATCGGCGCATGCGCGAGCCGCGGCCGAGTCTCGCGCTTCCCTCTAGCAGGGCGCGCACCCGCGCCGGCCGTTTGTGAATGGCCGGCTCAGGCGCGCTCCCTGTTAGAGGGAAGCGCGAGACGCGGCATCCAGCGCTCAGAGCCAGCTGAGCTTGTATGCGCGTCCAAGCGGCCTTGGACGCGCATACCACAGCGGCTCTGAGCGCTGTGATTGGCTGGCGCGGTCACGTGGGAGCGTGGTGAGGTGAGTATTTCTGGGCTTTCCGGGGGGTTACAGAAAGCGGGGCACCCCCGATCGGGGTGCCCCACCGAAGTGGACCAAAACCCAGGATAGTCAAAATCCTGGGTGTTGGTCCACTTTAAACTACTTGAATCTAAGAGACCCATTTCTTAGGCAACACTGCCATCATGTGGTTCCATGGTGTAATGGGCCCAAAAACCGCATCTGATAGATTTATAACACCATCAGGGCTATTCCTCTGACAGGGTTCTAATCCTTCCTACTTGTAGTGTTGCAACAGGTTTCTGCCCATTACACCCTCCCCTGCTTTTAATGAAAGCGTCCATGCTTTACAGGGCACGCACCTTGGTCTTCAGTGACGTGAGTACAACCGTGAACACCACTACCAATATAGAAGGGGAGTATCAGTCAGGCACCTTGTGTGTGACTCCTGCCACTTTCAGGTTTTACCTTGCACTGGTCTCCTGAGATGAGTGAGTCTCTACCTCCCGTAGCATGCAGCGTCCAAGTTAACTACCTGCCAGGTGTGTGTAGAATTTGGAGGTAGACATCCTTGTATAGGATGTGTCCTTAGTACAAGAATGGATGTAATGGTGCAACATTCCACTACAACTACTTTATCTTAGGATTTTCACAACTTCCATTGCAGAGCTAGGCAGTATGAGCCAAGTGCCTGCAGCATCAGAATGCTTCATAGGACTTACCCTGCGCAACATACCTGAGAAGGTTCCTTCTTTTACCTACTCCCGCAGGCTATTGCTTAATTCCTAAGGGGGTTAATTTGGTTAGTGGTTAACTAAAACATGACCATCAACACACAGCAGGGCAGCATGATCGGAGCACCTCTGTCAGGTTTTACCCCACTACTCACACTTGAGAGTAAGTGATCCCTTAACCCTTTTGCGGACAGATCTCATATTTAACAAATGTACAATATTTACAAGCTTCCTCCTTCTGAATGTGATCATGAAAACAGCGTCCTGCAGTGACACTTCTTCATATCAACATTCCCTCCTCCATTTTTTTTCTCTTCTGTGCACTTTGTACTTTAAACTTCTAATTTTTCTTCTGAGCATGCTCACCTTAAGCTTCGTCATGACTACTTTTCACACCGGTTACTACGCACTCTCGTGTCTCAGGCGTGGACCTATGAAACCTGGAGATCAGCGAAATCCTCTGGGCCATTAGTAGTACCACCCTTCAGACTCTCTTTCTGGAGAGACAAACCAGTCTTACGCTGAATCCGCTGGCTCTCTCCCTTCTTGCAACCCTGTGGACTTAATGAGACCCAAACTGGTAAAACAGTGATTCGGTCTCACGCTGTCCACATTTTTGCCTTAATTCCAGTAATGACAGGTGTCTGCTAATGGCAGCAATGTCTGTATTACAAATTAAGGGGGCCAGGCATCTGACTTACTTCTGCTTCAGTCAGGAAATTCGGTCGGACCTGTGATGAGAAAATCAGCTCTTAATGTCAGTAGCTTCACTTCCTATTACACTCCGGGAACACTTGCGGCTGTTTCCACACCAATGTGAACTCTCTTTTGAAACACTTGCGGTAGTCTCAACACCATGTGAACACTCCTGGAAACACTTGCGGTAGTTTCAACACCAATTTGGAACTTTTTCTGGAAACACTTGCGGTAGTTTCAACACCAATTTGAACACCTCTTGAAACATTTACGGCTGTTTCCACCTACTTTAAACACTTCTTGAAACACTTGCGGCGGTTTCAAACCCATGGTTAACCTTTTACCAAACACCTTTGGCTGCAGCCTTAACTTAAACACTTTTGCATGTAGACATTAACACTCTTCCTCAAGGACATTTGCTTCATCTAGGAGGGTAAGGGTTAGTACTGGTTGGGCTCCTTTAAGAGTGACCCCCTGAACCAGACTGATGCCCAAATTCCTAGGGAGCCTCAGCACGCAGTTGATCAAGCAGGTTGCTGTAACATTCTTTTATTTACTGCCAAGTAGGAGTTTACACTAGTGCAACCATAATAGACTCTTCAGCCAAGCTGTAACACAGTGAGGTATGGCGGCCACCCTCCCCTGCTTTTACGAGGGTGCTGGCGCCGTCAAACCTTAAAACATAATCATCAATTAAGAAATCTATAGCTTATAACTCTACATCTGGCGGTTACCAGGCAACCATCTTAAAATCAAACTTCTATTTCAAACCGTGCATAAATCTTTAAATCTGTGGGCTAAACAGGGACAATAATTTTATGTGTCATTATGACATGGATTGAATAGACAAGACTCATCACAAGGTCTGATATTAAACAGACTGTCTGGCCTGGTGTGAGAGCAATAACAATTCCACACACTTTCTCTCCCCCTCTCATTCTTATCAGCCCACCATTAATTGTTATAATCCCCCTGATTCTTATCTCACAGTATACGATTTTACGACTTAGCTATTTTTCATGTGTGTCAGAGTAAAAACAATTGTCACTCCTTTGTAGTGTTTTGTATAAATGTGTGTCTAAGTTACAAATCTGTATTATGCCTGAAGAAGAAGCTTGAACAGCTTCGAAAGCTTGCATTTTCAATCTTATTGAGTTAGCCAATAAATGGTATTACCTTAACCTTGGATTTCCTGCTTAAACCATGCATGTATAACTGTTAGAGTGCAATAACATCCCAAAAGAAATCAGGCTTCTCTTTTTAGCAGCATGAAACATTTCTTCTCTTAAGGGGCATAGTAGGTTGGATCAGGCAAGGAAACCAGCTTACCATCTTTCCACCTGCTTACACTGTGCAGGCTTGGTCCAACACTTGGACTATTAACGGTCACCCGGTCACAATAAATGTTGCGGCCCAAGTGCATCTGATGATAGATGTCCTGAAATTTGTCCCAATCTTCCTAAGTTCATTAAGGGAAATTCCCTCAGGAAGGTACATCTTCATTTGAATACGCTCCTCAATCCAAGAGTCTCTCTGGTCTTCCACATATAGCAAACCCCCTTTGTCTAAGTATGGGTATTCCAGCCCCAGCTTAAATGCACACTGAGTGTGAACCCACCTTTGGGCCTCAGACCTGCGGGCCTCTACGGACTGGAAAGGGGCAGACTGGTGTCTCAGGGTTGGACGCGCTCTGTCCCGGGGCAGTGGTGGAGCAACCACTTCCTCGAGGGTCAGGGGTAACAACTACAGTACCTTGCTGTTGCACCACCTCCGTGGCGTCGGCAGACTTCAAAAAGGAGGCTTTGGCCCAATCCCGGATGCGGGCCTCGCGCCTCTCCTCCTCGGTGCGACCATCAAGCTTTCCACTCCCCGACAAGGATGCGGACCTCAGGCTGGCGACTGATGGCTCCGGCTCATCCTCCGATGACTCCTCGAACAGGGCAGGGTTGAGGACTACAGGTTTCGCTGCATCATCCTCCTCCGGTACCGACACTGTCAGCGGTGGCAGGCTTCACCTGCATTGCAACTTCCCTTGCGGTGACTGGCTCAGCAACTCCGTCCTCCACGGCAGTTCCAGCATCAGATCCAGCAACAGGCTCCTCCGCAGCCTGCTCTACGGTAAGTTCAGCAAGCTCCGGTTTCTCCTCAGCAGGCTCAGCAAGCGGCTTTTCCTCGGCAGGCTTAGCAGCCTCCGGCTCCTTGCTCTCCGGCTTCTCCACGGCAGACTCAGCGGTTGGTTTCTCTACGGCAGGCATAGCAGCCTCCAGCTCCACAGCCGCTGGCTCCGTGCTCTCCGGCTTCTCCGTTGGTGGTGGGGTCTTCTTCCAGGGCAGGCTGTAACGGGTCACCATCCCTCTCTCCCCACGGACCATGGTAATCCACTGGGTCGTTCCTTGGTAAGCTCCCGGCGGCGTCACCGCAGTACGGGCAGCAGCAGCAGGTTGCAGTGGGGCCTTCCACAACAGCCCCGTTGTAGGATTGGGGCGGTACTGTGTGGGGCCTCCTCCGGCTCTCACCACCTCCCAAAAACTATGGTGGCAGAATGGGCATTGGCGCAATCCAGTCCTCAGCGCCACGATTTGTCCACATTCCCAACACGAGGGAAACAGCTCTTCCTGCCCAGCAGCGGTACACAGCACAAACTCTGGCAGCAGGCGGACTCGTGTTCCAGTGTCCACAATCAGCGTTGCTCGCTCCATTGTCTCTCCACTGTTGGCATCCAGACTTCCTTCCACCGACATCGGACTCACAGCAGCCATTTCCGTCCAAGACATACACTCCTCATTAGCAATTGTCTCTCCTCGCTCTGCTTCATCAAGCAAGTCTTGTGGCGGGCTTTTCTCCTGTTAGCCCCGCCCGCTCCTACTCTGCGTGGGAAAGTCCAAGACGTGTGGGTTGGAAAGGGCGCAAACCCAACCGGCGGCAGGCACTGAAGTGGCGAGAAAACGCTGGTTGCGCAGTTAACCCGTCCAGCGTCGTGTCACAGCCGAAATGTCATTCTGCTCAATTTCAGATGGCCATAACTTCAGCATAGACAGTCCAAACACATCCAAACTTGGGCGATACCGCAAGGCAGGGGTCGGAGACGCTTCTCCCAGAATTTCAGCCAAATTGAAGCACTTTGAAAATTCTCTTAAAGGGGCAGCATCCAAATAATCCAATTTAACTCTGCATCACTTTTGACAGTCTCTGGGGTCTTCTGGCACCTTGGGACACCACCACACACAGCTAGCATAGTCCATTAACTTCCGGAGGGCCAAACAGTAAAAGTTCTCAGATTGGTCCCAAACTCGGCACAATGGTCCCTTGGGGTCCCAGCACCTCAGCGACACCCGTTTTAAGCCTTTAGGTCCCCGTACGGGCCACCAAATGTAGCCGGCGCGTACCTGGCCGGGGGCACGCACCTAGGGAGCGAGGGGGATTCTTGGACCTAGCTAGGGTAGGGTATCCCATATTGGTGCGGACATGTGTGGGTGGAGGTGCACTTACTTCTACAATAGCTGCTTGCATCCAGAAACGACACTCTTTGGTGAAGCCACTTGGCTTTTATTTGATGCATCCATCATCCTCGGTATCATACAGCAAAGTCCAGTAATACAATCCAGCAAATCACAGCAGCATTCCCTCTTCGCTCCTCACTACATTAATAGAACTCAGAACAACCAGAACTCTCTAGAAGAGTTGGTCTCCTCTTTATATAACCTCTGTAAGGTTTCCATTTACACCAACAGTTACAAAGCTCGGCCAATGGCAGGACAGCTAATGTTGCCAATGCCATCTGGTCAAGGCCTTGTTTACCTAACCTCAAGAATTACCTTAAAGTGGACCAACACCCAGGATTTTGACTATCCTGGGTTTTGGTCCACTTCGGCGGGGCACCCCGATCGGGGGTGCCCCGCTGTGTGAAACCCCCCAGAAAGCCCCAAAATCTTACCTGTCCCCGCTCCCACGTGACTGGACGGTCCAATCCCCGCCAACGTCCAGGCGGGGATCAGGAACGTCCAAGCGGCTGCCGCCGCCGCCGCCTCCCTCGCGTCACTTTCGGCGCGCGCGCGCCCCCGCCGGCCATTCGCAGACGGCCGGCGCGGGCGCGAGCACGCCTACAGGGGCGCGAGGGAGGCGGCGGCGGCCGGCCGCCACCGAAGATCAGGTAAGGTGTTTGGGTTTTTTTGGGGGGGTTTCACCCCGCGGGACATCCCGATCTCGGATGTCCCGCGGGGTGGGAGGTGATCGGCCCAGGAATCTTATAGATTTCCGGGCCGATCACCTCTCGGTGTTGGTCCACTTTAAGTTACTTGAATCTAAGAGACCCATTTCTTAGGCAACACTGCCATCATGTGGTTCCATGATGTAATGGGCCCAAAAACCGCATCTGATAGATTTCTAACACCATCTGGGCTATTCCTCTGACAGGGTTCTAATCCTTCCTACTTGTAGTGTTGCAACAGGTTTCTGCCCATTACATTTGTCTTTATTTCCATAAAGCCCTTGTTATGGCTGCAGGCACCAGTTTCCTTTTTGTACATTGTGTGAAAGTAAACAGTCTTTTGTTTCCGTATATTACCGTAAATTATTGTCATGGAAACAGAAAAAGCGGGAAAGAACAGCATATTCTATCTCTACCATTCCCATCAAATTCACAGTTTTCCAGAAGAGACTAGAAAGCCATGTGGCTGCTTATATGTGCTCTGTACAACGCTGTGGAATATGTCAGTGCTATATAAATGTATAATAACAGTGTGTGAGTGTGGAGGGGACATTAGAGTGTGAGCTCTGAGGGACAGGGAGCCATGTGACTGCTTCTATGTGCTCTCTACAGTGCTGTGGAATATGTCAGTGCTATATAAATGTATAATAACAGTGTGTGAGTGTGGAGGGGACATTAGAGTGTGAGGTGAGCTCTGAGGGACAGGGAGCCATGTGACTGCTTCTATGTGCTCTGTACAGCGCTGTGGAATATGTCAGCACTATATAAATGTATAATAACAGTGTGTGAGTGTGGAGGGGACATTAGAGTGTGAGCTCTGAGGGACAGGGAGTCATGTGACTGCTTCTATGTGCTCTGTACAGTGCTGTGGAATATGTCAGCACTATATAAATGTATAATAACAGTGTGTGAGTGTGGAGGGGACATTAGAGTGTGAGCTCTGAGGGACAGGGAGCCATGTGACTGCTTCTATGTGCTCTGTACAACGCTGTGGAATATGTCGGTGCTAAATAAATGTATGATACCAATTGTCGCTGGGTATTGAGCTCTGTGATCATGGGTGATATTAGGGGAGCTCTGGGATGCTGTGGAGGTCGGTATAAATTCTATGCACGCCTCACCATAAACCCCCACCCACCCCATTCACCTCTCCCTGCTGATTGATATTCTGGCCACAAGATATTCTTAAATCAAACAGCAACTCCCCCGCAGGCTGAGGACACGGCACACTGGGGACCATCCACTCCAAGGCCAGGGATTGGATTATATTGCTGGCGGGAATAGTGTAAATTAGGAAGCCTGACTGCACATATCTGCCTGCATTCAGCTACCCGTATACCTTACACACATTGATTTTTGTTTGAGTTCAATATTTTTGATTAGTCTACCGCACATTATATCTGCTCCTATTCGGAGTGCATTTACACGGAAAGTCTGGGCAAATATTAACCTTCGGGCATTATTTACACTTTATCCAGTGAATAAGGAGAGCGGCAGAGACAGTCATGTCTTAATACTGTCCATAGGGCCCCAAAACGAATACAGGATTTCTGGGAAGGGTCGGGTGTGTATATCCCAGGGTCAAAGCTAACACCCCAACAAATGGAAGATTCAAAAACAAGGTCCAGTTCTACTGAGGTAAGAGGTCATAGTAGGCAACAAAATCTGATGTTGAAATTGGGTCTAGGAAGGGATGAGACAGGAACAGGTGGGTAATGGGATACTTCCAGCACTGAACACTGTCACAGACTTTGCATTGGTGGGTTTTATGCGCTCTTTCATCCAGTCCATGGGGGCCAGGACTCCATGTATCCACAGGATTCACATGGGTCAGCTCTAGGCATGTCCCTGCTACACCATGTGTGGAAGCTATACAGGGCCACTACCCTGAAGCTTGTCCATTGCTCTAAATATCCACTATAACCAGTGCTGGATTATCTGTGTTCTGTATGCTGTGCAGTCATATGACTAGCAAAACATCTACAAATGTCATCATGTGAATGCCGCAAGGCTCCCTTCTTATTCTAATGTGATTTTCCATAGTGACATAAAACATAGTCACAAGCCAGTATGTGGAGAGATCCATGTTAGGCTTAATATTAAAGTATTTGCATAGTACTCAGTCTAAGGACAGATAGCATTACCTATCTACCCTTGCAGTAAAGCAGTACTATGCAAATCATCTCCTTACATCTCTGTGCCATCCAAGGCCTTAAGAACCACTAAGGGTGCAATGCCAAGGATTAGCTTTAAATTTTATACAGCCAGACACATCCAACTAGTGGACACATGTTTCAAGCCTTAGGCTCTGATCAACACTAGGGCAGATGCCTCTTGCTGTATGGGGGGTGAGACTTGGTGAGTACCAAAACACAGTCGCAAGCCAGTATGTGGAGAGACCCATGTTAGGCTTAATATAGGGGGACTAAAGAGACCAATAAACCATCTACTTAGGTAAAGGAAAAGAGTGGCTTTCCTAGAATGGAAAGTATTTGCACAGTACCCAGTCCAAGGACAGATATCATTACCCATCTACCCTTGCAGTAGGCGGAGCTGTGCAAATCATCTCTTTACGTCTCTGTGCCTTCCAAGGCCCTTAGAACCGCTAAGGGTGCAATGCCAAGGATTAGCTTTACATTTTATACAGCCAGACACATCTAACTAGTGGACACGTGTTTCGAGCTTTAGGCTCTCATCAGCACTAGGGCGGATGCCTCTTGCTGTATGGGGGGGGTGAGACTGATTTGCATAGCTCCGCCTACTGCAAGGGTAGATGGGTAATGCTATCTGTCCTTGGACTGGGTACTGTGCAAATACTTTCCGTTCTAGGAAAGCCTCACTTTTCTTTTACCTAAGTAGAGGGTTTTTTGGGTCTTTTTTAGCCCCCCTATATTAAGCCTAACATGGGTCTCTCCACATACTGACTTACCGACTATGTTTTGGTACTCACCAAGTCTAAGCCCCCATACAGCAAGAGGCATCTGCTCTAGTGTTGATGAGAGTCTAAAGTGTGAAATGTTTCTACTAGTTGGATGTCTGGCTGTATAAAATGTAAAGCTAATCCTTGGCATTGCACCCTTAGTGGTTCTAAGGGCCTTGGATGGCACAGGGATTTAAAGAGATGATTTGCATAGCTCTGCCTATTGCAAGGGTAGATGTTCTGAAAGTTTAGGAGCAGGTGGGAAGTCATGTGGCCCCATCACTGGCCCCTTGAGCAACCAGGACTCATGCAGGAGCCCTGTCTGTACTTCCCAGATGGTTGTGTAAAACTATTGAGCGTTTCAGAAGTTGGATGCTGGGAGCTGCAGAGAAAGGTAAGCTGTCAGGATATTTCTTCCTGCCTTTCTCTTTGGCATTGGAGGACTCCTTTGTGAGGGGGGCAGTATTATGAGACAGGATGTGATCATGATAAGGCTGAGGGTCCATCTGCATTCTGCTCATTTTTGGGGGATGAGTTTGAAAACACACCCTGCTGAGGATAAAGTGATGCAATTTATATGCATGGTCAGTGTAAACAGGCATTACAGCCACCCATCTGTTTGCTTGAAGGGGTGCGTGCCCAGGGCCTCCACCAACCTTTGGGTTATGGTCTGATCCAGGAAGGTTTTCAGTCTGACAGGCTACAAGGCCAGCAATAAAGCGACGGCAGTGGGGGCCCCCTGCGCGCCTGGGCAATTCTTTATTTGTTTCTGCAAACCTGCAGCCAAAGTCACCACAGGGCAGGACAGAGAGACTAGAGCAGCAAAACCACCGTCAGCAATGCTACAGTGATGGGTGCCTGCAGAGCTGTCAATCAGCGGTCACTTCCCATAAGCCACCAAGCACAGCTGCTGGCAGTTTTCTGCTGGACGAGCTGGGCGACTACACTACCCCCCGCCCAGAATGGCAAAGCAGGAGTTCCCAAGCAGCACGCACCCACAAAAGGGTGGCACAAGGGGCTCAAACTGACATTCCACTAAGTGGGTGGATGCCAGACACCCACCAATCAGTTACTTTGCTGGACTATTATTATAAAGGAAAAATACGGGGGGCGTGGCCTGGCAATGAAGGAGTGAGGACGTGAGGCTGCGAGCTCTGCCATAACCCCTTACTTTATAGTTGACTAAGGCTCCCAAAGTCCCCCTTTTCTAGTGCAATGGGGAGCGGAAGGAAGAGGAGAACTGGGGAGTCCGCCAAAAAACCCCCAAAGAAGGACATTGGCAGCTTTTTTGGCCGCCGGGACCTGCCGGGGCAGAGAGCCCAATCAATCAAGATGGCGCCCAGCCGGCCCTGGGAGGAGGAGAAACGCGGGGGAAACCGCCGCAAGACAACAGAGGCAGCGATGGAGCGCGGGGAGACCCTCAATCTACACACCCTGCAGCCTACCTCTGATGCTGTGCCTGGAGCGGTGGCCTGAAGTGGCGGCGCTGAGTGGCGGGCATGTCGGTGGGGCCGGGGAGAACCGCGGGGAGCCTCGCCGCGGCTCGGGGTCTGACGTGGCGGTGACGCGCGGAGCCTGCCCAGGCCCCGCTGGAGATCACCCCTGCTGCGGTCGGCGGCTGTCGGGGGGAGGCGCAGGAAGATCACTGTGCCGTCATTGAAGAGAGGCCGGTGCCTCGGAGCACTAGCTGTGCTGAGCCCCCACCTTTGTCCATACCTGCGTCTCCTGCCTCGGATCCTCCCCAGCCACACAGCAGTAACAATAAATGCACAAATCAAAACGAGGGCAGCCTGAGTAAAGAGATGCACTGCATGCACAGAGATTTAAAGGGCCACACCACCTTGGTCCCTCAAGATTTAACCCCTCAGCCCCTGAGTGGCCATCTCCGGCTCAGCCAGCCCACCCACCCCACATCTGGGGAAACAGCTATGTCAAGAGCAAAGAAACTATATGTTCTGACGTTCATCCGGCCCCTGAAGGCTCCGGGACCCGCTATACACCACCTCAACCTCCCATAGAAGATCTACAGCTGGAGTGGTCACCGGGCTCTGGCATTGACTTGCCAAGTGGTCTGTCTCCGGTTCGTGATTTTGGAGATGACACGGGAAGCTCGAGTCCTGTCATACCTTCCACCGCCTATGCGGACTCCCGCGACTCCTGATACGGGATGCCCTCAGCCCAGGCTTCGGTCAAACAGCTGTTCCCACAGTCTCCTGCTGATCCTAGTCTTCGGGACCTTCTACGGTGCCTCCCAACTAAAGCGGAGCTAAAAGCAGACCTGGAGGCAGTGGCTACTAGAATTGAGCGAGCCCTGCGCAGAGAAATCGAGGATTTGCAACAAAGGTCTTCTGCTCTAGATACTAAAGTCGCATCGCTCGAAGACTCCCACTTAGATCACGAGACGCGTTTGGCGACCCTTGAAAGAAATCAAGAACGGCATCGTCAACAGCTGGTGGACATTAGGCTCCAGACGGACGATCAGGAGAATAGAAACAGGCGTAACAACCTGAAGCTCCGAGGCATCCCGGAATCGATCAGATCGGAAGACCTGCATCCATGGGCGACAGAATTATTCAACGGCCTGCTAGGAAAACCACCAGACACTGAGCTGATTATAGATCGAATTCACAGAGTGAGCGGGCGCCCAGCCGGGGACCCCCAGGCCCCCAGAGACGTTTTATGCAGAATCCATTTTTTTCTCACCAAGGAAGAAATCCTGCGCTCGGCCTGGGAGAGGGGAAGAATTGGGTGGAGGGGCTCACAAATCACGATTTTGCCGGACGTGTCGCGTTGCACCTTGCAGATGAGACGTGTGCTGCGACCTCTTCTCAACAGGATACGTGAGGTTGGTGCCTCTTACAAGTGGGGCCACCCATTTCACCTTATAGTGCGCAAGGTCGACTCTACGTTCGCCCTCAGAAGCAAGGCGGACCTCCCGGGCTTGTTCATTTTCCTGGGATTGGATCCTTTTCCGGTCCCGGACTGGTTGATGTTTGACCCCCCACCTCCCATGCCGCACAGAGTACCTCGGAGGCCCCGGATGGACGGAGGGTGGACGCCCCCGGGCCGATCCGGGATCGTTGAGCCCTTCCTTCTTGCCCCTTCGTTGCCCCTCTCACCCTGAAGACGCATCTGTAGGTGTTGTCTTTCTCCCTGCCGCCCCCCCCGCCCCCCCGCCTCCATTTTCTGCACCCTATTGACTTTTTACTGAGGACTGCCTGTTTCAGAGTGACTTTCATGTGTCGCATGGGTTCGAGTTCTTTGGCTCTTGGGTGGGGGCTGGGGGTGGGATGGGTGTGTGGGCGTTCCCCCACGCGGGTCGTGTGGGCGGGCTGGCTCCCCCCGTCCTGTCCGGAGCGCGTGTGTGGTGGTGGACGGGGGGGGGGGGGGGGGGCTGCTTGCTGGCCGGCTGCTGGGGGGAATGGGTACACCGTAGTATTTTGTCATTGGCTCCGTTGGGTGAGGGGGAGGCTCTCTGTTACTGTCGCAATCTAGTTACGCACAGGTCCCGTTTAGGGGTCACCCTGAGGTTGTTTGTTGTTGTTCGATGGGCCTGTCCTTGGCTTGTTGGGGAGTACTGGGGGTGTTCCCGGGAGTTGCGGTGTGTGCTCTCTTGGCGATGCCGGAGGTCTACTGCTGTATGGATGGGCGGGGGGTTAGGGGAGCCTGAACGGTAACCTTGAACAAATAGGGGTTGGCTCCGGAGTGGTTAGGCTACCTTCCGCAACAACTTTCCCGTGTTATCCTGTCGGACTCCGACCGATGTGTAGCGCGTGGAGTTTGAGGACCTTGTCCTCGTTATTTTTACCTGCCCTCCTCTGTAAGGTAGGGCTCTTTAGGTTTCTTCTTCTTATCTCTCTACACTTCTTCTGTTTTCATATCCCATTGGGGCCTCTAATCTTTCTTTCTTCTGTCTGTCTTGCACCTATCTCTGTCTGTCCCTGGGGCTCGGCCTTCATTTCGGGTCCCGCAAACTCGGTACCTCTCATCTGGAATTGACCTTTAACCCTCTTGGCTGCCGCAGTGCACCCTTCTCCGAGTTATAGTCCTAACCCTTGAGCTGACATGGCGAGCCTCAAGATTTGCACTTTTAACGCTAAGGGGTTAAATGTCCCTGACAAGAGGGCGAAAATATTGTACGGATTCCACAAAGAAAGGGTGGATATCATTATGTTGCAAGAGACACACTTTTGTCAGGGGAAAATCCCGGAAATCAAGAACAAATATTATGATAGATGGTTCCACAGCCCTAATCCGGAGAACAAATCCAAGGGAGTCTCCATCGCGTTCCATAGGGCTGTCCCTCTGAAGCCTTTGGAATCAAAAGTGGATCCGAACGGCAGATACCTATTCCTCCAGTTTACATTGTATAGGGCCAGGTACACTCTTGCTAACTTGTATTTACCCAATCAGGCCCAGGTGGAGGTTGGTCTTAGGATGCTACGCACGCTGGAGGAGTTTACGGAGGGCACCTTAGTAATAGGGGGAGACTTCAACCTGGTCCTTGATCCGAGGCTTGATTCCTCTCAGGGCAAATCGGTAATACCCTTCTCTAGATTAAATAGTTTTCGTGGGGCCCTACGCACTCTTCAGGTAGTTGACGACTGGAGGATTCAACATGGGGGGGGCAAGGGATTACACGTTCTTCTCCCACCCCCATAACACGTACAGTAGATTGGATTACATCTTCATTAGCCATTAGGCTCGCGCGGGATCCTGATACTTCTATTGGGCAGATATTATGGTCAGACCACGCCCCTGTCTTCTTGAGCCTCCCGATCCCGGAACTAGCCCCTAGGCAATACAATTGGCGTCTGAACGATAACTTGTTGAAAGACGCTGTATGTCTAGCCGAAATCAAGTCGTCCATAACTAATTTCCATTCTGATCATGTGGATGACCCAACTCCACTTCCATTGCAGTGGGAGGCCCTCAAATGTGTGCTTCGTGGGGTCTTCATTAAGCACGGGTCCAGGCTCAAGAGGGAAAGGGTGAAACAGATTGGGGCTGCCCTGGCGCGTATTGGGGATTTGGAGGAGGCGCACAAAACCACCCCCACGCACACTGTTTTGAGGGAGCTGTTGGACGCCAGGCAGGGGTTGAAGAGCCTGTATGATCAGTGCTTCCTCAAATACCGTGATAGATTTAAATTATTAAATCGTATCTATGAGCATTCTGACAAATGTGGCAGGCTGCTGGCTAGGTCTCTCCACCCCAGGCAGGGTTGTACGTTTGTTCCCACTATCAGGGGAGGGGGGGGATTGGAACTCCAAAAGACACCCCAGATAGCGGGCGAGTTCCAGTCCTTTTACTCTATGCTTTATAACCTTGGATCCTCGCCTGCCCAGGATCTACACCCAATAGTGGATTACATCAGAGACACGGCCCTTCCAACCCTACCTTCTAAAGACAGCGATTTGCTGGAGAACCCATTTGACCTGGAAGAGGTAGTCAGGGCCATAGGAGAGGCCCCCACGAGTAGAAGTCCGGGCCCTGATGGGTTCACCCCCAGATTCTATAAAACACTGGGGCCCCTGATTGCCCCCTTTCTAGTTAAGGTGTTCAACTCTATTTCGGACGGCTGTCCCTTTCCGAGACAGGCCCTGGAGGCGCACATTGCGGTCATACCTAAACCTGGTAGAGATGCTACCCTGCCGGGAAGCTACAGGCCGATCTCATTGATCAACGTGGACCTGAAGATATACGCCAAAATTATTGCGCTCAGGATGCAACCGCTGCTCCCCTCATTGATCGATTTGGATCAAGTGGGGTTTGTCTCGGGAAGGGAGGCAAGGGATAATACCATCAAAACAATCTCCCTAATGCATTACGCACCGTTCGCGGGCTATTCCAGCCTGCATTCTGGCAATGGATGCAGAAAAAGCATTCAACAGGGTGCACTGGGGGTTTCTGAGAGCTACACTGAGTCAGGTGGGGTTGGGTCCGATCATGTTGGCCAGAATTATGGCTCTATACCAGGAACCTACCGCAAGGGTGAAAGTCAATGGCTCCTTGTCGGGTTCCTTCCATATCCGTATCGGCACTCGTCAGGGGTGCCCCTTATCCCCACTGCTCTACGTGTTGGTGATGGAACACCTTGCCGTTGCGTTGAGGGCTAACCCGTCTGCGCGGGGAGGGAGCACAAGCTCTCTCTCTTTGCTGACGACCTGCTCATGTATATAACCTCGCCTCACATATCTATGCCCTCTATTCTGGCTGAGTTTAGGCGCTTTGGCGATTTGAGCAATTTCAAGGTAAACTTATCTAAAACAGAGATCCTGAATGTCTCGCTAGATACTCAGACTCAACGCCTCTTGCAAGTAAATTTTCCCTTTAAATGGCAGACAGAGGCCATAAAGTATCTGGGTGTCCAGTTGCCCTCTGACTTGGGGAAGCTATACAAATTTAATTATGCCCCGCTCCTGCATTCCACGGTCACCAACCTTAACTCATGTAGCAAGAAACAATACTCATGGTTGGGCCGTATAAATATCCTTAAAATGGACATCCTTCCCAGGTTTCTTTATCTATTTCAGGCAGTCCCTTTAGCCCCGGAACGGGGCTTCTTCCAGTCCCTTCAGAGGGCCTTTTTTAAATTTATCTGGGGCAGCGGGAGGCCCAGAATTCGGAGGACAACGCTTCTCAGATCTAAATTGAGGGGGGGACTTGGGGTCCCAGACCTTAGGACCTACCACGCTGCTTGGGTACTGGTGCGTCTTTCGGACTGGTTCCATCATAAAAACGATAAATGTTGGGTTGACATTGAGAGGGACATCTCCCCGCTTACTCTGGTAGTCCTGCCTTGGGTGGACCCTTCACGCAGGCCTGGGGCCCAGGGGCTGCCCTATCTGGTGGGCCCTCTGCTGACTGTTTGGGACAGGTTCTTAAGACGGGGAGAGCTCTCATCCAGACCGGGTCCCCTTACCCCACTATTCGACAACCCATCCTTTCCCCCAGGGATGAATGTTAAGTCTTTCCTGGTATGGGAAGTGTCCCAAGATACTAGACTGGGAGATATAGTGTCGAGGGTGGGTCCCCCCTCCCTGTCTGACCTGCGGGCGCGGGGAGGACGTTTGAATGTCTCCTGGTTCATGCACGCTCAGTTGGTTGCTTATGTCAAATCCCTTGCGCCATCTTCGAGCCTCTCTCGCCCCCTCACGCCCCTAGAGAAGGTCCTGCGGGACCCCTCACCCCCTAAGCACATGATTTCTCTTCTCTATAGGATTCTCCGTGATGGGGAGGAGGAGGGGGAGCTGCCCCGGTACTGCGGGAGGTGGGAGGAAGACCTGGGACAAGCATTTGAACCTGATGATTGGGATTCGCGCTTACCCACAAACTGTCTGTGGCATCTAAGGCTCAGGAACGGAATTATAAAATTTTAGCAAGATGGTATAGATGCCCTTCGGATCTTGTGAAATTTTGGGGGGCGGACACTGGGGATTGCTGGAGGTGTGGGGGTGCCCTGGGGACCATGCTGCATATCTGGTGGGAATGCCCCAGGGTGAGGGCCTTCTGGGAAGGAGTGCTGGGAATCTATGAGCACCTGACACTCGAAAGGGTCCCATGCATTCCGCAGGTTACCCTCTTATCAATGATCCCAGGGTCGGTGTCAGCAAATAAGAAGGGGCTGCTGAGGCATTTACTCACGGCCGCCAGGTCAGTGATCCCCAGGCACTGGCGTACTACTGTTGTTCCGTCTTTGATGGAGTGGTATGGGGAGGTTGAGAACATTAAGAGGATGGAGGAGTTGACTTTGGAGGGGGTCGAGGGGGGTACCCAGAGGTTCCTCAAGACCTGGACCATTTGGGAGGTTTCACGGGTTTCTCCTGACTTTCAGACGCTACTGGAGCATGGGTGATGCGGGGGGGGGGCCCTGGGGGAGGGCCTAACCTTCAGTGGATGCATTGGGACCTGACAGGATCTGGGGATGCGGGATGCTGGGCCCCAGGGTTCCCTTTTCCCTTTTCTCCCTTTTCCCTGTTCTCCTTCTCTCCTTTTTTCCTCCTTCCCCCCCTTTCTTCTTTCCTCTCGCTATCTTTTCTTATGTTTGCTCTCTCTTCTTTGCCCTTTGCTTCTTCTTGTTCTCTTTTTTTATCTATTTTTCCCTTTGTATTTTTCTCTATTACCACTCTCTCTAGGATCGCCGGGGGGACGGGCACGGTTGCAATATATTGAAATGGCTGAGGAGACGGGCCCATGGGTGGGGGGGTGCCCTCTCTTGGGGTGACGATTATACTTTAGCGTGCCCCGAGAGGAGCGTTGCTCGCTCGGACCCTTCTAGGCCAAACATGAATGCGATGCTTCTGTTGAACTGCTGTGTCGTTCTTGCCCTGTGGTCCTCTTTGACTCTGTTTCTATCTTTTGTTATATATAAATTGTATAACTTCAATAAAGACATATTGAAATAAAGGAAAAATACAATTCTGTGATTACTCACCTGTAGAATTGTTTTTACTGTGTACAGCTCGGCTTGCCTCAGTTCAATTCTTAACGATTGGGTAATCCGCCACAAGGTGGCGCAGTCGGCTGCAGAAAGACTTGTGGCTCCTCCTGGCCCATATAAAGTGCAGGAATAACCCAGAGAACCCCAGTTTTTTTGAAAGCAGTAAAACAAGAAGCCGGGAGGCAAGATCATGTTAACAAAAAACACAGCCCACTAAGATAAATCTCACTAAAGAACATCACCATAAAAAGACAAAATAGGATAACGATAGCAAGGGGGGGATGAGGCAAGCCGTGCTGTACACAGTAAAAACAATTCTACAGGTGAGTAATCACAGAATTGTATTTTTCCTTGTGTACAGCACGGCTTGCCTCAGCTCAATTCTTAATGATTGGGACATCCAACAGCAGTGTCCAAGAACAAAAGGGTGGGATCCCCAGTGAGCGACAGCAGGCAGTTTAAGACACTACCGCCTGAAGCACCTTGCGACCAAAAACAGCGTCAGCTGAGGCCCTAACATCAACCTTGTAAAACTTAGAAAAAGTATGAACAGAAGACCAAGTAGCGGCCTTACAAACGTGTTCAACAGACGCCTGTTGCTGAAAAACCCAAGAAGCACCAATAGCGCTAGTGGAATGAGCCGTAACACACAAAGGAGGTTCCTTCCCCTTGGCAGCGTAAGCTTGCCCCACCGCCTGTCGTATCCACTTGCTGATAGTGGACTTGACCGGAGGCAAACCCTTCCTAGGTCCAGTAGGAAGGACAAACGGAGAATCCGACTTACGAAAAGAAGCAGTGACGGTCAAATAGAATTTGAGCGCCCTGACCACATCCAGAGAATGAAGGTTTTGTTCCTTAGAATTAGAAGGCGCAGGACATAAGGACGGCAAGACAATGTCCTCATTCAGATGAAAGGCAGAAACGACCTTAGGCAGGAATTCAGGCTTGAGACGGAATACCACCTTATCCTGATGCCGTTCAAAATAAGGAGGCTTAATAGAGAGCGCCGCCAGCTCAGAGACACGACGTACAGAAGTGATAGCCACCAAAAAGACTACCTTAAGAGTCATAATGGGCAGCGCAGCATTGTTCAACGGCTCAAAAGGGGGACCCTGGAGAGCAGACAGCACCAAGTTCAAATCCCACACTGGCAGCAGAGGCTTACGTGGTGGACGTATCTCCTTGGAAAAAAGTCTTGACAAGCCTATGATTGGCGAAAGATCTTTGGAAGAAGATTGCCAGGGCCGAAACCTGGCCTTTGAGGGTACTCAGTTGCAAACCCAACGCCAGACCATGTTGCAAAAACTCCAAAATCCTGTAAATGGAGAAGGTGCGAGAAGGAAAAGATTTAGACTCGCACCATGCAATGTAAGCATGCCAGACCCTGTAATAGATAACGGAAGAGGATTTCTATCGCACCTGAATCATAGTACTGACTACCAAAGCCGGCAGTCCCTTATCCCTCAGGATGGAGGTTTCAGCAGCCAAGCCATCAAAGCCAGCACTTGTAAATTGGGGTGGCACAACTGATCCTGAGTTAGAAGCCCCGGATCGTCGGCAGGAAGAAGTGATCCACTGCCATCTGAACGACGTCCGCGAACCATACTCTCCTCTGCCATAGGAGCCGGAATTCCGACCAGGGAATGGCTAGAGCGTCCGTGGTGACGGCCAGTGGATCTCTTGACAGAGAGACGAATCTTGGAAGCTTGTGATTGTGACGGGATGCAAACAGGTCCACGTCCGGCTGACCCCAGCGGCGACACAGGGCATGAAAAATCTTGTTGTCGAGGGACCATTCCCCCAGCCGAGACGTCCCCCTGCTCAGGGATTCCGCCTCCTGGTTCTCCACCCCCGGGATGTAAACCACTGAGATGCAGGGAACATTCTCCTCGGCCCAAGACAATATCAGGGACACCTCCTTGAGGGCTCGTTTGCTCTGAGTCTTGCTCTGATGATTGATGTAAGCGACAGCTGTCTGATTGTCTGAGCGGACCTGGACCGCATGACCCCGTAGCTGGGGAGTCAATTGAAAGAGAACCAACCTGATCGCTCTCAGCTTCAGATTGATGGGCGTGTGGGCCTCCTGAGGCCCCAACTGGGCCTGGAACATCAGCAATTGCCAAAACCCTCTCCAACCGGTCAGACTGGCGTCTGTGGTGACAATCTCCCAGCACGGAGGCAGAAAGGACCTGCCCACTAAGAGATTCCTCGAGTCCAACCACCACGAGAGGACTGCCTGGCCAGAGGAGACATAGCGAATTCCTGCTCCAGGAATTCCTGTTTCCGATACCAAACGGTCAAGAGGTTCAACTGAAGAGGTCTCATGTGGAACTGGGCGAAGGGTACACCCTCGAAGCAAGACACCATGAGTCCCACCAACTGCATCCCCAGATGGATGGAGGGATGAGGACACGACAGCAGAGCTCGCGCCTGCATCTGAAGGCCCTCCACCTTCTGCTGAGGAAGAAACCCCTTGACCTGAGAAGTATCCAGCGCCATGCCCAGGAAGGACCTCACCACTTACGGAATGAGCGAAAACTTAGGATAATTGATCACCCAACCAAAGGATTCGAGGGTGGAAACAACCACCTGAGTATCGCTCTCGGCCTGATGAAAAGATTGAGCAGCAATCAACAGGTCGTACAGGTAAGGAAGAATGCGATTGCCTTGGCTCCTCAGGAGGGCCATGACACCCACCAGCACCTTGGTGAACACCCAAGGGGCCGAAGTGATACCGAACGGCAAGGCCACAAACTGGTAGTGCTGATCCTCCAGTTGCTCTGTTATAGGCTATGGAGTAGGTGCGGTATTATGAGTTGCTCTTTAATGCATTGAGTGTGGTACACTGCATAGTGTTATGGTCCTGGGTGTCTCCAGTACCATATATATCGGTATTTATATTTGGAAGCATCATTTCTTGTAATACATGACTGGAGAGGTGTAGCAAATGGTAATGGATGTTGGCACTCCAGAGGGCATTGCGGGCACTCCAGAGACTGGCTGAAGTTGATGAGGCTTCATCAGCAGAGCAGGTTATGGCAGCAATGCAAGACAAAGGTAATTGCTGAAGCACAGAGCTTGATTCTGCCTGATTAGTATGCCGCTCTCTACAAGGGTTTTAATTTGCCATAGCTTAGATGGGTTGTGGCAGGGGGGGCTTGAAGCTTTTAGGGGGGGAAGGACGGAAAGGCAAGACCAAGGGTAGCACACCGACATAATACGATAAATGTGCCAGCATGGATAATCTAGAGATTGGTTTGGCTTAACGCAATCCATCATGGCCAGGTGCAGCTCTGTGATCTTGCAGCCAGAATGGCTAAAGCCTGAAGATGAAACTTTGCCACATTACCTCTGGATTATTCAAGTAAACAAGAGCTAACTGAACAATTTGCATAATATTCATATTAGAAGGTTCATCAGCTTTATAAGAGAACATGATATGGAACACACTCTATAGGTGCCAGGGTCAGGTTAATGGGCTAGTATACTGTAGGTGCCTAGGGTTAGGTTAGGGGGTTACTATATATATGCTAGGGTCAGGTCACTGGGCCTTATTGGGTATTAAAAATATCAAGTATTGGGCAACATTGAGTCAGGCTAGAGATAGATCTGTTTTTAGGGTTGGGTTTGCTGTTAGGGTTCAGTTTAGAGGAAGTCTAACAGTAAGTTTTAGGCATTAGTTTAGCTGTTAGACTTGACGGTATGATAGGGAATAATAGCATTTGACCAGGTATGGTAAAGGAGTCAGGTTTAGGGGGCTAGGCTATGTACTAAGGTGAGGCTTAGGGGTTAGTGTAGGTGCTAGATTTAGGCTAAATGGGTTAGTATAGATGCTACAGTCAGGGTTAGGGGTTGGTCTAGGTGCTGTATATCAAGTCAAATTTAACCACCCAACTCTCCCCTGGCACCGAGGCGAGACAGTGGGGAGGGGCTTACAAAAAATGCCTTACCTCACCCAGGATCATTTACTGTCAGTAATACATATGCGGAAGCCACAACAAGGGTGCACAGAGATGCATTCCTGGCACACATGTCAGGGGATGCTGCTCCAGACAGCCTTTGCAAAATGGCTGCTTGAATTAGCGAGGCAAAAGCACTGGATTCCCAGGTAAAGTTTTTCTGGACTAAAAAGTGGACCAAAACCTGTGAATTTCACTATAATGGGTGTTGGTCCTTCTCCAGGGGGAACCTTGGTTTGGGGTGCCCTGCTGCGTGAAACGCCGAGCTCACCCATCCTATTAATGTGCAGCTGGAGAAGCTGAATGGAATTCCTAGCCGAACTTATGAGAGGCACGTGACATCACTTCTCATAGACTCCAGGGTGCATTTTGGACCACTATAAATGAGTTAGTTTAAGTGCTAAGGTTAGGTGTTGAGTTTAGCTTAGTGTTTTTAGATTTTGAGATTTTTCCAGGTTTAGGGGTCTAGGTGCTGGGATCAGATTAAGGAGTTAGTCCAGCTGCTTGGGTCAGGTTTATAAATTAATCTAGGTGCTATGGTCAGTTTAAGTGTTAGGATGCTATCGTTGGGATCAGGGGGTAGGCTTGGTGTCATAGCGGGGTTAAGGATCACAGTCAGGTTTAGGGTAGATGTTGTCTCAGGTTTAGTTAGTTGTTAATATCATGGAGTTAGTCTAGGTGCTAGGATCAGCTTCAATGCTAGGGGCATGTTTAGTAGTCTGAATAGGTGTTAGGCTGGAGTTTAGGAGTTACATTAGATGCTAAGGTCAAGATTAGGGGGTAGGCTGGGTGTCATGATGGAGTTACAGTCAGGTTTAGAGGTTAAAGCAGACCTTCACTCTGAATAAGAGTCTATCTTATATGTTTCCCACACCCTGTACATACAGATTGATCACATTAAAAATCATCCTACCTGCATCTACTGCATGTTATGAACCTTTAAACATCCAAGATGGCGGCTCATGTAACATCAGGCAGCCTGCAAACAGGAAGTGCCTTATGACTGTGCTGCTCTGCATTCTGGGATTGCTGACCTTTTCCTGACCCCAGCTCTTCTCTGAGCAAAGCACAGCTATAACCCGCCCCTCTGTACTTTATCCCACTCTCCTCTCCTCAGTAAGTGTGATGCTTCTGAGTCAAGATGGCCACGCCCGTATCCTAAAGTCCTGAACAGAGTTGCAGCCCAGCGGGGGGAAAGAATAATAAGTAAGTGAATAAAAACTTAAAATATATTAATTTTAGATGCTGGGGAATAGTTTTTTATGGGTTTAGGCTTTTCAATAAATCATGGTGAAGGTCCGGTTTAAGGTTAGTGCCCCGATTAGGTTAGTTTTGCATAGGAGGTGGTTGGGGTTAGTTTTAAAAAAGAAAGAAGGAAAATAGTAAAAAAATTATGCAAACTTAAAATAATCAAAGAACTGGTACATTTTTTAGTGTTTTTGTAGATCTTTAGTGACCGACTGAACCTGAAATATCAATCCTAGTGAAATGAAAGTGTCAATATATTTAATTGATCTGAACCAAACAAATTCAAATTCCCCCATCCCCCGTTCTTCTTCTAAGAATCCCAGCAATGTGTCCCTGGTGCTGCTGTCTTTTTTCTACTATTCACCTAAGCTTGAATTAATAATTCTTCAGGTTACCATGGCAACTACCAATTAAAGTCTCTCAGAAGATGCAAGCTTTTATTTTTTTTCTTTTATTTCATTCTTCAGGTGTTACAAATCTCAGTGTGCTGGCACTCCATCCTCCGCTTGAAGGGGGTCACTGCCTTCAGGGAAATTCCCATAGCTAGCCGTGTATGCTTGTATGACTGTGTGTGTAGAGGGGGGATTAGAGTGTGAGCTCTGCGGCAGTGTTTGGTACATTGCTGTGGAATATGTCAGCACTATATATACTGGTGTGTGCGTGTGTATATATATATATATATATATATATATATATATATATATATATATATATATATGCTTTGTACAGCATTGTGGAATATGTCGGCACTATATATACTGATTATATATATATATATATATATATATATATACAAATTATATGTGCTTTGTACAGCATTGTGGATTATGTCAGCACTATATAATGTATAATAACAGTGTGTGAGTGTGGAGGGACATTAGATGGGGTGATGGTACTACTGCTATATTCTCAGTGTGCCACACACCCCACTTCCCCTTTAATTCTTACGATCAGGTTACTCCACCAGCAGGTGGCGACGTTGCAGAGAAGACCTGTAGAGGTGTACTTTGTTATTGCCTGCCATGTATAGCGTTTTTTCCTGGGGCACTTCTGCTTATGTATGGGTCAAATGCCTGTATTTGGGTATGTGTGTGTGTATGTGTGGTTATGTATATATATATATATATATATATATATATATATATATATATATATATTTATGTGTGTGTGTGTATATATATATATATATATATATATATACACACAGGTATATACTCTTATTTTTTATTGATGCACTCTCTGGCTTTGCCTTGAAATAGCATGTGTCATGTATATTTTATTCATGATGTTTAAACTATTCATATATGTTTGCCTTATTGGTTATGTATGAATGTGGTGCATACTGTTTGGGGGACTGACTGTGGTCTCTTTTCCCCCACAGATTCTGGGATCCCCTCACTGCAGTGGCTCTCCCGGTCTGTTATACCTGGCTAGTCTTAGTCTCTAAATTGGGATTTTCCTAGGCTTAAAAAAAAAAAAAAAAATCCTCCCACTTCCGGGACTTTATTTACAAAGGGGCATCCCGGGTTGCTTAATGCGTAAAACCCTGGGTTGTTGCGAATACCACAAATTCACCATATGGAGGCTTCCAACGTTACCGGAAATGGCTCTTCGGGGCTATCCAGGCTGTGTGGGGGTTGTGGGGCTCCGCTTCCAGGCGATGTCATATTATGCGTTCCATGTGCAAGGCAGAACATTGCGCGCCAGTCCGTTGCTCCGGCTTCTGGCTCCTCGCAACTTCCGTCATCTCCTATCCCCCCCAACCTATTCCGGACCCCGTGTGACATTGTCAAAAATGGGGATTCGCATTCCGGGGTGCATGCGCGGTTGGCCAACCTCGAGAAAATAATTTCCTCTTCAGTGGCTCAGAAGGCTACGGCAAAGCGGAAGCACCTTTCTCCGGCAGTGCCTGCTTCGGAGGGTGAGGTACCTGAATTTTTGGATTGGTCCTCCTTGAGGAGTCGGATGAGCCTGCAGACCAGCTATTGTTTGACACTGCTGGTGATCAGGCTGTGGGGGTGTCCATTGACACTCCTTCCATTTTGGCTCAAATGTTTAAAGTTTTGGCCTTGGATCCGCCTGCGGTGGTCCCTCTGCCAAAGTTGTTTGACGTACCCCAGCCGCGTTTGGTGTTTCCCAGGCAACAGCACTTTGAGAGGGTTGTCCTTAAGGAATGGGAACAACCCGCGCGCCTGGTTGGAACTCCTCCTAATTGGGATAAGCGTAATCCCTTTCCGGAGGACTTGGTGAAGCTTTGGTCAGTGTCCCCCGACGTCGATACCCCTGTGTTAGGGCTGACTGGCTCGGCTGCGTTGCACTTTTCTGACACCACTACCATTAAGGATGGTGAGGATCGTCGGGTTGATCAATTGGCTCGCCATGGTTTTATCAGTGCCGGGTCGACACTACGGCCAATTTGTGCTTCGGCGCTTCTTCTGCTGGCAGTTAGATCCATTATTAGGGATCTGCTCGCAGATCTTGATCCCGCTTGTGATATGTTTAGTTCTCTCAAGCAGTGTGAGTCGTTTGTTTCTTTTGTCCTGACTGCTCAGGACGATGCTCTTGCGACGAGTAGCAGGACAGCGGCATTGCTGGTGGCTATTCGTCGGTCTATATGGCTGCGCCAGTGGACGGCGGACCTTAACTCTAAAAGGGCACTTACAGCGCTACCTTTCTTAGGTTTATGCCTTTTTGGCGAGAAATTGGATGCTGTTACCAAGGATGGTAAGTTGCCTCAATTCAAGAAGCCTCATCGCTCCTTTCGGGGTGCGAGTTCCTTTAGTCCCTGCTTTCGAGGAGCCAGAGCGGGCAGAGGGGCTTCCCTTCCCGTTACCGGGGGTGTAGGTTGGTCCTGGGGAAGAGGTCGTGGCCGTCCCGGTCAGTCCTGGGGCGCCAATCCCAAACCTACTGCTAAGCCCACTCAGCAATGAGGGGCTGCCCTTACCCGTGCAGGTGGGGGGACGATTGCGACACTTCTCCCTGGTTTAAGGCCGCGAGATTCCGGACACATAGATCTGGGAGGGGGTGTCGCCTTGTTACAAACCGGAGTTCGAGTCTCACCCTCCTTCACGGTTTTTCCTGGAAATGGCGGGCATCCGGCCGCGCTTAGAGGTGGGCCTCGGTTTTTGCTCCATTCTCTTCGCAGCTCCCAAGAAGGACGGGTCGGCTTGCCCCGTCCTGCATCTGAAGTTTTTCAACCTTCCCAGGTCCTCCCCTGCTCCGGCTAGGGTGGTGTCCTTTCTGGGAATGCGGTCGGATTCCGGTCAACACAGGGTGTTTCTCACTCAGTCCAAAATTTGTCTGATTCAGGAGTTGGCTTGGGTCCTTCTTTCCAACCCTCGGCCGTCTGTTCTGGAGCTGAGAGCCTTCCGTCTGGTTCTTGCTCTTTTGTCTCATCAGGGTCTGGGCCTTCTGGTTCAGCTTCGCTCGGACAATCAAACAGCGGTTGCTTACATCAATCATCAGGGAGGGACTTGCAGTCTGGGTGCCCTCAGAGGGGTGTCCCTGATCCTGACCTGGGCGAAGGCACATGTTCCTTGTCTCTCGGCAGTCTGCAGTCCGCTCCGGTGGGGGACACCGGAGGGGGTCCTGTTTCCCTTTCGTCACAATTACAGGCTCCCGATCCTTGTGTCGCTCTCCCAGGATCCTCTGGCTCTGGCGGCGGAAGCCATATCCCTGAGCTGGGGGGACCCGGGGTTTCTGTACCTGTTTCCTCCGATACCCATGCTAGGCTGGGTGGTACGGAAGCTGGTTCTGGAAAGGGTGTCCGCCATTCTCGTGGCCCCAAGATGGCCAAGACGAGTATGGTGCGCAGACATCGTTTGGCTGACAGTGAATCAGCTCATTCTGCCTCTTCGGCCCGATCTGCTCACTCAGGGTCGGCTGTCTTACCCCATTTTACCAACGCTGGTTTTGATGGCTTGGCCACTGAGGCCTCCATCTTGAAGGAGGAGGGTCTTTCTGACTCGGTTATTAAGACTCTGATCGGTGCCCGAAAGAGGTCTTCTTCTATCACCTACTATAGGACTTTGAAAGCCTATCTCGCTTGGTGTGAGGTTAGGTCCTTGCCTTGTAGGGTCTTTTCGGTCTCCAAGATTCTGGAGTTTTTACAATCAGGGCTGGACTCTGGTCTTCAGCTGAGTACTTTGAGAGGGCAGGTTTCTGCCTTATCTATCTTTTTTCAGAAGCATTTTGCGCTTCTTCCTTTAGTTAAAACTTTTTTCCAGGGGGTTACGCATGTGCGGCCTCCCAGGAAACCATTACTCCCTGTTTGGGACTTGAATTTGGTTCTTTCTGCTCTTCAGGCTCCTCCCTTTGAGCCTTTGCAAGATATTGCTTTGTCTACCCTGACTCAGAAGATTGTCTTCTTGGTAGCTATCACTTCGGTTCGGTGTGTCTCGGAGTTGGCGGCCTTGTCTATTCAGACGCCCTACTTTGAGAGGCATCAGGACAAAGTGGTCTTTCGGTTCAAACCAGACTTTCCTCCTAAGGTTGTTTCTGCTTTTCATTTGAATCAGGATATTGTTCTTCCCTCCCTGTGTCCTAAGCCTAAGAATGACAAGGAGAGGGTTTTGCATTGTTTGGATGAAGTATGCTGTGTTAAGTACTATTTGATTATTACTTCTCCTTTTCGTAAAACTGATGCCTTTTTTGTTGTGCCTGTGGGCCTAGGAAGGGTTTGGCTCCGGCCAAATCTTCCATTAGCAAATAGATACGTCAGGCCATTATTGCGGCCTATTCTGCTAAGGGGAAAGTTCCCCCTTTTCGTATCACTGCTCATTCTACTCGCGCCGTTGGAGCGTCTTGGGCTTTTCAGCACCAAGCTTCTGTTGAACAAGTTTGTAAGGCCGCTACTTGGTCTTCTGTTCATACTTTTTCTACGTTTTACAAGGTTGATGTGCGGGCCTCAGCGGATGCTGTGTTTGGCCACAAAGTTCTGCAGACTGCAGTCATTTAAGTTATGCTTCACTTAGCCTTCGGATACCCATCCCTTGTGGACACTGCTTTTGGATGTCCCGATCGTAAGAATTAAAGGGGAAGCGGGGTGTGTGGCACACTGAGAATAATACCATTTTGTGAGTACTCACCTGAAAAATGGATATTGTCAGTGTGCCACACACCCCGCTTCACCCGCCCTTTTTGGTATCCTGGATCCTTTATATGGTGAAGCTTTTCTTTATTTTGAGGTTACCGTTGGATTTCCTGGTACCTTGTCTTTCTGCTTTTTAAATCACTGGTATTGAGTGGCAGGTCCCAGGTATATATAGGCTGGAAGGGGCTCGTTTTCAAGACTTCTCTGCAACGTCACCACCTGCTGGTGGAGTAACCCGATCGTAAGAATTAAAGGGGAAGCGGGGTGTGTGGCACACTGACAATATCCATTTTTCAGGTGAGTACTCACAAAATGGTATTTTCCGCTGTACAGTACTGTGGATTATGGAGTGATAACATGAGCTGGATGTCTGACATGCAGGAAGCAGGGGTAGAGCTTGTCATTAGAGTGGAGGGCTGCTAATCACCTCATGCCTTCTTCTCTCTACAGTGTGACCAATACAAGAAAGGCATCATCTCCGGCTCCTCATGTAAGGATCTGTGCGATGAGCGCACACTGGTGTTCCAACAGTGCCTGTCCTCCTCACCCACCCACCAGGTACTGTACCATTCTCCATGCTTAGCATTGCTGTATTTCTGAGTAAACCGTCTCTTCTTATGCTGACCACACACCCTCCAGCTGAATGTCCAATCTCTGTGCAATTAATACTTTGTGTAATTTGAACAGGTGGCTTTGTAGGACCTGCACAAACACACTTTGCTTTTCATTCAATCCAATTGATTTTGCTCTGTTTTTGTTCAAACAAGGCTACAGAGGATCATTCATCATGGTCAGATCAGATTATTCTTCCTTGATCAGATCAATTTTATTTAGACAGATTGAATAAGTATATGCAGACTCTAACATTGTACAAAGATGGTACAATGCAAATGGAAGATCTGTGGCCTATTAATTGAATTCCTAGAGCTAGCAAGATGATACCTCCAATGCACTAATTACATTAAATAGATCTAAACCCTCCCTTGTAACTCTGTGTCAGGGAGGGTCCCGGTTCACATGGACACTAAACTAATCTCACCTACCCCCTAACACCATCAGGGAGCCCTGTAGTAGAAGGATACTCGCCTTTTCCTAGCCCTAACATCTAATGGGGAATCAGGCACAGGACAGCCACAACTCCAAAATTCTATGTATAATGCTACAGTGTGAGATGGTTTCCTGGCTTTCAATGCTGTGTACCCGATTATGTGTGCACCATGTCCCTCCACAGGCCTCTATGTGCTGAGACTCCCTCCTCGCCTAAACTCCCACAGGTTCAGTATTAAAAAATGACTGGCCTCTCAGTAGCAGCACATTTTTCTGGAGCAAACTACACAACAGATCAAATGAAAGTTACAGTATTGATGGGTGGTTTCGAAACACAGAAGGAAATGCCCCCTTTAGGATGCTGTGCTGTGTTTATTCCCATGGATCGCCCAAAACTCACCTCTTCCGGGTTCCCACTTGAGCCACTCAGCCAATCAAGAGCGCTCATTCCTATTCAGATTTACTTAACCACACTGCTCAGTGTGGCAAAGTAAATCTGAATGAAGAGAGCGCCGTTGCCCGCATCCCCAGCCCTGCTTCTAGCTGCATGCATGCCTGTGCCACCCATTCGGACCGGCCGGGCGATCAAGGGGGTTTTACACAATGGTGTATCCCAGTTTGGGGTGCCCCATAAAAAGGTAGCGCAACCCCGCTAAAAGTCTTATAGATTTGAAGGGGTCGGTGCTTCTCTTTAACATACAAGCAAGTTTATGCTGTATATTTGAGCTACCCTGGACCCTCCCTATATATTGGCCCTTTCACAGAGAACTGATAACACATGTAATGGGGCCTCTTCATTCCGGGCAAATTTGCAGTTTATGGCTTAGCTAATTGTAAATAAATTACCAACCACTTATCTCTAAATTTGGCCTGTTTTTTTTATTTTTTTCCTTTTTTTTTTTTTTTCAATTTTTTTTTTCCTGTACTCTATCAAGGAAGAGCTCAGGGGCAGTGTGAGTGATTGGGGTAGGATCTTTGTGGGCCTGTACCCTAAATGGCTCTGAGTTGCCTGGAGGGTTCAGGCCTTCTTTAAAGTGACCCTGTCTTCAGTGTGTAAAAAAAACAAAAAACAAAACCAAAAAAAAACAGCCCTCCCACCTCAAGGCGACGCACAAAACTCCTATCAGTGTCTCTGGTCTGTTCCAATTTGCTGGTGCAATGCGGGAGGCCTGCATATCTCAATGCTCATAGCTCCCCCTTGTGGTGGTCTGTAGGCCAGGCAGTTTCATCTATCTGCTGAACCCCTGCTAAAATATAATTAGAGAATAAGCCACATTGTTTTTAGTGACAATGCCAGAGCTTGGTATATACAGATGTAGCTGGCAATAACATGATGGTACACCCTTAGTTACACATAAGTGAAACACATTGTAACTGGTTGCCACCATTTCGGACTGTTAAAAATTAACTGGATGGGTCAACACATGGATTAATGTTCACTGGTTCCTTTCTTGTGAAGATGTGATCCAATGAATGGCTAAATAAGATGGCCATAAGTCTGGATCACATGATCGCATCTTAACAACACATTGAAAATAAAACCCAGAGAGGGGAGAAGGAAGCCTGTGCTATCCAACACCGGGTGTAACTTTAATACCGGATATGCATCCCTCCCCACGGCAATTCATTTAGCTTTTTGTAGCTCCTGCTGTGGTCAGTTTTGCCCCCAAAATGGCGACCTATGGAGCTGTATGTAGCCTGCAAAGAGGCAGTGGCTTATGTCTGATAAATCCAGCCAGTAGCACTGCTGGGAAGCTGGTAAAGAAAGCCTCAGAGGTGCTTCAAGATAGCTGTGACCAGGAGGAAATTGATGAGGCTGTGTTTCATCTTTGGGTGGATGCAGGAGCAAATGTAAGTGCTGACAATGCTTCAATATCATGCATACAGATGAGGCAAGGGAGTTTTATTTTCCAACTGTGCAAGGCTGTTGGTCCGGTTTAAAAAAAGTCGCCATCCCAATCAGGAAATGTTATTGAATTATTTTAACAATGGCCGTTGCTGTGTTATAAGGCTGGCAACGTAACAGGACAGTTCTCAAGTGCGTAACAAGTGCAGCAGGTCTGCGCAGTGAATTAATATCATTGCCTCAAATATAGAAATCAACATTGTCATTGACTGTGTTCTCCCCGGCAGGTCTACAGGGGGCGCTGGCATGAGCGTGAAGTTATTATTAAGTGCGGAGTAGAGGAGAACCTGAAGGTAGAAAGCAGTCCTCAGACGCACCCCCGTCGGGAGCTGGTCCTCTTTGATAAACCCACCCGTGGGACCTCCATGGATGAGTTCAAAGAAATGCTGTTAAACTTCTTAAAAGTAAGTATTTCCCTATTTGGGGCACCAGGGTTTTTTGCAGGCACTATAATGGCTCAGAAACATGCTGTGCCCAACCTGCTCTAGGCTTTAGTGGGTGCTCTGCTCTACTAGCTGTAGCCCGCTCGCTGCTATGCAGGGAATTACTAGAATAATATATCACACAGATATTATAGTACATTGGCTTTTTATATGTCGTCTCTTGCGCAGACAGTACAACAGCACCACCCAATGGTTCATCTTCAGAACTGGTGCTTCAAATTGAACAATTATAGTTGTAAGCTCTTCCCCTGCTGTATGAAGAAGGGAAAAAGATTATAAACTCTTCTCATCCTGTATCCTCTCTTAATAGATTGTAAGCTGTTCCTCCTTCCTCTATATCCTACATTATAAACTAATAGATTGTAAGCTGTCCCTCCTTCCTCTATATCCTACCTTATCAACTAATAGATTGTAAGCTGTTCCTCCTTCCTCTATATCCTACCTTATCAACTAATAGATTGTAAGCTGTTCCTCCTTCCTCTATATCCTCCCTTATAGATAGTACGTTCTTCCTCCTTCTGTATCCTCCCTTATACCCTAATAGATTGTAAGCTCTTCTCCTCCTGTATCTTCTCTTATACCCTCATAGATTGTAAGTACTTCCTCCTTCTGTATCCTACCTTATAAACTAATAGATTATAAGCTGTTCCTCCTTCCTCTGTATCCTCCCTTATACCCTAATAGATTGTAAGCTCTTCTCCTTCTGTATCCTCCCTTATACCCTAATAGATTGAAAGCTGTTCCTCCTTCCTCTATATCCTCCCTTATAGATAGTACGTTCTTCCTCCTTCTGTATCCTCCCTTATACCCTAATAGATTGTAAGCTCTTCTCCTCCTGTATCTTCTCTTATACCCTCATAGATTGTAAGTACTTCCTCCTTCTGTATCCTACCTTATAAACTAATAGATTATAAGCTGTTCCTCCTTCCTCTGTATCCTCCCTTATACCCTAATAGATTGTAAGCTCTTCTCCTTCTGTATCCTCCCTTATACCCTAATAGATTGTATGCTCTTCTCCTTCTGTATCCTCCCTTATACCCTAATAGATTGTAAGCTCTTCTCCTTCTGTATCCTCCCTTATACCCTAATAGATTGTAAGCTCTTCCTCCTCCTGTATCCTTCCTTATACCCTAATAGATTGTATGCTCTTCTCCTTCTGTATCCTCCCTTATACCCTAATAGATTGTAAGCTCTTCCTCCTCCTGTATCCTTCCTTATACCCTAATAGATTGTATGCTCTTCTCCTTCTGTATCCTCCCTTATACCCTAATAGATTGTAAGCTCTTCCTCCTTCTGTATCCTCCCTTATAGCTTAATAGATTGTAAGTTCTTCTCCCTTCTGTATCCTCCCTTATATCCTAATAGATTGTAAGCTCTTCTCCCTTCTGTATTCTCTTGGGTTTTGTGCCACTTTAAGTTTGGTAAGAGAAGAGTCATGTCAGGTCCACTTTAGGATTGAATCACAGTTTGTCAGGCCTTAGTTTCAGCAAGTGACCCCTCTGTGCTTCTTGTCCCCTGCAGGCTAATCTGGGTGATCAGACATCACTGGGCATTTTAGTCGGTCGGATCCTGGCCATGGCAGACGTTAGTGGAGATGGGAAGGTTTCATTGGCCGAAGCCAAATCCATCTGGGCGCTGCTGCAGCTGAATGAGTTCCTGCTGATGGTGTCACTGAATGAGAAGGAGCACACGTCACAGCTGCTGGGGTACTGCGGGGACCTCTATGTCACCGAGAAGGTCCCCCACGAGACTTTATATGGGGCCCAGATCCCCAGCTTCCTGCAGACGCTGCTGCCGTCCCCTGCCCACAACCTGATCCACCAATGGTTTGCCCCGGCCTGGCCTCGGAGGGCCAAGATCGCCATTGGCCTGCTGGAGTTTGTTGAGGAAATCTTCCACGGCACATACGGCAGCTTCTTCATCTGCGAGTCCGGCTTCAGTAATGTCGGCTACAATGACAAGTATGACTTCAAGGTGGTGGACCTGCGACGGGTGGCCACAGAGATGACCCTACGCGGCTTCCTGCATGGCCGCCACTGTGAGCAGAACTCCGACTGCACCTATGGCAGCGACTGCACGGCATCCTGCGACAAGCTGATGAAGCAATGCAAGAGTGACGTCATCCAACCCAACCTGGCCAAGGCCTGTCGCCTGATGCAGGACTATCTGCTGCACGGCTGCCCCGCCGACCTTCGTGACGAGCTGCAGAAGCATCTGCGGACTTGCATGACGCTCAGCGGTCTGGCCAGCCAGATGGAGGTCCACCACTCGCTCATCCTCAACAACCTGAAGGCCCTGCTTTGGAAGAAGATCTCCAACACCAAATACTCCTAAAGAGGGACTCTGCTTTTCATTCATTCCACCCCTGCGCAGCAGGAACTGTACAGAGCACGCCTACCACTATGAACATCATGTGTCCCCACCCCAACAATTCTGACTGTGTAAATAAAAGGCTTTTATGTCACTGAGTTTGATCCTTATCCAAAGTGGGGAAGGATTTCAATTAAGGTTGTTTGTCTAAGAGATAAACCACTGAGACACTTTGTACCAGCCACCACCAGTAAAGGACCAGGCTTGGCTGAAAGCAAATAAATACAAAATGAATGCTTCTTCCCTACAGCTGCTTAGGTCATGTCCGGCTGTGTAATACCTTAATTGCCCGTCCACCATTCAAAAGTGAATTGGTGGATGTGGCCATGACCCTGTCCATGTTATGTTGCTGAGTGCTGTTTACTGTAACAGAAGGGGTGTGCCAGGCCTCTGTATTGGGATGTGCCTAGACATCTCAGGTGGGTGCATGGGAGAGGATGTAAGTGCAAGCCTGCTTCCCAAACCTAACTGGCTGGGTGTCAGGAACGGGTTATAGGCATTGGAATGTGGTGCAGGATAACCCTCTTTCGGGTGTTAGGCGCCGCTGAGTGAGTTATGCAACCCTTCAGTCTTATTTGATTTGAGGGTCACTTACAGGGGGACCCCATTGCTTTTCTGTTAGATTAATTTCCTATTTGCAGAGAAGAGACAGAAAGTGAGGATAGATCACCTCAGTGTGGATGCAGGGGGCAAAAACAAGCATTTAAACGATTATCACACTTCCTTGCCATTCGTTGCCCCCTCCTCACCCAACCTATGGTGCTGCTGTTGTCCCTACAATTATGTGCCATAATGGGTCTCTACTAAAGCAGCAGGCAGCGCCCCCTTCCCATGACTGAACCCAAAATGGGGGACTGAGGGGCCTTTCTAAAGGCCTGCACCATTTATAGTGGCCCTGACTCATCTGCATAAAACAAGTTTGCTGGTATAAAGCGGTCCAGAGGGCCTTGTCGCCCAGGATGATTGGCCTGCTTGCCCTCCTCTAGGAACAACCCTGGGGAGAGTTGGCTGGTAAATTGGACATAAATCCTAAATTTTTCAATGGAGGGTTCACTAACCTAATCCACCCCCCCTCTTGCCATCAGTAAGCGCTGCATTAAAGAGATACTCTTCCTAAAGGTGCTCCATCCGATGGGGGACCGAAGCAGCTGCACGCACATTTGGCAGCTCTATTTTCCCCAATAGGAGGCAAGCTTTGCTGCTGTGCGAAGCTTTTTCTTGTACCCTTTCCTACAGAGTGTTTTGAGGAACAAAATGAGCATGTTCTAAATTTTGGGCACATTAGGAGTAGTTGGGTAAGGATCCCTGTGGACCTGACCCCTTCACAGAGTTGTCATGAAGATTTAGGTCTTCTTTAAAGAGGAACAATTAGAAATTGGGATGCCCTGCTGTGTAAACCCCCCCAGATCCCTTGATCCATTTTTCTGCTCCTGCTTTCTGCTGCCCTCGCTGCATCGCCGCTCACCTCTAGCTGCAGCTGTGTGTGCACACTCGCCAGGCCTTTCTGAATGCGTGGCACGGGCACGCCACAGCTAGAGACTGTGTGGTGGAGGTGGTCAGCGGTGCAGCTAGCCGAATGGGAGCCGGGTGAAGTCAGTCAGCAGGCCACTCAGCCAATCAGTGAGCTTGATTTCGCCCCTGCCCTTCCTATAGGAATGACAGGGAGGTGAGTTTTAACGGCTACCAGGGGGACACACACAGTGGGGCATCCCAAATTAGGATTCTCCTCCTGAGAGGAACAATACCCAGGAGAGTAAAATTCCTGGGTATTGTTTGTCTTTAATACATGGGAAGATATAAGGTCCCTGCAAAGACTATCAACCCCCCCCCCCCCCCCAGCACTACACAGTCCCTATACTTCTCCCCCCCAGCACTACACAGTCCCTATACTTCTTCCCCCCCCCCAGCACTACACAGTCCCTATACTTCTTCCCCCCCCCCAGCACTACACAGTCCCTATACTTCTTCCCCTCCACCAGCCCTACTCCAGAGCAGAGGTTTTGTGTCTGACTCCTTTCTACGGCTATTAGAGCATCTCTATTGGCTAGTGAGGTAAGTGTCTGTGTGATCATTTATGTCCACGTGAAAACCCTCTTCATGAACACCTTGTTTTACGATGTCCCGCAGTATAATGGCAAAATGGTAGCCAAAGCAAGCTATATTACCTCTCTCAGGTCCAACAAGAGTGGTATGTTTTGTAGCCTGTTCCTGGACTTCCATCTTACTATTACACTGTGGGGCATCCCAGTATCTGTGACACAATGGGGTAGATTTAGAGCCTGGCGAGAAAACGTAGTCCTTTTTCATGAGAGTAAATTGCCATTCACTGTCTACCTTGGGGCTGATTCAGAGCTAAGTAAAAATTCACACCCAGTAGACAATGAAAGTGAATGGCAGTTTTCTCTCCTAAAAAATAAGTGATTTTTCTCACTAGGCTCTGAATCAACCCCAATGTGAGAGGACTTTACTTCCTCTATATTGCCCTAAGCACATGCAGCATTGGAAATCCCAATCAGGATGTCTGCGGTGCATCGGGTGGACCGGGGCATAATTTTGACACCTTTGCCCAACAAATGTGAATGGCCAGGCAGCGGTCTCTCATTTGGCTGCCATCACACAATTGGTGAGTATCAGTATGCCTACTATTGGGCTGGCGGGCAGTACTAAGCAGCCCTGATTTGGAATGCTCTATGTTCAAGGCTGTATGGAGGAAGTTTCTGACTTATATCCTCTTTACTTGTGCAGCTTTCCCTGGACTTGGAAGCTCGCCAAACATATGCAGGAAGGTGCAATTCCCCTTCCGCAGAATTTGCTCTTCAGCATGTCATAAAATAGAAAGAGTAACATGTTCATGGTAAGTGCAGCACAATGACATTAACCCCCAATCTATCCATGTGCCGCCCCCAAAACCTAAACCCGCATCTCCACGGCACAAGTCACATGTTACTGGAGACTGCATAGCGTTTCTGATTCAGATTAACAATCTTTGTACTGATCCGGGGGTGCTGCGTGTAATTGTATTGTGGCCCATCACATGGGTTCTATGGAAACAGCTTGTTGTAAAAGGGCAGCGATTTCTGAGTGCAATCTGTAAGAGCCCTTGGCAATGCACACTAATGCACTTAGCGCCACTCTGACAGGCAGGGGACTGACTTCACACTGGGGATGATCTGCGGATCAACATGCTGGCCACACAGGCATTGATTTCTGTGCAATCGATCATTCAGCGTAATCAATGGAACAGCCATTCTTCTTTTTCAACCAAAGCATACTTAAAGTGGACTCACACCATTTAAATCATGGCTGTCCTGTTTGTGACCAGAACCGGCATCTTGATTGCCCACCCCCTTCTGCAAGACCACTACCCAAATACTTACTTCTTTCTGGATCGCATCAGCTAGTTGCAGGACCCACATGACCGCTTAGATGAAAAAAAAATCATTCCATGTGTCACACATTTTGTTAATGTAGACAATAACCAATTTGTTTACCCACCCAGTTTGAATCCTTCCCTTAAAGGAACCCCGTCCCTACTCTCCATATATTCACCTCCACCTGGGATCACTAAATGTCTGCTGCCATAGACACAGAGGGATGCTGCAGCATAGAAAGTGCATGGCTCAATGCTGCAACATGCGGCTGTGTCATCTTGGACTGAGGTGAGTACACAGTGAGCTGGAAGCTTTCCCAAATCATGTTTGCCCCTTAGAGTCCACTTTAAACTGAACCAAGATCAATTTTACAAAAAAAGGGTGTTGTTCCGCTCCAGGAGAGCATCCCAATTGCCAGGGGTCCCCCCTTATCAACCCACTGCACCCCCCTAATGCTTACCTTTCACCCCGCTCCGCTTGCAAAATATGGCCGCATGATTATCCGCCAAAGTGGAAGCTGAGAACGAGACGTGTGAATGCCGTCGGACAATCACGTGGCAGAGCCAATGTTTGTCATGGCTCCACCCCTGCATCAGTCACAGTGCACGCCCAACTCCATTAACTGCATGGAGGTGGCGTGGCGGTGGTGAAGCAGTGCCTGCAAGTGGAGGGGGCATACACATTCACTGTGACTGATGTGATAGGTGGCAGGAGGGAGGACTGGAAGGTTTCTGAGCACTGGACTGGCTGGAAGCTGTAACTGGCCAGAAGCTACTGTGGTGGAGGAAATTTTTTTACTGGGGTAGAAAAAATCACAATTTCCAACATTCCCCAGTGATTTTTTGATCGGCTTGACCCCAAAAAAACATTTTTTTACTATAAATCAAAAGTGGAAAAAGTAATAAAAGATTCTCATTTGATTAAAAATGCAATTGTAATATTAATGGAATGCAAGGAATTGATGATGTGTTTGTGGGCACCATAAAGCTAGGATGACACAACTATAGAAATTAGAAAATGGTTGCTTTTTGCATCACATTAGTGCAAGAAGGCAAATTAACTGCTGTGGTCACTTGATGTTGCAACTCTGAAGCATGGCAGAGCACCCCCTTAATTTGGTTTGGTTAGGATGTTTCCGTACGGTACATGCCAGCAGCCTGATGGTTGGCTGCTTTGGGTAGTGGCAACCATTTCTTCTCTGCAAGACCACCCATGTCCAGGTGTTCCATGTTTGTAGAAAAGGACACATTACATGTAAGCTCCCCACCTGTCCATGTCTAGCAGTGTGCAGGTGGCTTAGCTCTAGCTCATCCCCCTAAGGCATTCCCACTGGGCCCCTCTCTGGCATCCCTGGATCTTATGGGTGCCCTGCCACTACTACTATATGAAGCAGCCATACTCAACTGGCGGACCTGGGTCCAAATGCGGACCTCAGCACCAGATTTCCGGACCCTGCTCCGTGAGCCCTGCACTCAATTGCTCCTGTGTTGCTGTGCTCAGCACTACCCCCTTTACTTGATCGGCGATGTAGTGCTTAGTCTCCCTGCCAGTGTCATGGCTCTCTGGCACCTAGCGTTGCAATATGAAGTACTGCAGGGCGGAAAGTTGCACTGCAAGGTACACAAAGACTTTTGTCAGGGATTGACGGACACCCTTCTCGCATGAGCCAACAATCCCCAATCTCCACTGCCTCTTGTGCCTATAGTCAAGCCCCTGCTCGCTGGAGACACGGATTATGCCTCTCCAGACTCGGTTGCCCGCAGGACTTACTGGCGCAAAGATTGCTGGCTTATGGTGAAGACGGGTGAACTGCGGGGTATCCCAAATCAGGGGTTAAAGCAAACAGAGTCCAAAACGTCAATCCAAGGGGTTAGGCAGAGAATGGTCAAGACAAGCAGGGGTCAAAGCCGGGAGGTCACAGAAGTGCGGTATCCAAGGGGGTAAGCAGAAGCAAGGTCAGACAGGCAGAAGGTCGGTGCGGGCAGCAGACAGGAGTGGTCAAAGACAAGCCGGATCAAAACACACTAAACGCAATTCCAACAGCACACCTAAGCTAATAATGGCTATAACGGGCACTGGTGGACCGGGTGAGAACATATTTAAAGGGGAACTGACCAATAGGAGGGGGAATGAGTGATTGGTGCAACTGTGAAGGTGATTGGTGTAACTAAAATCTGGCTTCCTATAGGAGCAGCCCCAGGGACTGGACTGGCCTGGCCAGTCAGGCTGTACAGTCCCTGGGTTCATCCCACCCCAGATCCCAGGACATGACTGCTGTTTCAAACTTGCCCCTGGCAAATGCGCTGGGAGCAGCGCCGCCGGGGGGGGCATATGAGGAACGTGCTCTCGCGCGCGAGCACGTGACAACAGGCCGGGCGCGCTCCCCGAGAGGAGGGAAGGGGACGCCGCGCCGGCCAAAGAGGCGGAGGAGCCGCCTGAGGAAGCGGAGGAGGCGCCCGCAATGCCGGCGACCCCAGCCGCCGCCGATGTAGAGGGGACGGCGGAGGCTGAAGCCCCAGCAGAAGACCGGAGCTTAGTAAAGACTTGGGCCCCAATGACCTGTGTAAACAACCCGTCAATCAGAGGAAGGGGGTATTTGTTCTTAATAGAAATTTTATTCAGACCCGGGTAGTCTATGCAGGGACGGAGGCCCCCATTTTTCTTTTCAACTAAGAAAAAACCCGCACCAGCCAGAGAAGTGGCTTTTTTTCAGAGATATACTCCTGCATCGCTTTATTCTCTGCCCAGGTCAAGATTTTCCCTCTGGGTGGCATGGTCCCCGGAAGAAGCTCTATAGGGCAGTCAAAGGATCTATGGGGTGGAAGGACATCCGCCGCTTTCTAAGAAAATACGTTGAGAAAGTCGTGGTAGGGGCCTGGAATCCCCTCAGAAGACAGCTGTGTGACACGCACTGGGAGTTCCAGACAAGACTGAAAACACTGTGGGCCCCATTTAATAATCTGCCTCGCTACCCAATCAACTTGAGGGTTATGTTTTTGTAACCAGGGCAACCCGAGTACTAAAGGGGTTGAGGGCATCTTTAAAACTAGAAAACTGATCAACTCAGAATGCCCTGCTCCCACTCTGAGTAACACAGGTGGAGTCTTAAAATGAATAAGACCCCCGGCAATAGGCGTGTCATCAATAGCGGACACCCAAATAAATTTAGACAGAGGTTGGAGAGGAATTTCCAGACTTCGGGCTAACACAAAATCAAGAAAATTTCCTGCCGCCCCACAATCCAGAAGAGCCTCCAAATTTCTATACTCAAGGTCCACTTTAACCTGGACTGGGACCATAAACTGTGAACAAACTTGAGGAAATACCTTGCAGCCTAGGTTGGTGCCCTTGACCCCATCTAGGCTCTGAAGTTTCCCGGCTGCTTCTTGGGGCAGACTCTGACCAGGTGACCGGTCCCCCCACAGTAGAGACACAGCCCTTCCGACAAATGCTGACGCCTCTAAGCTTCGGAAAGCTTAGTAGCTCCCAGCTGCATGGGTTCCTCGGAAGGACACTGGGTTGGAGCTCCATCTTTCCAGCTGGTGTCGGGATGCGCCCTTCTTTCAAGGCGTCTCTCCCGCAAACGCCGGTCGATCCGGATAGCGAGTTGCATAGTTTCATCCAGAGACTGGGGTACAGGATGATTCACGAAAATGTCCTTAATGGCGTCGGACAAGCCCAGACGGAATTGACCACATAAGGCCGGGTCGTTCCATCGAGAGTCCACAGCCCACCGACGGAACTCGGAACAATACTCCTCAGCCTGCCAACGACCCTGACGTAGGGTACGAAGTTTTGCATCTGCAGTGGCACCTCTGTCTGGATCATAGTGCAAGATCTCCATCACTGAGAAGAATACTTCCACAGACTGCCGTGCTGGATCCTGCAGTGACAGGCTAAATGCCCAGGATTGAGGGTCCCCTTGCAGGAGGGAGATGATCAGGCCCACACGCTGTTCTTGAGACACTGAGGAGTACGGACGAAGTTGGAAGTAAAGTTTGCAGGCATCCCGGAAGTTGGAAAACTTGCTTCTATCCCCAGAGAATTTGTCGGGGAGTGGAATCTTGGGTTCCACTGGGTGGGCGGCCGAGGCCCCCTGAGGGCCTGGGTTGATAGGAGCTGGAGTCAAGGCCTGCACCTGCTCCAAAATTTGGTCCATGATTCGGCCCCGTTATACTATCAGGGATTGCCGGACACCCTTCTCGCATGAGCCAACAATTCCCAATCTCCACCGCCTCTTGTGCCTATAGTCAAGCCCCCGCTCGCTGGAGACACGGATTATGCCTCTCCAGACTCGGTTGCCCCCAGGACTTACTGGCGCAAAGATTTCTGGTGAATAGACGGGTGAACTGCGGGGTATCCCAAATCAGGGGTTAAAGCGAACAGAGTTCAAAACGTCAATCCAAGGGGTTAGGCAGAGAATGGTCAAGACAAGCAGGGGTCAAAGCCGGGAGGTCACAGAAGCGCGGTATCCAAGGGGGTAAGCAGAAGCAAGGTCAGACAGGCAGAAGGTCGGTGCGGGCAGCAGACAGGAGTGGTCAAAGACGAAGCCGGATCAAAACACACTAAACGCAATTCCAACAGCACACCCAAGCTAATAATGGCTATAACGGGCACTGGTGGACCGGGCGTGAATATATTTAAAGGGGATCTGGCTTCCTATAGGAGCAGCCCCAGGGACTGGACTGGCCTGGCCAGTCAGGCTGTCCAGTCCCTGGGTTCATCCCACCCCAGATCCCAGGACATGACTGCTGTTTCAAACTTGCCCCCGGCGAATGCGCTGGGAGCAGCGCCGCCGGGGGGCATATGAGGAACGTGCTTGCGGCCGCCGGAAGACCGGAGTCGGCCACGGCCGTACAAAGGAGCCGCAGGACGGGGCCCCTGAGCCAGGTAAGTTCCTTACAACTTTGTTTCTCTGTCTCTTTACCCCATCCATCCCTGTCCCCTCAGCTCTGCCCCATCCATCCCTGTCCCCTCAGCTCTGCCACATCCATCCCTGTCCCCTCAGCCCTGCCCCATCCAGCCCAGTCTCTCTGCCCCATCCATCCCTGTCCCCTCAGCTCTGCCCCATCCATCCCTGTCCCCTCAGCTCTGCCCCATCCATCCGTCCCCTCAGCTCTGCCCATCCATCCCTGTACCCTCAGCCCTGCCCCATCCAGCCCAGTCTCTCTGCCCCATCCATCCCTGTCCCCTCAGCTCTGCCCCATCCAGCCCAGTCTCTCTGCCCCATCCATTCCTGTCTCCTCAGCTCTACCCCATCCAGCCCAGTCTTTCTGCCCCATCCATCCCTGTCCCCTCAGCTCTGCCCCATCCAGCCCAGTCTCTCTGCCCCATCCATCCCTGTCCCCTCAGCTCTGCCCCATCCATTCCTGTCCCCTCAGCCCTGCCCCATCCAGCCCAGTCACTCTGCCCCATCCATCCCTGTCCCCCAGCTCTGCCCCATCCATCCCTGTCCCCTCAGCTCTGCCCCCATCCATCCCTGTCCCCTCAGCTCTGCCCCATCCATCCCTGTCCCCTCAGCCCTGCCCCATCCAGCCCAGTCTCTCTGCCCCATCCATCCCTGTCCCCTCAGCTCTGCCCCCATCCATTCCTGTCCCCTCAGCCCTGCCCTATCCAGCCCAGTCTCTCTGCCCCATCCATCCCTGTCCCCTCAGCTCTGCCCCATCCATCCCTGTCCCCTTAGCTCTGCCCCATCCATCCCTGTCCCCTCAGCTCTGCCCCATCCATCCCTGTCCCCTCAGCCCTGCCCCATCCACCCCTGTCCCCTCAGCTCTGCCCCATCCATCCCTGTCCCCTCAGCCCTGCCCCATCCAGCTTATTCTCTCTGCCCCATCCATCCCTGTCCCCTCAGCTCTGCCCCATCCAGCCCAGTCTCTCTGCCCCATCCATCCCTGTCCCCTCAGCTCTGCCCCATCCATTCCTGTCCCCTCACCCTGCCTCATCCATTCCTGTCCCCCTCAGCTCTGCCTCATCCATTCCTGTCCCCCTCAGCTCTGCCCCATCCATCCCTGTCCCCTAAGCTCTGCCCCATCCATCCCTGTCCCCTCAGCCCTGCCCCATCCAGCCCAGTCTCTCTGCCCCATCCATCCCTGTCCCCTCAGCTCTATCCAGCTCAGTCTCTCTGCCCCATCCATCCCTGTCCCCTCAGCTCTGCCCCATCCATTCCTGTCCCCTCAGCCCTGCCTCATCCATTCCTGTCCCCCTCAGCTCTGCCCCATCCATCCCTGTCCCCTCAGCCCTGCCCCATCCAGCCCAGTCTCTCTGCCCCATTTATCCCTGTCCCCTCAGGAGACAATGTCCAGGGCTTTAATGCCCCCGCTAAGCGTAATAAGGCCTTTCATTACTATAAGAAACCAGATTCTCCACCCATTCCAGGCCAAAGTACCTTAGTGGCCACTTCCCTTTGGCTTATTTCGCTTGTGCCAGAGAGAAGGGGTGTCCTGATTGCCATCCGTAAGAACCTCCCGTTTATCTGCTCCAAGGAGATCTCAGATCCCACCGGCAGATATCTCATACTACAGGGTACCCTCTATGACGTGGAGATTACCCTGGTCACGTACTATGCCCCCAACACCTTCCAAACCCGTTTTTTCAAACACCTGCTGACGGTTGTCCAGAATAATACCAAGGGGGTCCTGATAATGGGAGGAGATTCAAACCTAGTAATAAACCCCGGATTGGATAGGCGGCGCACAGGGCAGTCTGGGACGGTGCTCCCGTCCCTGGATGCCCAGTCTGTGGCCTTCCGTGACCTCCTTAATTGCCACAGCCTGTGCGATGTCTGGAGGGAAAAGAACCTCAGAGTCTGTGATTTCACATTCTATTCTAATCCCCACGGCATGTTTTATAGGATAGACCACATATTAGTGCCACAATCGGTACTACCTGCTACTATTGATTCTAAAATTTACACTACAGCCTGGTCCGATTATAGTCCAGTAATGGCTTGGACCTCTTGGTCTCAACCAAGCACTCTTATAGCTGGCGGCTCAACGATTCCCTTCTGTCAAAAAAACCCACCTGCCTTAAAATCCAGGAGGCCCTTCAGGAATATTTGTCGCTCAACTCTAACTCGGTCTCTTCCCCGATCTCCTTGTGGGAAGCCCATAAGGCCACCATGAGAGGAAACATCACCTCCATAGCCTCTGCTGATAAGCGAAAGACAAAGGAGAATAATGGAGTTGACCTTGAGTTTTGAGCGAGCCGAAATACAGTGGAAGGGAGCCCCGAACGCCAGAAATAAGAAAGTTGTTGACAAACTGCGATTAGAGCTTAATGCACTCCAAGATGTCCAAGCCGAGAAAAGACTCAGGTGGTCAAAACAAAAATTTTATTCGAGGGGCAATAAGCCGGACACAATGTTAGCTCGGAAGCTGAGGGCCGCTGACCTTGATAGGCGGCAACCCATAAAACTGAAGCTCAGCTTGGGTGCTGTTACGGCTGACCCCAACAAAGTTGTATCGACCTTTGGGGATTTTCTTTTGGCTCTTTACTCAGCCCCAGCAAGCACGAGTACGGCTGTATGGGATGGGTTTTTTGAACAGGTTACATTACCCCACATTGAACAGAGATATGTGGACAGGATGGAGGCTCCCATTTCACAAAGCGAAGTGCTCCTCGCCATTAAATCCCTGAAGTCTGCCAAGACCCCGGGTCTGGACGGGTTCAGTGGCCTGTACTATAAAAAGTTTGCCCCCATCTTGGCGCCACATCTATCAAACCTCTTTAATGCCTTGTGTGCAGATACTTAGCTTAAACCTAGTTCGCTATTGGCGGACATCTGCATGATTCCCAAGCCAGATAAAGATGGGCTGCTCACTCAGAATTATAGGCCAATATCTTTGCTAAACATTGACGTGAAGCTGCTGGCTAAAGTTTTGCCGGGGATAACATCAGGAGGGCTGCTCATCTGGTCCACCACGCTCACTCTAGGGACATCCCGGCCTTTCTACTCTCTTTAGACATCCAGAAGGCGTTCGATTCCCTATCTTGGGACTACCTGTTGTGGGTGCTCAGGAAATGGGGCTTTGGGCAACGGTTCCTGGAGTGGGTGGGAGCTCTCTACAGGTCACCTGCAGCCCGAGTACGATACCTGGGCTTTACCTCAGGGACATTCAATATTGCTAGGGGAACTCAGCAGGGATGCCCTTTATCCCTGCTCCTCTTCATCCTGGCCATGGAACCGTTGGGCATAGCAATACGAAACTCTCCTAGCATTAAAGGCCTGGAGGTAGCGGGCGTCCACCACAAAGCCATGTTCTTCGCGGACGACGCATTGCTTGCCATCACTCAGCCGGTCACCTCGCTCCCGAACCTGTACAAGGTCTTTGACCAATTCGCCCAAATATCAGGCTTAACAATTAATAATGAAAAATCAAGGGCATCCAGAGCTGATTAAATCTCTAGATAGATTACTATAATCCTGGCATTTTATAAGGCTCTCGTGGCTAGGCAGAATAGCAGCATTAAAAATGTCATTCCTCCCGAAAATCTTATATTTGTTTCGTATACTCCCCGTCCCCGTTCCTAGACGGGTGTTGGATCTCCTGCAGCGGAAGATGATGTCATTTGCCTGGAATAAATCCAAACCTAGAGTTAAGAGGCGTATTCTCTTTTATAAAAAAGAACAGGGAGGCCTGGCTTTCCCTTCTCTACACAAATATTATATAGCAGCCCAGGTGGCTCCTTTGGTCTTGTTCCAGGCACCTGCTCACAAACCTTGGTGGGTTATAAATGATATGGACAGTTGCAAGCCAGTGGCCCCGGCGGCACTGCTATGGGTTCCCAAAACGCGTAGGCCAAAGCCCCTTCCCACCTTCCTGAATTTCTCCCTATTAATTTGGGACAAGGTCAGTCATTTACTCTCCTCCCCGCACCTTCCTGCTTCCCCATTATTTGGCAACCCCTCCTTCCCACCAGGGCTCCTCGAAACTTCGGGATACAAATGGTGGAGAAGGAAGGGGCTCACTTCGGTAGACAAACTTCATACGCCCTCAGGGTTAAAGCTCCCTCGAGACTTGAATTCAGGGGAGGACCCCCCCTTCTCTTTAGATTACTCCAGGTTCAGCATTTTGTGAGAAGCCTCCTCAATAAAACTTCCCCACCCTACAAGATGACGGATTTTGAACATAGATGTTCCCATGATCAGTTTGCAAAGGGACTGATCTCAAGCATTTATGCCACAATGATATCTCCATCCCCCTCCCCCCAATAAAGCATAACTATATGCTTAAATGGGATCTGGGAGCTTCCAAATCAGAGGCGGAGTGGCAGCAAATCTGGAGGAATGTGGGCAAAACATCATATAACGCTCTGGTATTGGAGAATGCGTACAAAGTTATGTACCGCTGGTATTATACTCCGGACGAAATTCATAAATTCTCCTCTTCTGATTCCCCGCTCTGCTTCAGGGGATGCCAGGAGGCGGGGACCATGTCCCACATATGGTGGCATTGCCCGGTAGTTAGGGCTATATGGGAAAAAACGCACAAATTACTCTCAAATATCCTCCATATAGAAATAGTGGGGGACCCTTGGGAATCTTTACTTTCTTTTAAATCAGTCATATATACGAAGCAGGAATGGCGACTAATGCAGCACATCTTCTCTGCAGTGCGAGTAACCATTGCTAGGAATTGGAAATCACCTACCTTGGCGTGGACTGAAGTCCAGAATAGGATATCGGACATAATGAGCAATGAAAATATGTCAGCTGTTAGAAATGATAGCTATGATAAGTTTTATCCCACCTGGAATCCCTGGATGGAGTTTATTGATATATCCAAAAACCTCACTGACCCAATTTTCTCGGTATGAAGTTATAAGCCCCGTCCCTCCGGCGATTGCTAACTCAACCCAGCTGTTATTCCTCCATCAGATGCGATCCTCCCTGGAACCCCCCCCCCCCCCCCCCCCAGTCCCTTTGTGTTTGTTCTTGAAAAATAGTGAAATGAAGTTTTTTGGTTCTAATGTTGCAATAAGAAGTCCTTTGTACTTACATCTACTTATTGTCTACATAACAGTTTTAATTGGCGATCAGTAAATGTCTACACCAGTTTAAGGTACCATAACAATATTGGAAGTGATGATTACTGCAATGTAATCCCCCCTTTTTGTTTTGTCTATAACTATGCATAGGGGATCCAGCCATTTTCTCCAGGTCGTTTTTTCTCTCCTTACATCCAGATCTTGTTTGACTATGCCTGCATAAAGTGATTGCTTTTTGCACATTACTATGTACAACTGTTTTGACTTGCAATGTAAACCTTTTGCTAACTTCAATACAATCTTGGTAAAAAGAAAAATCAAGGGCATTAAATGTGTCCTTGCCGGTGGACGTGGTGGACCAGATTAAGTCTTGTTTAAGTCTTTAACTCGCTTACTGGAGGTCTGGAGGTCATACCCAATCTCTTGGATAGGCGGCATTAACGCGGTTAAAATGACGATCCTCCCGAAGTTGCTTTACTTCTTCAGAGCACTGCCAACTAAAATCCCACTGTACATGCTCCAGGTGATGCAGAGGAGGATCTTGGCTTTTATATGGTCCGCGGGGCGCCCAAGGGTATCCAAACGCACTATGCTAGCCCACAGAGCACAAGGGGGCTGGGAGTGCCTGACATATTTAAATACTATAAAGCCTCGCAGATTGCCCAGCTGGTCCCCATGCATTCCCCCCTCGAACTTCCATTGTGGGTTTTTCTTGAGCTTCCCAATTGTGCACCGATACCTATTGACAGCCTACTTTGGACAGACCCCGGACCCAAAACGCTTAGCCCCCTAATGAGACATTCACTTGCAGTGTGGGACTCGGTTAGGTATTCCGCCTCCTTGATGTCCCCCCAAACCCCCCTGGCTCATCTGTGGGACAACCCAAGCTTCCCCCCAGGTGAATGGAACAAATTGGCCTTTAAATGGTGGCAGGAGCAGGGTATTAACAAAATATCCGACCTACTCATAGAGGGTGGCCTTGGGTCCTTCCGCGACTTGCAGGAGAAATATGATATCCCCCACAGGGAATATTTCCGTTATATCCAATTAAGGCATTGGATTTTGCCCCTGACAAAACTGTGTCCTTCCTTCTGGGCGAAGACCCCCTTTGAGGACCTATGTGCTAATAACCCCTTTTAGAGGGGGATAATCTCCCTAATTTATTCAGCACTAAACGTAACTAAGCCAGAGTCTCACGCTAATGTGAGTAACTGGGAAAGGGATCTGGGTCCACCTGTGGGAGAAAGGGGATGGGCAGAGATATGGTCTTGCATCTCAAAATGCTCCATCAACATCCTGACAGTCGAAACAGCCTATAAGGTGATGCTCCGCTGGTACTTGGTGCCGAGCCACCTGAGCAGGATGTTTCCAGGGCAGGCTAAGTCATGCTTTAGGGGCTGCAGTTCGGAGGGGGACTTTATGCATATTTGGTGGACCTGCCCTATGCTGTCTCGCTTTTGGAACCAGGTGTTCAGGATGGCCAATTAAATCTTCGAATCTAGCATGAAAAAGGATCCCTGGGTTGCCCTCCTGTACTGTAAGCCCCGGGAGCTGTCTACTAAGCAACACAGACTTTTTGTCTACCTTCTCCTAGCGGCCAAGCAGGCCATAGCTAGGGCCTGGAAGAAGCAATTTACCCCAATCTCCGAGGTGTCGGCCAGGATGAACGGCTTTCTCATCATTGACAGATTGTCTAGTATCCTGACCGACTCCCATGACAAATTCCTCTCTATATGGGAACCCTGGATAAGATTTGCCTGGCCTGGCGAATCTCTGCAGATACTATAATAACCATACGTGGTGTCTAGTGGAGCGCGGGAGCGACAACCCCCCCTCCCTCCCTCTTCCCCCCCCCCTCTTTATACTTTGCCCATTGTGTTGGGTCACTTTCTTTTCCTTTTCGCAGTACAATAGCTCTAATGTTTTTTAACGGTTCCCTTCTGTACATACGTACGACAGTGTCTGACAGCCCACTGGCATGCCCCAGTGGACCTAGTGTAATAAGCAGGAGATAATGGGTTTACAGGCGTCGTTGCTGGTCGCGGACACCGCGAGGTTCCGTGGCCCGCACGGACCCGGAAAAGACCATGAGGTAATGTAAATTGCGCTAGTAGTAACAAGCACATGTCTTGTGCCTCACCATATTTGCAATCATATTGTAGATTGTAAAACAGTAGTTTGGTTAACTTGCTATACTATGAAAACAGTTGTCGCTAGTTCTTCTCTTTTTCTTTATACCTCCCCTGCGTGGGATGGCAGTATGATGCTGTATGCTTTGCAGAACTGTATCGTTAAAAATTTTCAATAAAAATCTTGAAACAAAAAAAAAAAAAAGAAGAGCCATTCTACCTGTAAGAGAGGACTGCTTTGATATAGCATTTGGCACCATGGGCAGACTGGTCTTAGGAAGTACAGTACATTCCCAGTGGGTTGCACTGCTTTGGGATTGATTGGCCTGACAGTAGCCCCCAGCATGCAGCCTACATTGACAAAAGCAGATGCCCCCAACCTTTCCTATCATGAGAGCCAGCAGTTAAAGATAGTTGGAAGCTACCTTTGAAATAATTCATTATTGAAGCCATATAACAGGAAACAACAGGAAACTGTTCCAAATAACGACAAAGTACTCGAAAACATCAAATGTAACAGTTTATTGTGCATGTTGTTCCCTCTGCCCCATTAATATACTTGCCCCACATAAATGGACCCCCAGCCACTAAGAGGTGAATGGCAGAATCAAAGCCCAGACCCTGCTGGGGGACTGATAAACCAAGTGTGACCCTGGAAGCTGCCAAGAGTGCTGACAGTGCCCAGCGCTTACGCCATGTAACCCTCCAGCCTCAAAAGTGTGCTAACTCCCCCGGCCATGCTTAACTCCATGCAGATGTTATGGAATAGCAGGCAGATGCTATGCTACATAACTGCATGGGAGCGGCCATCTTGCCACATGCATGAGTGCAGCTTATGAAAACCCAATCCCACAGTCAAAATTGCCTCACATATCAGTGCAATCCTCCTTTATTTCTAGTAGAAAGCCATCAGCTGAAAAGACTCATTGCTCTGCTGCACAGCTGACAGAATTGTAGCATTTTAGATGATACATATGTTTATAATGACTGAATGGGAGGGCAGTAAATCCAGATTCCTCAGTGAACAGGGATAAAGATACCTTGTTCCAGCTTTCCCCTCACACACACACAATCCCTCAGCTGGTCATTCAGTGTGTGTGTGTGTGTGTGTGTGTGTGTGTGTGTGTGTGTGTGTTTATAACACAATACACAAGATGCCCATGTTTATCTCTTTCAGTTTGGTGTAGGCTGCTGCCAGCACAGCTCTCCCCTCATGCTTATGTGTGTGACAAGTTGGCCCCTCCCATGCAGTTCTGCCACAAATAATTGGCCTGTTATTCCAGAACATCATAAGCCCTCTCAAATAGTTTTGCCAGAGTGGGGCTTTAGGGGAGCAATTTACTAAACTCACCTTTTTTGGCTTTTGGTCAGCTTTAAGGACCAAGCAGGCCACAGACGTCCAAATGTCACTTGCCCCTGCAGTTCAGCTCCCTCTGGCTCATGTGCTCTCCTGCTACAGCCATCTGGGTAGACCTGGTGTGGCAGCAGGCATCAGCTACAGCCATGGCCCACACATGTGCCATGGGATTGCTGGGTAGGTATATTGGACGGCCAGCAGTCCTTCACAAGTCGGTGCATCCTGAATTCAGCATTTCGGATAACAACCCCCACATCTCGCCGTGCGAGCTCCCACACCAACCCAGTCTTACACAGGCCACTGAGGCATCCCTTGGGCTAATGCGCGCTCCTGTGACGGGCCTAGCTGATTGGCTGGTGTGGGTATGCACAGCTGGCTTTTTGTGTCACTCATCAACATGCATGGCATAGAATGCTGATTGGAGGAGAGCCCGCAAGGTAAGAATACACATCTTTCCTTGTACTTACACACTGCGCTCCTCAGGGCCGGATTAAGAGCATCCCGGGCCTGGTGCTGTAGATTTTGACGGGCCTATTTATCGAAGTATACTATTACAATGTACCACCTAAAGTGTTCCACCAGTTGGGTATATTATTCAAAACGAGAATCAATAGAGCAAACAGCACATTATAACTTACTCTTTATTATGAACAAACAAAAGGGCAGCACTAATCAGTACACCTGCAGCATATAATGATAATTAATGGTGTGCACAACAACCCTAGCACTATTAAGTCAATACAAAAACACACAAAAATAGAGGGAGGACCACACTCTCCTCTAAGTGCTAAGAAATAAGTGGCACCACCCTACAAAAATATATGTAAAAGTATCAATTTATTGCATGGTATTACAAATTTAAAACCACATATAGACAACACATTACAGACACAAACATAACACCAACAGGGGGCGCCGGGGGTCACATAAATTAAACATAATAATGGTGAAAAAATTCATTCCAAACCATAACAATTATATATACAAATCAATATTAAGTTAATCTCTCTCTAACATTATATCAACAATCATGTGCAAAATTGTGCAAAATCATGTGCAAAATATAAACCAATATGGCAAAATAGTTTCCAATATCAAACCTATCATACAGTGTATGGGAACCTAAACAGGTACAGGACAACGCACCAGGATGGACCCAAGATAAAGAGAGCAAAATAACGTGCATACAAACCGACCGAGGGCGCCCCCACAAACCGTCGCCAACGCGTATCGTGGTGTTGCCACACCACTTCCTCAGGGCAATGACATCGCGTTGGCGACGGTTTGTGGGGGCGCCCTCGGTCGGTTTGTATGCACGTTATTTTGCTCTCTTTATCTTGGGTCCATCCTGGTGCGTTGTCCTGTACCTGTTTAGGTTCCCATACACTGTATGATAGGTTTGATATTGGAAACTATTTTGCCATATTGGTTTATATTTTGCACATGATTTTGCACAATTTTGCACATGATTGTTGATATAATGTTAGAGAGAGATTAACTTAATATTGATTTGTATATATAATTGTTATGGTTTGGAATGAATTTTTTCACCATTATTATGTTTAATTTATGTGACCCCCGGCGCCCCCTGTTGGTGTTATGTTTGTGTCTGTAATGTGTTGTCTATATGTGGTTTTAAATTTGTAATACCATGCAATAAATTGATACTTTTACATATATTTTTGTAGGGTGGTGCCACTTATTTCTTAGCACTTAGAGGAGAGTGTGGTCCTCCCTCTATTTTTGTGTGTTTTTGTACTCTTTATTATGTAATGGCTAATTTAGTCATACTGTGAGAATTCCCAAGAAGAGAACTTACCACTGACACTCCAAAAATCATAAGAGCTAGAATGAATCAGCGTGCCACTAACTACACCAAACTAAGATGTCCTTACCTGGTACTTGTCATATACGGCTGGGAGAGAAAACATTGACACCACAGCTAAAAATAAAAACAAAAAGCTGTAAGCCATTGCTGATATAACACGGGAAACAGAGCAACGTTCTGAGTTCTCATATTTTATTGGCTACACATTTCACATATGCATCCTTAAGATTGTCACGACTACTGATATTTCTGTCTTGTATGGATCTGGAGTCCGCTGGGCCCCAAAGCAAATTTTGGACCAAGCCCCCCCAGCACATTATACAAAATTATTATTATGGGGCCCCACACACACCAGTCTGCTACCCCTCCAACACACACACACACACACACACACACACACACATACACACACCTATGACCCTTCCTATGAAACCCTTCCAACACACACAAACACACACACACACACAATTTTGAACCCCTCTCTGCTCCCCGCACATACACAATCTGTAACCTCTTGTGTGCACAAACACATCTGTCACCCTCCCCCCATTGCACACACACATATCAGAACTCCCCCAACCATGCACACACACCAATTTGTCAACCACCGCTGCACACACACACAAAGCAACATCAACCCCCCACACCCAAACACACAGGCAAGCGTATATGCACACACAGATACACAAGCACACACACTAAGTCACATCGGGAAAAGATAGATGGGATGGGACAGAGCTGGGAAAAGAGATATGGGATGGGACAGAGCTGGGAAAAGAAAGATGGGATGGGACAGAGCTGGGAGAAGAGAGATGGAATGGGACAGAGCTGGGAAAAGAGAGATGGGATGGGACAGAGCTGGGAAAAGAAAGATGGGATGGGACAGAGCTGGGAAAAGAAAGATGGGATGGGACAGAGCTGGGATAATAGAGAGATGGGATGGGACAGAGCTGGCAAAAGAAAGATGGGATGGGGCAGAGCTGGGAGGAGATGGGATGGGACAGAGCTGGGAAAAGAACGATGGGATAGGACAGAGCTGGGAGAAGAGATGGGATGGGGCAGAGCTGGGAGAAGAGAGATGGGATGAGACAGAGCTGGGAGAAGAGAGATGGGATGGGACAGAGCTGGGAATAGAGAGATGGGATGGGACAGAGCTGGGATAATAGAGAGATGGGATGGGACAGAGTTAGCAAAAGAAAGATGGGATGGGGCAGAGCTGGGATGGGACAGAGCTGGGAAAAGAGATGGGATGGGATAGAGCTGGGATAATAGAGAGATGGGATGGGACAGAGCTAGGAGAAGAGAGATGGGATGGGACAGAGCTGGGAGAAGAGAGATGGGATGGGACAGAGCTGGGAGAAGAGAGATGGGATGGGACAGAGCTGGGAGAAGAGAGATGGGATGGGACAGAGCTGCGAGAAGAGAGATGGGATGGGACAGAGCTAGGAGAAGAGAGATGGGATGGGACAGAGCTGGGAGAAGAGAGATGGGATGGGACAGAGCTGGGAGAAGAGAGATGGGATGGGACAGAGCTGGGAGAAGAGAGATGGGATGGGACAGAGCTGGGAGAAGAGAGATGGGATGGGACAGAGCTGGGAGAAGAGAGATGGGATGGGACAGAGCTGGGAAAAGAGAGATGGGATGGGATAAAGCTGGGGTAATAAAGAGATGGGATGGGACAGAGCTGGGAGAAGAAAGATGGGATGGGACAGAGCTGGGAGAAGAGAGATGGGATGGGACAGAGCTGGGAGAAGAGAGATGGGATGGGACAGAGCTGGGAGAAGAGAGATGGGATGGGACAGAGCTGGGAAAAGAGAGAGATGGGATGGGACAGGGCTGGGAAAAGAGAGATGAATGGGACAGAGCTGGGAAAAGAGAGAGATGAATGGGACAGAGCTGGGAAAAGAGAGAGATGAATGGGACAGAGCTGGGAAAGAGAGATGGAGCGGGGAAAGGTGAGTTTTTCCAGGTGTTCACACAGCAGGGGCATCCCGATTCAGGATGCCCCAGGGAAAAGCATCATTCAATGAGCGCCACTCAGCCTCCTGCAATCAAAGCAGGCAGCTGAGCCAGATGCTCCTCTTTAACTCACCCCGCCTGCTGTCTTTGCTCCTGGCTTGTCCCACACGCCGTCTTTCCTCCCGCCCGCCGACCCCACCTCGTGTCTTTCGTCCTGCTCCACGGCCCCGCCCCTGCCGGCTCGCCTGCCCCGCCGCTGTCTTTCCTCCTGCTCGGCGATAGCAGGCGCCGGGCGGCCTATGCGGGCCTCGTTTGCAGGCTGCTGGGCCTGTTTTAACGTAGGGGCCTGGAGCGGCAGCTCCGTCCGCCCCTACGTTAATCCGAGCCTGGCGCTCCTGGAAGAGGAACAAATCCCAGGAGTGTAAGTTTTGTTCCTCTTTAAATGGCAGAATGAGGAATTATTGATTGCATTAATAATAAATAGACATAGTCATATGATTAGAGGCAGAAAGATACAGTGGTACATCTTCATACTGCAGCCAATAGTGACATGAATACGCACTCATACAAGAAGTGTTAAAAGGACAATGCCCGGAATTTTCAGTCCTGGGTGTTGTTCCTCTCTTTAGGGGCATCCTGATTTGGGATGCCTCATTGTTTTTTTCCCCACAGATCACTGGCAATCCCATGGCACACTCATGCAGGTACACGCCTAGGTTAAAGCTATAGTGGGGATGTGGCATAGCATTGCTGGTGACGTGATTGCACTGGGTAATCCCCCGGGGATATACAGAGCAAGGCATCCCAATTGGGGATGCCCCATAAAGAAGGAGACCCATGACCGTAGGGGGTGGGGGGGGAGTTAAAAGCAGTGTGCTGCGTGACAGAGCTGTAGGTTCCGTGGGGCTAAAAAAAGCTGTTTTCCCTCAGTGCCCAGTAGGATTCTTGGGGTGCCCCCCCCAATCCCCTCCCCCCCTCCTGGTGTGCTATTTCTAACTATCCACCCCCCCCGCAACAGCGCCCTGCCCAGACCTTCACCTCTCACCGGATGTCTGTAAATGGATCTTTACAAGAAGTGGTTGAGTACCCCTGATATAAAGGATTTATTGAGCCACGCTGGAAGTGCTTAGACATGTGACACTGTAGAGACCAAATAAACCCTGCACTCTACTGCAGATTAAAATGGGCCCCCATCTCTCCGGGCCCTGTAGCAGTTGCATCCCCTGTAAATGGCATGCCTCTGGTCACACTTTTTTTCATTTTCTTCTGTAGATCTATTTAACTTCAGAGATTTTCTGCCATGCTCATACAGATCGGTAGCATAGAATTTAATTGTTTATAAAGCTGAATAGGGGATCAATAGGGTCAGATTCTGTAGAGTTGGATACTTGATTTTGATGAGTGAGACTCATAATGTCAGGACACACCTGTGAAATGGATTGCTTGGAAAACATGGAAGGGCCAAATGGTGAGTGATGAACTGAGGAACAAGAAGAGCGGGGGATGCTGAAATAGATAAGTGCACTTTTTGGAGGTAGGTGTATAATAAAATGCTGTGTGATGATGAAATTCCATTGTAGCTGATTGTGGCTTGTGCTGAATTCTGGATTTAAAGCTGCAACAAAGGCCCCCGATGCAGATAGGAAGCAAGACAGCTCAACCCATGACTGAAGCCGGGGAGAGAAGCATCCTACCACATCACTGCACCTTCATCTGAGTGATTAAAGCAGACCTAAACCCTCTGTGGCAAATCAGTGCCAGGAAAGCTCCAGGTATGCATTGACCCTAACCCACCTCTTCCCACTTCTAATGAGCTCTGAATTTATATACAAACCATTCCTAATAAGGCTCTGTGCCAGACAGAAGAAACCCACACCCCTCTTTGCAAAGGAAGACATTTGGGTTGATTCAAAGAAACATGTAACAGCTTGGATTTGGCTCACGATCATCCTATTTTTCACGTCCGCTCGTGCGTTCGTATGAACTTGCGAGTGATTCAATAAGCAAATACGTTTCTATCCTAAAAGATACGTCCGTTCGTATGATATCTCCCGAACTTGCCTCAGTCAGTTGTCAATCGTAAAAATCACGTTCATGTGCTCACCTGTTGCGGCGGCAGCCTGTTTTGTCGGCGGCTTCCATCGTCCAGCTCTTCCAATTACTTGCGTTTGCCTCTGGTTTGCATTGGTTTTTGGCCTCTTAGATTCGTGCGTTCTTATGTATATAAGATCTTGCGCATGCGCACCCTCATCCAGAAACTTACATAAACCCCTTAGCGGCTGCATCCAACTTCATTTCTCGCTCCCTCAAACTTACCTAAACCCTTTAGCGCTTGCATCCAACTTCATTTCTCGCTCCCTCAAACTTACCTAAACCCCTTAGCGGCTGCATCCAACTTCATTTCTCGCTCCCTCAAACTTACCTAAACCCTTTAGCGCTTGCATCCAACTTCATTTCTCGCTCCCTCAAACTTACCTAAACCCTTTAGCGCTTGCATCCAACTTCATTTCTCGCTCCCTCAAACTTACCTAAACCCCTTAGCGGCTGCATCCAACTTCATTTCTCGCTCCCTCAAACTTACCTAAACCCTTTTGCGCTTGCATCCAACTTCATTTCTCGCTCCCTCAAACTTACCTAAACCCCTTAGCGGCTGCATCCAACTTCATTTCTCGCTCCCTCAAACTTACCTAAACCCTTTTGCGCTTGCATCCAACTTCATTTCTCGCTCCCTCAAACTTACCTAAACCCCTTAGCGGCTGCATCCAACTTCATTTCTCGCTCCCTCAAACTTACCTAAACCCCTTAGCGGCTGCATCCAACTTCATTTCTCGCTCCCTCAAACTTACCTAAACCCTTTTGCGCTTGCATCCAACTTCATTTCTCGCTCCCTCAAACTTACCTAAACCCTTTAGCGCTTGCATCCAACTTCATTTCTCGCTCCCTCAAACTTACCTAAACCCTTTAGCGCTTGCATCCAACTTCATTTCTCGCTCCCTCAAACTTACCTAAACCCCTTAGCGGCTGCATCCAACTTCATTTCTCGCTCCCTCAAACTTACCTAAACCCCTTAGCGGCTGCATCCAACTTCATTTCTCGCTCCCTCAAACTTACCTAAACCCTTTAGCGCTTGCATCCAACTTCATTTCTCGCTCCCTCAAACTTACCTAAACCCCGTAGCGGCTGCATCCCACTTCATTTCTCGCTCCCTCAAACTTACCTAAACCCTTTAGCGCTTGCATCCAACTTCATTTCTCGCTCCCTCAAACTTACCTAAACCCCTTAGCGCCTGCATCCAACTTCATTTCTCGCTCCCTCAAACTTACCTAAACCCCTTAGCGGCTGCATCCAACTTCATTTCTCGCTCCCTCAAACTTACCTAAACCCTTTAGCGCTTGCATCCAACTTCATTTCTCGCTCCCTCAAACTTACCTAAACCCTTTAGCGCTTGCATCCAACTTCATTTCTCGCTCCCTCAAACTTACCTAAACCCTTTAGCGCTTGCATCCAACTTCATTTCTCGCTCCCTCAAACTTACCTAAACCCCTTAGCGGCTGCATCCAACTTCATTTCTCGCTCCCTCAAACGTACCTAAACCCTTTAGCGCTTGCATCCAACTTCATTTCTCGCTCCCTCAAACTTACCTAAACCCCGTAGCGGCTGCATCCCACTTCATTTCTCGGTCCATAAAACGTAAGAAAATCTCATAATTTACATATGTCTATATGTTTCTAAGTGTGTTGTTTCTGGTTTGTGTAATTTTTTGGGTGTGTGCATATTAGAAAAGACACATTTAGGAAGGCTTCAAATATAATTTATTTAAAATTTTTTCTTTGTTTGTTTTTGAATAAAATGGCAACTTTTTTTTTATAGTTTTTTTTTTTTTTTTAAAACCTTTTTTTTTTTTGTGCCTCGGTAAAACATATCTATTTTTTTTTTTTTTTTTTTAACAGTAAAACCCTTTTTTTTTATTTTTTGGGTTTTTTAGTTTAAAAAATCTATTTTTTATTTTTGTAAAAACAATAAAAAACTATCTAAAATTGGAACAACTTTAAAACCAAGTTAAACAAAGGAGCCAGGACCAAGGGCACTATTCATCATCCTCTTCTTCATCTGTTGGCCCCAACGTTGCCTGTATGGCCAGCAGCTCGGCCACCAACTCCTTCATTCGTTTTTTTTTACCCGCCAAGGTTTTGGGGATCATCCCTGTAACCAATAGAGAAAGAAACATAAATAGGAGTCCCAGACCGGTTTGTATGCTGGAAATAGATTTAGGGTTAATCAAATACATGTAAATGCATGACATATGTCCTTCTTCCAAGGGATACAGTTAATGCATTTCCCACAGGTAAGTGTTTAAACTCCTTAAACCGGACCTTCAACATTATTTAATGAAAAACAAAAACTATTCACAAATGATTCTGCCCCACCTAAAAGTTAGTTAGGCTTTTTTGGGGATTACAGCGCCGCCATCTGGACTCTGAAGCATAACACTTAATGAGGAGTGGAGAGTTGGATAAAGTACAGGGGAGTAGGTTACAGTGGTGCGTTGGGAATCCAGAGCATAGCTGGGTTGCGGGAAAGGTCATCACTCACACAATGCATGGCAGCACCTTCCTTTTTTCAATCTGTATCCCATGCTGCCTGTAAATATTGTGCATTCCATATTCACCAATATTGGTTTGGTTCTGTCTAATAACATGCATTAGATGGGTGAAGGGTGTTTTTCCATGTTTCTAATCTGTAGGTACAGTGTGATGGCTAAGTCTTTGGTTCTTAATACTAGTTTGGGTCCTCTTTAAGCTAACGAAGTGCCCACATTAAAGTGTGAACTACACATTGGCTACGCCTTTAGTTATGTGTGTGTTATTAGCTAAGCAAACATTAATATGAATAATGGCATGGAGACTTACGGAGTTGGTGGCCGACAGATGGCTGGTTGGGGCCAACAGACTGCCCTTGGTCCTGGCTCGGCTGTGAAGAAGTCCCTGGAGAAACATGTGACATTTGGTTAGTATTTGTAGATAGTCACTATCCCCAACATATCTGGCTCCCAGTCTGGCTGACCTCACTCACCTTCGCCAGGATCTCCTTCCAGCATCTCTGCTGCCTCCTCCTCCACTATCTCACCCGCTCCTGAAGCTTCTACAAATACATAATAAAGGATAACTTAGTTTTTGGCCTGCCATGTATATCTTTGTGCCTATACATGAAGAGTGACATACCAGAGCCTTCCCCATGCGTGGCCAGGTATGACTCCACGCCCACGCGCCTTGGCCCCTCCTCTGTGGTAAGGTCCAGGGGCTGGTCTGAGGAGGCCACAGAGGAGGGGTAGGTCCGTCGCCCGGGAGATCCACCACCTTCACTCACAGAAGCAGAGTCATGCAGCACTGGTCGGCCTGTACGTCTCCGGGTGCGGCGAATTCTGAAATCCATTTCCAACACTACCAAAGAAAAGTCATTATAAATAAAGGCATAACTTAGACATTTGGAACATATACCATGCAATTGCTTAGTACTTACTTGGGAAATGGATCCCAAAAAACCTCCGCACCCGGGGCATGTGCAGACGCTTCAGGTCCGACCAATGCTGCATTATCTGGGTGTGAGTGAAGGTGGTGCTGGTCACACGGTGTATCTCCGCGATGATCTCCCGGGCGATGTCCCTTTTCTCGCACACATTGGGCGCGAAGTCATACCGGCGCTGAAGCATGATCTGAAAAACATAATGGACACAGAGCTTGTACTTTTACACACAGACCCATATGTGTTGCATCACAAGTTGAGTATTTAATGTCATTAACACACACATTTCGAATGGCCGCCATTTTTGGGGAGTGCCTTAAAGAGGACGTTGACTGTGATTGACAGTCTGGTCTTATGTTATATGTATCACACACCATGTACATACAGATAATAGCCAACCTCAACAATCAGGCCACCTGCATCTAGGGCATGTTAGGATGTTTTAAAGATCCAAGATGTAGCCTAATGCTTAGGCTTTTGGCCCACGTGTGTGGCTTCCCGTTGTGTTTTTATGGCTTAGGAAAACAGTGTTCCTCAAACATCCGCATCAAGGTCCGAGACAGGCCAGGTTTGACAGCTCGCCCCGCTACTCCACAGGTTAATTAACTGTTGCTAAGCCGGAGCAATTGGCCGAATTAGGACATCAGCATAGACAGGTGAAAACGTGGCCAGGCTCGGCCCTTGAGGATGAAGTGTGAGGAGGCAGTGATTAAACATTAAGAGACACCAAACTAGTTCCAAACGCATCATTTACATTTAGGCCAGCATTGACTATTACATTAAAATGCACAGGCAGCCACTTACCAGCATGAGGATCTCTTCCTGTTGACGGGTGAAGATAGTGGGCGCCATCTTTAGTCTTCTTCCAGGCAGCAGATAAGTGAAACCCCAGCGGTTTCCTGGTTCCGCACGAACGTACGTCCGTACGAGCGCGTAGTCGTGCGCATAGGCGTCAGACGCTGGGCGCATGATTTAAAGGTCCCTGCACCCAAAGCTCATTCTCTTTGAGCTTTTGGACAAAATGGCACCAAAAAAGGCAGCAGCTAAACGCGGCCAGCAAAGCCAGACCTCTGAGGGCCCAACAACCAGGTCCCAGCAACGACCGAAGAAGCTAAGGTCCCAGAAGGCCCAGAAGGCAAGTACCACCTCGGCCCCACCAAGGGACACTGGACCCTCCGTTTCCCAAAAAAGGGCCCCAAAGGGACGTGCCCCTGCGGCCAAAAAACAGGCCACAGCAGCCACCACCACCTCTGCCCCCAGAAGAGGCCGCCCAAGGGAGCCCACACCAGCCATGCTTTCAAGCCGGGCACTTAGCCAACCCAGGCCCCACAGCAGTGCCCGAAGCACATCCAGCCCACACAGAAGGGCCCGAAGCCCCTCCAGCCCGCACAGAAGGGCCAGAAGCCCCTCCAGCCCGCACAGAAGGGCCAGAAGCCCAGCCAGGGCCAGAAGCCCCTACAGGGCCCGAACCCCATCCAGGGCCAGAAGAACCCCATCCAGGGCCAGAAGCCCAGCCAGGGCCAGAAGCCCCTACAGGGCCCGAACCCCATCCAGGGCCAGAAGAACCCCATCCAGGGCCAGAAGCCCAGCCAGGGCCAGAAGCCCCTACAGGGCCCGAACCCCATCCAGGGCCAGAAGAACCCCATCCAGGGCCAGAAGCCCAGCCAGGGCCAGAAGCCCCTACAGGGCCCGAACCCCATCCAGGGCCAGAAGAACCCCAACCAGGGCCAGAAGCCCAGCCAGGGCCAGAAGCCCCTACAGGGCCCGAACCCCATCCAGGGCCAGAAGAACCCCATCCAGGGCCAGAAGCCCCTACAGGGCCCGAACCCCATCCAGGGCCAGAAGAACCCCATCCAGGGCCAGAAGCCCAGCCAGGGCCAGAAGCCCCTACAGGGCCCGAACCCCATCCAGGGCCAGAAGAACCCCATCCAGGGCCAGAAGCCCCTACAGGGCCCGAACCCCATCCAGGGCCAGAAGAACCCCATCCAGGGCCAGAAGCCCAGCCAGGGCCAGAAGCCCCTACAGGGCCCGAACCCCATCCAGGGCCAGAAGCCCCCGACCTGGCACCAGCCGGGAACAGAGCCCCCGACCTGGCACCAGCCGGGAACCTAGCCCCCCAAGAGGGCCCCGAATTGCAACCATGACCACATCTACACCTGGAAGTTCGGTGGCCAGCCACGCCAGAACACCCAGTCCCTTGGCCAGTCCAGTCCAGTCATTGGGAAGCCACCAATCCGGCCATTCCCCTACCCAGCCCCAGGCCATAATGTCACCACATGTGTCTGCACACATGGAGGAGCAGCCAAGCCAACCATCTGGCCGCACATTGCGCCGCGGCCAGTTGAGTGGGAGATTCTCCCATGACCAAAATATGGCATTGGCTAGTGGCCTTACATTATACTATGACGAGCTATATGGGAGCAAATCCAAACACACCACCAAGCAGCGCAAGATGGCATTGTTTGAAACCATCCTCCGACAAGTAAATGCAGCGGGGGAAGAGAGGAAAGATGTGTCCCAAATTCAGAAGAAAATCTCTGATCTGAAGTATGCTGTACGGCAAAAAGAAATTAAAAGGCATAATTACAGGTAAATAAATGTTTTCGCTAAATATAATGTTTGGGATGTGCTGTATGCCCCTTTTCTGAATACCAAACGATTTTCTCTTTTCAGCATGAAAACTGGAGGTGGCTTCCCATCTAAATTGGAGTTTACCCCTGCTGAGGAGATTGTGCTTGGACTTCTCCATCCGGTCGCGGTCGGTGGACATGCTGGTCTAAGGGACACAGACTCCCCGACCCGTACCCACGGTGAGTACTATTAAATCTGCATGTTTGCCTGTTTGCTAAATAATCGACAGTTCACTAGTAACAAGCTAACGGGATGCCCCTATGGTTTGCCTTGGTTGGCCTCGCACTACTGTGGCTGTTTGTGTCCTCTTTTGGTCCCTGTGAATCACACATTTAGGCCCACAGCCATTATGGCAAAGATCAAATGTCCAATTGTATTGTTAAAGTCATGAAGTTTCGCAAGATAAGTGAGATATTTAGAATCAATCACAAAACACACATCATTATGTATGGGTTGCCTTTTGGTTGTGTGAGTTGTGTTTGAGTTAACTATTTAATTAGCCACCCACAAACATATGTGACCAAGAGCAGCGAGACTCAACTGGCGGCCCGGGGTCCCAATGCGGACCTTGGCACCACATTCAAGGACCCCTGGCCAGACAGCCCTGCACTCAGTTACTTCTGTGTTGACGTGCTCAGAGCTGCCCCCTTGATCGGCCATGTAGTGGTTGGTCTCCTGCCCAATGTCATGGCTCCGTGAAACATAGCATTGCAATATGAAGTACTGGCCAGGAAGTGGCATTGCAAGGTACACAGTAACTTATTTAAATTTTCACTGGCCACAATCGTGTCCCGCTGCCCCTGCTCTGGCCCATGTGCCACAGTCCCCCCATGCCCCCCCCCCCACATAAGCCCCATACATTTGTAACAGATTGGCTCCATCCATCACATCACCATCAATACGTTAACTCCCCCCTTTAGACATCCAATCCCTGTCCCCTCAGCTCTGGCCCATCCAGCCCAGCAAGGGCAAGCAGCCTTTATTAGTTGGCACTTTGAAAGCTCCAGCCCCTCCACCAGTGTCTTTATTTTTAACTAGACACCCCCTGCGTCAGCACCATGGCCAGACATTCACCTCTCACCACATACCTTGAAAGGGGCGTTTCAAACAATTGTTTGAGTACCCCGGACCTAGCGAATGGTAGGCTAAATCCAAAAATGTGCCCTGAAAGTTGGATGCTGAATGGGTACACTTCATGACTTAGAACTGAGGTCACTTAGCAGTTGGTCCGAGCCATTGCACCTCTGTAAACTTGCGTGGGTTTGAACAAAGGTAACCATTGCTCTAGAGTTGAATAATATTACAAATAGAGCTATATTTGATTACCTATCCAAAAAAAGGTTATGTGTGTGTGTTTACGTGGTATTTTTTTCTCTTCTTCAGCCCAGCATGATCCCTCAGCAAGGGTAAACTCACCCCCCAGTTTGGTTATGCCTACCAGGTCCGTACAGCATCGGAGCCCAGATCAGAGATTTTCGGTAAGTTTATTTAGTAGCATAAATAATAACAAGTGCTTAAGAATGTGTTAAACTGTTGAAATCCTACATTGGGACGCAAACTTAGCCTTTTTTTTTTTATATGTCCCTACAGACCCGCACACTCATGGAAGAGATCCAGGACATGGAGGAAGATGATGATGTCTCCGTACAGGGCACGTCGGATGAACTCCCCCTGGGTCCCAATTTGGAACTGCTCGATAATGTTTCTCTGGCCAATCCTCAGCAGCAGAGTGAATCTCCATCCATTGTGCTTGCACATGGGGAGACTGACACTACAGTCCCCAGTGTTCACTCTGCTGCTGAGGATTTGCAAAGCAGGCCGGTTGCTGTTGAGGGTACGACACCACGCGGCAGGGCACGCCCAAGAGCCAGGGTAATTGTGCGGCGGACGCCATTACGCCGCCCCACAATTTCCCAGGGGAGGCAGAGTGCCCTGCTTCAATTATGGACCCAACAAAGGGACTCTTATGACGCCCAGCTCGTTACAGAGCGTGAGCAAAGGCATGCAGACATGGTGAACATCCATACCAGTCTACAGGGCATCCTCGCGGAGTTGCGTACCCTCAACAGCAACGTGGCCAATTCAAGTAATGGCATCCAGTCAGCCATGGCTGAGATGACCAATATGCAGAGAAACATTGTGGAGCAGTTCCAAATTCACAATGCTGCCATGGCCCAGGCTAGGTCCCATTCCCATGGACCTCCACCTGGACCTCCACCTGGGTATTATGGGCAGCCACCCTATTAAGCCATGGGTGTGTGGGACATCTTTTCTCTTAACCCCCACTGTATTTACTTGTCCTTTGAGGTTTCAAACAATCCATTTTGTGTTGCTCTGGCAGGTTGTGTTTTGTATTTGCTCCCATATAGCTCCTTAGAGTAATGCTTAAGGCCACTAGCCAATGCCATAGGTCTATGTGGAGTTTATCTGGCCACTTATGGCTTAACCTATGTATTTGGTTGGTGCTCCTCCTGTTTGCAGACATGTTTGTGTGACATTATGGCCATGCCCAAATATCCCTGGGCACAGGCAATATTAATGACTGGACTAGGCTGGCCTTTGGACTGGGTGTCCTGGTTTGGTTGTGCCACTCACTTCCAGGTGTAGATGTGCTCGATGTTTTTTTTTTTATGTTATCCATTTGTTACCACAGATGTATGTGGACTGATTTCTGTTAACCACTATAATTTTTCATTTGCTAAGTAAAACAAAAATTTAACTTCCAATACTTGTGGCGTTTTTAGTGGGAAGACTTTTGTAACAGCTTGGCCTAAACCAGAGAATTTTGGTTGGAAGAGGTGTAACAATGCACAGCGAAAGCTAAGGAAACTACATGAAATACATTAGGCAACAATTAAGGTCGAAATGTTTTACTTAGAGGTAATGCCACATTAGGGCAAAACAACATATGTTTCCAAAAGGATAACACACACATCCAGAATGGTGAGACAGGGAAAAAACTTAACTAAAATGCTGGCTGATCAGGTTGGCTCTAACAGATTGGCCAGACTCACTGGGGGGCCCCTCAAAATTATCGACTTCATCCTCGACGGCTGAAGAGGGCAGGCTGTCCACATAACGTGGGACACGTTCCAGGATGGCAAAATTGTGCAAAACAGCACATGCCATTATAATGTCGATCACTTTCTTGGGATCATATTGCAGGGCCCCCCCAGTATGGTCAAGGCAACGAAAACGTGTCTTCAGCAGACCAAAGGCCCTCTCCACAACAGCCCGGGTCTTGCGATGTGCACGGTTATACGCTTCCTGAGAGGCATCCTGGGGCCGCAGCACAGGCGTCATGAGCCAGGGTAGAAGTGGGTACCCGGAATCACCTTAAACAGAGAATTAAATGTAATCAAAATTAAAAAGGCAACACAACCAACACCAAAAAATTCACAGATATCATAATGATGTAAGGTAAAGTGTTCCCAAAAAAAAACAGGGCACATTAGGGCCCCCAAATATTGCACTAAGGTATAACCTAAATAAAAATGGCACTTCTATATACCAATTAATTAACAAACATCTGCACGGCCAAGGGTATTTGTATTTTACATATATTTGTAGTTTTCAGACATGTTACAATTAGGATGCTGCTGAGGGCCTATCCACATTTCTCTGGAAACTACAATGTATGCAGTTTAAGTCCACTTTGACATTTAACGACCAATAGTACAAAAGGAGCCAAATGTCAAAGATCCCTAGCCCCATTTCACTGGAAACTACAATGTATGCAGTTTAAGTCCACTTTGACATTTAACGACCAATAGTACAAAAGGAGCCAAATGTCAAAGATCCCTAGCCCCATTTCACTGGAAACTACAATGTATGCAGTTTAAGTCCACTTTGACATTTAACGACCAATAGTACAAAAGGAGCCAAATGTCAAAGATCCCTAGCCACATTTCACTGGAAACTACAATGTATGCAGTTTAAGTCCACTTTGACATTTAACGACCAATAGTACAAAAGGAGCCAAATGTCAAAGATCCCTAGCCCCATTTCACTGGAAACTACAATGTATGCAGTTTAAGTCCACTTTGACATTTAACGACCAATAGTACAAAAGGAGCCAAATGTCAAAGATCCCTAGCCCCATTTCACTGGAAACTACAATGTATGCAGTTTAAGTCCACTTTGACATTTAACGACCAATAGTACAAAAGGAGCCAAATGTCAAAGATCCTTGGGTATAAACTCCAAACCAATATATTTAGGCACAAGGAACTTACAGACATCCTAACTAAAGGGAAAACATTCTGAAGGCCAAAGCGAGACAAGGATTTTTTGGGTAAGTTCCTAATATATGAGCCAAGAAAAAGGCAGTTGGACGCTTCTGTCAAGTTTTCAAAAACAAACATATCAACAAATACAAGATTAATGCCACATTTAATAACACACAAATAGGACACACTTACCAAGCAGCCATGCCCCCGAAAATTCACCTGCCTCAAATCTCCGAAACAACCCAGATCGCCGGAGGATATAGGAGTCGTGGGACGATCCGGGGTAGCCGGCAAGGACACTCATAAACCGCATATCCGGACCAACCACGGCCTGGACATTAAGTGAGTGTCCCATTTTACGATTCCTTAAGGCAAAAACATACAAAAAGGGTAATTGATATTTGACCCAAAATAATAAATTAAACACAAAACATGTCTGCACTCTATTGGGAAATACTAATGAAAAGCCTAGATAAAGCAGCTACACAAATGAGGGATAAACAAATATGCTGCCGCAAAGGAAAACAGGTGACATGACACGTTGGGCAACATAATAACCAATCTCAATACCTATATATATACTCGTCGGCTGCCCTAGGTACGAGTGCCACATGTGTGCAGTCAATTGCACCAATAACGTTGGGCATGTCGGCCACATTATAAAACCCAAGCTTAATGGCGTTTCTGGCTGCCATATCATCAGGGAAATAAATATATTTTTGAGTTATGGCAGCCATGCCTTCCAAAAATTTAGATAGTGCGCGGCTCAGCGTAGGCTGTGACATCCCCACGGAGAGGGCACCCAGCCTCTGGAACGAGCCGTTCGCCAAAAATTGCAGGCAGCCAAGCATCTTGGTCATACCTGAAATTGCATGCCCCTTCCTTGTGGTGCGGGCTAACCATGGCCGCAGCTCACTATATAATTTATGGAGGGAAGCGCGATTAAGCCTGGTCAGCTCGAACAGCTCAACATCATTCATGCTATCGATGTTCATGCGACGACGCAGGGGCAATCTGCTCTCAGACATCTCGATCAACTCAATGCCAAAAAGCATAAGCCCTTGATGTGCCACAAACTCGCTCCGCTCCATCCTACTCCCGAGGCCAAATAGCTGCCGGCAAACATTTCGTAAAGCAGCTCTTTAATGGGCTTCAAAACAATTAGCAATCACCTCTCTGAATTGGGCGCAAGCCCATGTGAAGGACGTAAAAAATAGGATCGGACGCAAATAATACGATTTTGACGGGAAAAACACACGAACTAACGCAAATAATACGATTTGGACGGGAAAAACACACGAACTAACGCAAATTATACGATTCTCGTACGAAATGCGTATGTTCATATACGTCTATGCGCGAACGATCGTACGAATACGAAATGGCCAAAAAAACCAGAAAAAATGACAAACACCCACCCAAACTTACGATTCTCGATACGAAATCACTTAACTTTTGCTCTTTGAATCGAGGGGATTGTGTCCAGGGGGCTGTGCATGGCTGCTGAGATAAAACAATCAGTCTCGTCTTACACAGGGTCATGGGAGTCTCAGGATCCGGACATAAAAACTGAATTCTGGATAGGGTCAGGATTACACAAGAGGTCAGGTCTGTATATTGATATTCCTGGTCACACTGAGGTAGGATGGGAGTGGTGGGGAGGGTCACAGTCTGTTGAATGAACATTAACCTCACACTATAAAAAGACGAGCCATTCTACCTGCAACAGAGGACTGCTTTGATATCGCATTTGGCACCAGGGGCAGACTGGCCATAGGAAGTACAGTACATTCCCAGTGGGTTGATTGGCCTGACAGTAGCCCCCAGCATGCAGCCCACATTGCCAAAAGCAGGACCCCCACACCTTTCCTACCATGAGAGCCACAATCAGCAGTGAAAGATAGCTGGAAGCTACCTTTGAATTTAATCAATCGTTGAAGCCATATAAAAGGAAACAACTGGAAACTGTTCCAAATGATGACAAAGTACTTGAAAACATCAAATGCAACAGTTTATTGTGCATGTTGTTCCCTCTGCCCCATTAATATACTTGCCCCACATAAATGGACCCCCAGCCACTAAGAGGTTAATGGCAGAATCGAAGCCCAGACCCTACTGGGGGACTGATAAACCAAGACAGGGAGCCCGCACATTTCTCCACCTACAATAACTCCTTGCATGGTGCTGACAGTGCCCAGCTCTTATGCCCTGTAACCCCCCCCCCCCTGTACCTGGCCCTATAGTACACCCCGGCCAATACACATGCAATACACTACCCATACTATACTAAACCTTTATTACATTACGTTAAGAGTGACCATACCCACTGCTGCCCATGATCTGTCCCTGTAATGCAATATCATCATACCTGTGATGGGGGAAACATCCACCCACAGTGCCTACCCATATTATACTAAACCCTTATTACATCACTCTACGAGTGACCATACCCACTGCTGCCACGATCTGTCCCTGTAATGCTATATTATCATAGCTGTGATGGGGGACACATCCACCCAGTGTCTACTCATGCTATACTAAACCCTTATTACATCCCTTTAGGAGTGACCATACCCACTGCTGCCACGATCTGTCCCTGTAATGCTATATTATCATAGCTGTGATGCGGGACACATCCACACAGTGTCTACTCATACTATACTAAACCTTTATTACATCAATCTAAGAGTGACCATAACCACTGCTGCCTATGATCTGTCCCAGCAATGCTATATCATCATAGCTGTGATGGGGGGACACATCCACCCACAGTGCCTACTCATACTATACTAAACCCTTATTACATCACTTTAAGAGAGACCATGCCCACTGCTGCCCATGATCTGTCCCTGTAATGCTATATTATCATAGCTGTGATGGGGGACACATCCACCCAGTGTCTACGCATACTATACTAAACCTTTATTACATCACTTTAGGAGTGACCATACCCACTGCTGCCCATGATCTGTCCCTGTAATGCTATATCATCATAGCTGTGATGGGGGGACACATCCACCCAGTGTCTACTCATACTATACTAAACCTTTATTACATCACTTTAGGAGTGACCATACCCACTGCTGCCCATGATCTGTCCCTGCAATGCTATATCATCATAGCTGTGATGGGGGGACACATCCACCCAGTGTCTACTCATACTATACTAAACCTTTATTACATCACTTTAAGAGTGACCATACCCACTGCTGCCCATGATCTGTCCCTGCAATGCTATAGCTTCAGCCGCTAAAGGCCTGAGGTGCACATTTCCGATAGCAGCAACATTGTATGATGTGCAACCCATGTTGTCAAAATCGAAAATGAACCTAGCGATTTGTTAAGCTGTCACAATTCAAGCGTCCCAGATTTGTCCCTCAGAAAAATGGTCAGCTTATCTGCTTAAAGTACCCATCTGGGTAGGCCTGGTGTGGCAGCAGGCATCAGCTACAGCCATGGCCCGCACATGTACCGTGGAATTGCTGGGTAGGTATATTGGACGGCCAACAGTCTTTCGTCGGTCTTAAGTCGGTGCATCCTGAATTCAGCATTTCGTATAACAACCCCACATCTTGCTGTGCGAGCTCCCACACCAACCTAGTCTTACACAGACCGTAGAGGTGTCCCTTGGGCTGCTGCGCCCTCCTGTGACAGGCCTAGCTGATTGGCTGGTGTGGGTATGCACAGCTGGCTTTTTGTGTCACTCATCAACATGCATGGCATTGAATGCTGATTGGAGGAGAGCCTGCACATGCAGTGTGGGATCACCCGCAAGGTAAGAATACACAGGTTTCCTTGTACTTACACACTGGGCATCCCAGATTGGGATGTCTTCTGGAAGAGGACCAAATCTCAGGAGTGTAAGAATCCTGGGTCTTGTTCCTCTTTAAATGGCAAAATGAGGAATTAGTGATTGCATAAATAATAATTAGACATGGTCATATGATTAGAGGCAGAAGGATACCCTGGTACATCTTCTTACTGCAGCCAATAGTGACATGAATACGCACTTATACAAGAAGGGTTAAAAAGACAATGCCTGGGATTGTCCTGGGTGTTGTTCCTCTCCAGGGGCATCCTGATTTAGGCTATAATGTGGATGGCGCTGTGGTCTGGGGATGTGGAATAGCATTGCTGGTGATGTGATTGTACTGGGTAATCCCCCGGGAATACACAGAGCAAGGCATGCCAATCGGGGATGCCCCATAAAGGAGACCCATGACCGTAGGTTCTTAGGTGGATGTTCCTCTTTAAGATCTGGCAATTGACGGACTCCTGTATTTAAATATTCACCGGAACTCATAAATAATTCAGTAGTGGGCGTGGATAGAAAAAGACTGGCCACACCTCAGAGTACAGGCGGCAGACGATAGGATGGGAGTCGAAGAGGGCCCGGACGTCTCAGATCTCTAGCTTCGATGCAGGGGGCGTCAACCCTCACACTGACACTTTGTTCTGATTGGCCTGCGTTTCTATGTTGTCATTTTGTTCTTGTCTCTGATTGGTCGCTGCTCTGTAAGTTTTTCCTTTGTGGGCTGATTGGCAGAGGGCCCGGTGGGTCATTGCTAACGTCATCGTTTTCCTGTGTGTGATTGGTGGCTGCTCTGGCAGCGCTTCCTGGTTCGGTGTTGGGATGTTGGGAAGCGAGACGCGTGGAAGTTGAGTGCGGCGGAGGCTCCGGGACAGCGATGGAGGACGGCAGTGTGGAAGCCGGTGGGGGTGAGACGGGACTGGTGCAGCAGATTCTGCGCCTCAGCCTGGTGCCCCGAGTGGGTAACACGACGGTGTGCCTGAGCCGCACCACGCTCTGCTCCTTCCCGGAGATGTGGTATGGCGTCTTCCTGTGGGCGCTCGTCTCGTCTCTTTTCTTCCATATCCCGGCCGGCCTGCTGGCCATGGTCACCCTGAGGCGTCACAAGTACGGCCGCTTCATGTCTGTGGGCATCCTGCTCATGGGCATTGTGGGGCCCCTGTCCGCTGGCATCCTCACCAGCGCCGCCATCGCTGGGGTCTTCAAGGCCGCTGCCAAGGAGATGATCCCCTTCCAGGCCATGGTACTGGGTGTGGGCCAGACTTTCTGTGTGCTGCTCGTCTCCTTCCTGCGGATCCTGGCCACGCTCTGACCCGCTGGACTACAATATTACCCAATAGCAGATCCTGGCCATGCTCTGACCCGCTGGACTACAATATTACCCAATAGCAGATCCTGGGCACACTCTGACCCGCTGGACTACAATATTACCCAATAGCAGATCCTGGCCATGCTCTGACCCGCTGGACTACAATATTACCCAATAGCGGATCCTGGGCACACTCTGACCTGCTGGGCTACAATAATACCCAATAGTGGATCCTGGCTACGCTCTGACCCGCTGGACTACAATAATACCTAATAGCGAATTCTGGCCACGCTCTGACCTGCTGGGCTACAATATTACCCAATAGCTGATCCTGGCCACTCTCTGACCTGCTGGATTACATTAATACCCAATTGCGGATCCTGGCCACGCTCTGACCCGCTGGATTACAGTAATACACAATAGCGGACCCTGGCAACGCTCTGACCCGCTGGGCTACAATATTACCCAATAGCGGATCCTGACCACACTGACCTGCTGGGCTACAATATTACCCAATAGCGGATCCTGGCCACACTGACCTGCTGGATTACAATAATACCCAATAGTGGATCCTGGCCACGCTCTGAAGGGCTGGGCTACAGTATTACCCAATAGCGGACCCTGGCAATGCTCTAATCTGCTGGACTACAGTGATTCCCAACAGCGGATCCTGGCCACGCTCTGACCCGCTGGACGACAGTGATTCCCAACAGCAGATCCTGGACATGCTTTGACCCGCTAGACTACAGTGATGCCCAACAGCGGATCCTGGCCGGACTACAGTAATACCCAACAGCGGATCCTGCCACACTCTGACCTGCTGGACTACGGTAATACGCAACAGCGGATCCTGGCCACGCTGTGCCCCACTTGACTACAGTAATGCCCAACAGCGACCACGTCTTCCTCCTCTGCATCCTAGCAGCGCTACCCAAATACCAATCATTATTTCCTTCCTCCAGCAATCTCTTTCCTCCATTGTCTTCACAAAACTGGAGCCTACCTGTTACTGGGTGGATCCATTTACAGACTCTCGGCTGGCTGGAACAATTGAATTTGTGTGATGCCAGCTGACTACAGTGGACACCAGTGTGTGTGATTGTTCCTTTCCAGGAACCATCAGACATGTTTATGCCTTAACTTTTTCAGAGAAAAAAAAAATTGAACTTTTGCTTTTTTGGTTAAACAATTTGTGTTGTGCTGAGACTTCCCCTTACTGTACAGGCTTCTCTCCAATGCTGCCCACATACCTTAGTACAATCCAATTGTCACAAGATTGCCAGCCGTGCCTCTTATAAAACCGATTCCTCATGCCCCTTGTTCTTCTAAACTGTCCCTCTTTCAGGGCTGATAGATGGGTGTACATTTAAATCGTAAAGATTTTTATTGAACTGTATTACATCCTGCCTCTGTTTATTGTATAAATTCCAAGTAAAATCCGAGATGGATTCTGCTGATGTCCCAGTATTCTGAGACTAGAAGGTATGCCTCAACAGACACGCTCTGCCTGCTCCCAGTGAATGAACGCATTCAAAAGATGCCTCAGCAGCTCCTCTATGATGGAATCTTCATGGAATCCATACAGTACATCAGAGGTGGGATGTTATATAGGAGCAATCATGAACAATGAGGGACTGATTGTGCGGCGGCCTTATTTAAATGGACATCTCACACACCTAATCACCTGCATGACTGAAAGAAAATCCATTATTTGATTGACTAAGAAACTGTTAATCAGACCACAAGATTTTGATCTGTCCTATCAACAAAACACTGTAGTATACGGTCTGCAATCAAACTCTATATAAATAATACAACACCTCAACAATCTGTATATGACCTCAATAATATGTATAAAGTGGATCAAAGCCCGGGATTTTCACTCATCTGGGGTTTGGTTCACTTATTGGGGCGTTCTTTTTGGGATGCCTTGCTGTGTGTATCCTGTGTGTGAAACTCACCCTTCCGGCGTTCCCACGGAATGGGGTAGTGGCCAGCCAATTAAAGTGCTCTGCTTCCTTCTCACTTCTCTTGGCCACGCTGATGTCAGTGACTGAATGGACAGAGCGTGCTGCTGGCCGCGGCCTGCGCATGTGCTGTGTGCAGACTAGAGATCTCATTGGCTAAGGCCCCAAATCGGGATGCCCCAAATGGGCCATAAGCGACCCTAGAGACCCTGGGGCATCTCGATTTGGGGCCTTAGCCAATGAGATCTCTAGTCTCACTGCTAAGTGACGCTGAAGTGAGCTGAGCACGCTGATTGGCTGTGGGCTCATGCATGCGCCGTTGGATCTCATTCAGGTAAGTTTTATTGGTGATCAGAGGGGTTTCACATAGCGGGTCAAAATCCCAGGTTTTGGTCCACATTAAAGGCAGCCCCTCATAGTGTATGGCATGATTCTTAGTACTTTGTGATTAGACAGATCAAAATGTGTGTACTGTTCTTGTTTTTTTAATCAAATATTTAATTCAAATACATACATTTCACATTCAGTATAGCCTATCTGAATCGGTTGGATAATTGATAGGTGACAGGACAAGCACACTTTACGTTCACAATTAATTAGGGTAAAAAATCTTTAAAGCGGAACAAAATCTGTGAATTTTCCCAAATTTGTTCCGTTCTCCCGGGCAGTCCCGAATTGGGATGCCCTGTTGTATGAAACCACCCAGAAAGCCCCAAACAACTCGCCTTCCATCCGCGCATGCATGGGGGCACAGCCCGTTTGTTGTGTTTACATCTTTCACCAAATTGCTCTTATTGACCTCAGTATGAATAGCTGGGACAGGAGCACATGCTGCTGGGGATGCGTCAGCGCGCGCTACCCATTGCAAAACAATCGAAGCCGTTTGCCCGAAGGAATGTCCCGCCCTCGGGGGTCACGCAGCAGGACATGTTGATTTGGGATGCCCCGTGTGGAAGTCAGCAGCTGGCCCCACAAATCTTTGCAATTCCAGGCCGGCCGCTGCATTAACACACAATACTACCTTCTACGGCAGATCCGAAACCCTAGACATTCGATTCCCTCTCTCCTTCTGGTTGAACTTTCATTCCGCATGAAAAATGTACTTCTCAGGCTATGCCATGGCGCACCCATGGTCCCCCCCCCCCCAATCCCTCCCCTGCTGAATCATGACTCAGCACCTTGCCTAACTGAATGGCACGCACAGCTGGAGGGAGGTGCCCCTGCAGTCTATGCATTCAGAATAGATTTCTGGGTGCTATTATTTATGGCTATTTATTCTAATAGGATGGAAGCCTGCACATTGGTGCTGTGGGAGCAAGGTAAGGAGGGGTTTCACACATGTTATGCGGACCAAGGCCCTGGCAAAGCTTAGTTTTGGTCAGCTTTAAAGTGCGGGAAATACACATAAATAGATTGGAGCAGTTGTGTACTTATGGAACCAATCATGCTTTTGTAGAGATGGCAGCTGATTGGGTTGGGGTACAGGTCACTAAGCAACCTTGCCCATTACCCCCTGAGAAGTTTATGCAAGCCACAGGTTGGGAACCCCTGCTCTACCGCCATCTTTTCATGAAGCAGGGATCAGGAGTAGACAGACTAGGTTCAGTTGCACAGTGCAGCTTTCCAGTAACGTAGGAGTGGGCGCGGAGCATTCCGAGCCCTGTGTAGCCTGCAGGGTGGGGAACTACCCAGGTCATGGCTCCAAGTTTTTTTTATAAATGTATAATTAGCATGTTTTCTAATAGATATTTTTAATACAGATTGAAAAAGATATATATATTTATAAGATTAATAACCATATATTTATTACAACAAGTAAAACTGATTGATTGGGCCAGAATTTCGATTAAAAAAAGAAATTTGAGTAGACCAATTTAATTGGGGCAGAACAGATAAGAGGATTAGCTTGTATGGTTTGAGCAAACTACTGTCCTGAAAAATCGGTGGGACTGAAATATGTTAGTAGTTTTACTAATACACATGTTGGCCAAATTGTTTGACATGTTTCTATGTGTGTATAATGTTTATATATATGTTGTTTCTAATAAAACTAAATCAACCATACTGTGAGGACATTTTTTTTTGTTTTTAGAAGCTGTGTGTACACTGCAGGGAGACGCCCCCTGATGCAAACTGCTGCATGCTTAATAATGACTTGCTCACCTTACCTGCCCATAGGACACCCACGCTGCCATCTTGCTACACCCAGGAGCATAGGACATCTTGCACCCACGCTGCCATCTTGCTACACCCAGGAGCATAGGACATCTTGCACCCATGCTGCTATCTTGCTACACCCAGGAGCATAGGACATCTTGCACCCACCCTGCCATCTTGCTACACCCAGGAGCATAGGACATCTTGCACCCATGCTGCTATCTTGCTACACCCAGGAGCATAGGACATCTTGCACCCATGCTGCCATCTTGCTACACCCAGGAGCATAAGACATCTTGCACCCACCCTGCCATCTTGCTACACCCAGGAGCATAGGACATCTTGCACCCATGCTGCCATCTTGCTACACGTGTATGTATCCCACAATCGTCCCGGGTGCAGGCTTTGAGTGGGCTACTCTGACACCACGAGAAATGCAAGGCAGCATAAGTCTCCACTCCAGGTAAGGTACAGAACTGCTGCTGGAAGCAGCTTCACAGCCGTTAATTACCAGTAAAAAACAAGGGCACGGCCAGTGGCCAGTTAAAAAAAAATATCGGCCAGGTGGCAACTCTAATTCCAGCACCAGCCCGAGTAAGGAAGAAGTGCTAGTGCAGCCAGGGGTGGACTGGGGCTAAAAAATGGGGCATACCGGCCTTGCTGTGCTGTTCCTGGCCTAGTATAATATCTTAATGTCACACACCTTATATTCTTAGTATACAGTATGTCCTGCTCCAAATATAATACTTACATGTGGGATATACTCCGCCAGATGGCGCTGGACTGCAGAGACATCGAAAATAGGGACCTCCCACAAATGCCCAGAATTTCTCTGCAGTCTGGCTGCGAAGGACGAGAAATGGCTCTTTACTCGCATGTGAGCGGGGCTATTAGCCTGCGGCCCTGTAGGACTATTCCCACCCGTTCCACTAGTAATATGCCTCCCAGCCTCGGCTGCGCTGGTCGGGTGAAGGTAGGCAGCACCGCCGTTGGTGCTTAGGAGCGCTGCTCCACCGCAATCCCCCACCAAAGGGTAGGCGGTTCAGGCTTATGGTGAGCCTCTATGGGATGCCCCTCCCGCACTATTGCCCCTTGCCCCTGCCCATCGGTGGGCCCTGTTTAAGTGGCCCACTGGCTACTGTTGAAAAATTAGTTGCTTGTACCTTGGCGCGTAAGGCCCCTGCTAAGTAGCAGCACTTGACGCCTAATGTCACTGTTTTCCCTATGGGAAATGAGGAGTTTTTGAATCTTTGTGGCTATACCCCGTCTGATGAAGGGGAGCTGTTTTCTGATTCAGGCTCATCTGATGAGAGACCAAGGGGTCATGACGATTCTGGGTCTGTGCCTCTGCCATTACTGCTGTGGCCACTAGAACCCTTATCAGAAATATACTTGATAGTGCCCCTGATGATTTGCCTTGTGAGGTGTTCAATGCACTCTCCAGTTGTGATGTTTTTGTAAATTTTGTCCTATCAGCATTGGGTGACACCATGAGAATGTGTGCCAGAACTTATGCCCTCGTGGTGCCAGACAGGGGAGGGGGGTTTCCTTTCCTGGGGCCTGGGGGGATTTCTGGGGTAGGGGCAGAGGACGTGGACGTCCTGGCTCCTCCTGGTGTCCCAATGCAAAATCCTCTCCCAAGCCCCCTCAGGCATGATGGGGCGCCCTCACCCATCTGGGTGGGGGGGACGGCTGCAGCACTTCGCTCACGTCTGGAGGCTTCATGTCTCAGACCAGTGGATTCAGGAGGTAGTATCCTCCGGTTACAAGTTGGAGTTTGCTGGCTGTCCCCCTCCAAGATTCATCAGGTCCCGGATTCCTCAGGACCCTGTGTCAGCTCAGGAGCTAGTGCAAGCAGTGGGGGTCATCTGCCAGGTCCCCTTAAGAGAAAAAGGCAAGGGCTTTTATTCCAACCTATTCACAGTGCCCAAAAAAGATGGTTCAGTCAGGCCCATCCTGGACTTGAAGATCCTCAACAAATTTGTCAGGGGCAGGCGCTTTCGCATGGAAACTCTGCGCTCTGCCATCAGTTCCCTGCGCCAAGGGGATTTCATGACTTCTGTGGACATCAAAGATGCTTACCTTCATATTCCTGTGTTCCCAGGTCATCAAAGGTTCCTCAGGTTTGCTCTGCTGGATCAACACTACCAGTTTGTGGCCTTGCCCTTTGGCCTCAATTCAGCTCCCAGGGTGTTCACCAAGGTACTGGCTGGCGTGATGTCTCTGCTCAGATGTCAGGGCGTCCGCGTGCTTCCCTATCTGGACGGCATCCTCATCACTTCCCAGTCTCTACATCAGGCAGAGGTGGATACTCAGCTGGTGGTGTCCACTCTGGAGTCATTTGGATGGGTGATCAACCACCCCAAGTGCTACCTGTCCCCTTCCTTGGTAACTCCATTCCTAGGAATGAATCTGGATACAGTTCAGGCAAGGATTTTCCTTCCTCAGCAGAAGGTGGACAGTCCCTCCTAGCTTGTCCTCATCCCTCCATCAGGCAGGGGATGCAGCTGGTGGGCCTGATGGTGGCATGCTTCGAAGCGGTTCCTTATGCTCAGTTCCACTTGAGGCCTCTGCATCTTCACCTATTGTCAGTATGGGACAAGGACCCAGCGTCCTTGGACGGGGTCTGCGTGCTCTCCCCTCGGGTCAGGAGGTCCCTCTCATGGTGGATGGACTCAAGGAACCTGTTGGGGGGCAGATCCTTTCTTACCCCTCCCTGGGAGATGGTCACTACGGATGCCAGTCTGTCAGGTTGGGGGGGTTTCTGGAAGTCTCTGCGGTTGGGGTCCTCAGGAGGCCCACACTCCTATCAATGTCTTGGAACTACGGGCGATCAGGTTAGTTCTGGCTCACTTGACTACTCCCCTTCGGGGCCTGCAATTCTGGTGCGCTCGGACAACCAGACGGCAGTTGCCTACATCAATCATCAGGGAGGGACCCGGAGCAAGGGGGCCCTCCAGGAAGCGTCTCTGATCCTGACTTGGGTGGAGGCCAATGTCCCCTGCATATCAGCTGTGTACATCCCGGGGGTGGAAAATCACCTGGCAGACTCTCTGAGCAGGGGGACCTCTCGCCAGGGAGAATGGTCCCTATGCAGCAGGGTGTTTTAATCCCTGTGTCACCGTTGGGGCCAACCAGATGTGGATCTGTTTGCGTCCCGCCACAACCACAAGCTTCCAGCTTTTGTCTCTCTGCCCCAGGACCCTCTAGCCTTGACCTCGGATGCGCTAGCAATGTCATGGCAGGACTTTCAGTTTCTGTATGTCTTCCCTCCAATTCCCCTGCTGGGCAGGGTTCTGCACAAGATTGCCCTGGAAAGGGTGCCAGCAATTCTGGTGGCCCCCAGGTGGCCAAGAAGAGTGGTTCGCAGACGTGGTGCAGCTGGCAGTAGATCAGTACGCTCTGCCCTTGGTGCCGGTTCTGCTCACTCAGGGCTCCTTACGCCATCCCAATTTACAAACTCTGGCTTTGACGGCTTGGCTGCTGAAACCTCTGATACTTTGATTAAAGCTAGGAAGAAGTCTTCCTCTTCCATTTATTACAGGGCTTGGCGTGCCTACATTGACTGGTGTGAGTCTAAGTCTCTTCCCTGTCGTGTGTTCTCTATTCCCAGGATTCTGGAGTTCCTGCAGCATGGGTTGGAGATGGGGCTCCAACTCAGTACTCTGAAGGGTCAGGTTTCTGCCCTGGCTATTTCCTTCCAGAAGTCCTTTGCTCAGCAGGATGCTGTCTTGGCCATTCTTACGCTCAAGGTGGTATTTCTGGTGTCTATCACCCTTGTTAGGCGTGTGTCCATTCAGCCCCCCTACTATGAGAGGCACCAGGACAAGGTGGTGTTTCGTTTCAAGCCAGATTTTCTGCCTAAGGTAGTGTCTGCCTTTCATTTGAATCAGGATATTGTTCTTCCTTCTTTGTGCCCTAATCCTAGCAATGCTAAGGAGAGGGTTTTGCACTCTTTGGATGTGGTTAGGTGTCTGAAGTACTATCTGGTGGCTACTGCACCTTTCAGGAAAACTGATGCTATTTTTGTGGTCCCTTCTGGTCCTAGGAAGGGTTTGGCTCCTGCCAAGTCTACTATCAGCAAATGGATTCGTCAGGCTGTGATTCAGGCCTACTCTGCTAAGGGGAAGAGTCCTCCCTTCTGCCTTACTGCTCATTCTACTCGTGCTATTGGTGCCTTTTGGGCCTTCCAGCACCAGGCTTCTGTTTCAAGTTTGCAAGGCCGCTACTTGGTCTTCTGTTCACACCTTTTCAAAGTTTTACAAGGTTGATGTTAGGGCCTCAGCTGATGCTGTTTTTGGCCGAAAGGTTCTGCAGGCGGCAGTGGTTTAAACTGTCTGCTGCTGATTTTTCTTGGGGATCCCACCCTACTTTATGGACACTGCTATTGGATGTCCCACGTGTAAGTATTATATTTGGAGCAGGACGTACTGTATACTAAGAATAATACAATTCTGTGATTACTCACCTGTAGAATTGGTATTATGAGTATACAGTACGTCCTGCTCCACCCCACCCTTGGTTTGCATTATCTTGGATCCCCTGTATGGTGATTGTTATCATTGTTATAGTTGATATTTTGGATTGTTTAATGCTCCCGGCTTCTCCTTAACTGCTTTTCAATGCTGGGGATTTGTGGGAGGTCCCCGGGTGTTTGGGGGATCGGGAGGAGCCTATTTTCTATGTCTCTGCAGCCCAGCGCCATCTGGCGGAATATATCCCACGTGTAAGTATATTTGGAGCACTGTATACTCATAATACCAATACTACAGGTGAGTAATCATAGAATTGTATTTTTTTGTTCCATAAGACGCACCCCGGGTTTAGAGGACAAAAATAAGAAAATATTCTTAACCAAATGGTGTGCTTAAATCCTCTTCTTAATCACCCTGTTACAGGCAGTGAGGGGCACCCCGCATTATAGCCAGTAAGTAACTTCTCTTATCACATGCAGTGAGTGGCATCCCCCCCATTACAGGCAGTGAGTGGCATCCCCCCCATTACAGGCAGTGAGCGGCATCCCCTTCATTACAGGCAGTGAGGGGCATCCCTCCACTACAGGCAGTGAGGGGCATCCCTTCATTACAGGCATTGTGCGGCATCTCCCATTACAGGCAGTGAGGGGCATCCCTCCATTACAGGCAGTGAGGGGCATCCCTCCATTACAGGCAGTGAGGGGCAACCCTCCATTACAGGCAGTGATTAGCATCTCCCATTACAGGCAGTGAGGGGCATCCCCCCATTTCAGGCAGTGAGTGGCATCCCCCCCATTACAGGCAGTGAGCGGCATACCCCCCATTACAGGCAGTGAGCGGCATCCCCCCCATTACAGGCAGTGAGGGGCATCCCTCCATTACAGGCAGTGAGGGGCATCCCTCCACTACAGGCAGTGAGGGGCATCCCTCCACTACAGGCAGTGAGGGGCATCCCTCCACTACAGGCAGTGAGGGGCATCCCTCCACTACAGGCAGTGAGGGGCATCCCTCCACTACAGGCAGTGAGGGGCATCCCTCCACTACAGGCAGTGAGGGGCATCCCTCCATTACAGGCAGTGAGGGGCATCCCTCCATTTCAGGCAGTGAGTGGCATCTCCCATTTCAGGCAGTGAGTGGCATCTCCCATTATAGGCAGTGATTAGCATCCCTCATTACAGGCAGTGAGGGGCATCTCCCATTTCAGGCAGTGAGTGGCATCTCCCATTATAGGGAGTAATTAGCATCCCTCATTACAGGCAGTGAGTGGCATCTCCCATTTCAGGCAGTGAGTGGCATCTCCCATTTCAGGCAGTGAGTGGCATCTCCCATTTCAGGCAGTGAGTGGCATCTCCCATTTCAGGCAGTGAGTGGCATCTCCCATTTCAGGCAGTGAGTGGCATCTCCCATTATAGGCAGTGATTAGCATCCCTCATTACAGGCAGTGAGGGGCATCTCCCATTTCAGGCAGTGAGTGGCATCTCCCATTATAGGCAGTAATTAGCATCCCTCATTACAGGCAGTGAGTGGCATCCCCCATTTCAGGCAGTGAGTGGCATCTCCCATTTCAGGCAGTGAGTGGCATCTCCCATTTCAGGCAGTGAGTGGCATCTCCCATTATAGGCAGTGATTAGCATCCCTCATTACAGGCAGTAAGTGGCGTCCAAATCCCTCTCTCCCCTCAGCGCTGGACAATAATAAAGCAGAGAGCGTGCAGGGTAAACAATTCATGCCCGCCATTGCTGTTTCCCTTGCTTCCGCCTCACACACACTTACCGGGCTTGTTCCCGGTGGCCTGTGGGTGTGGCCTATATGGCTTGCGTCCAATGAAAACAATGTCTGCCACCCATAGACACAGGTCACACCCACCAGTCTCCCAGAACTAGCAGGAGCAAATGTAGAATGTGTGTTTGTATGTGTGTGAGCAGTGGCCGGGGGCAAAAGCAGCTGGGGCGGGCATAAATCAGTTACCCTGCTCACTGCCTTATTGTTGTACAGCACTTAGGGGCTGCTCATCGGTCACTACCCAACCTGCACCTGTCACTCACAGGCTGCCGCCGCCCCTGGTGCCGGCCTACCGGAATTTCGCCCGGTATGCCCTATGGTCAGTCTGCCCCTAAGTGTAGCCAATTTTCAGTAAAGGAAATATTTACATTCAGGTGAGGGCCAGATATAAACATACACCAGAAACACCAAGGGATGCAAAAAAAATAAACATATATAAAAAGTTGTGAACGAGCTCTCATTCGGCGGATATTTAATTTCAGCGCTGCTGATACATTGATACATTAGACTTCTGCTCCAGCGCCCTCTGGCGGCAGCGACAGGCAATGCGAGCTGAATTGGACCGCCTGACGCTCCGTAGGCAGGGAATATAAAGCCCCGCAGAGCACATGCGGCTTCTTTCTGTGCGGTGAATGGAGGAAGACACGTGTTGTGTGGTCGAGGCGCTGTGGGCCCTGGAATGGCGCTTTCTCCTGTACGGGTCAATGTGAGTTATGCGGCGAGAAAATGGCACTCTTAATATCGGCTGATGGTCACATGGGGCTTTTTTTGTGTGCTCACAGGTTTATTATTCATGTTATGAGTTTACCTATTCAACAGCACTGTACAGAGCACATGGAAGCAGTCGCGTGACTTCCTGTCCCTCAGAGCTCACACTCTAATGTCCCCTCCGCACTCACACACTGTTATACATTTATATAGTGCTGACATATTCCACAGCACTGTACAGAGCACATAGAAGCAGTCACATGACTCCCTGTCCCTCAGAGCACACACTGTAATGTCACCTCCACACTCACACACTGTTATTATACATTTATATAGTGCTGACATATTCCACAGCACTGTACAGAGCACATAGAAGCAGTCACATGACTCCCTGTCCCTCAGAGCACACACTGTAATGTCACCTCCACACTCACACACTGTTATTATACATTTATATAGTGCTGACATATTCCACAGCACTGTACAGAGCACATAGAAGCAGTCACATGACTCCCTGTCCCTCAGAGCTCACACTCTAATGTCCCCTCCACACTCACACACTGTTATACATTTATATAGTGCTGACATATTCCACAGCACTGTACAGAGCACATAGAAGCCTAGACATCTTTGTCCCTTTTGCAGATAGCTGCTGGTGTTACATAAAGCGGAGCAAAGCCTGAGAATTTGACTTTCCTGGATGTTATGTCTCCGGTGGGCATCTCAACCTCCCTGCTGTGTGAAACCACCCAGAATGGCAGTATTTGCTCACCTTTTCCTGGTTTCAATTGTGCATGTCTGAATGGCTGGGACGGTTGTGTGTGCACAGCCCAAGGATGCAGCTGCTCTTGCTCCCTTTTGAAAGCAATTGGATAGCCTGCGCATGTGCTGTTGGACCCAGGAAAGGTGATGGGGTTTCACACAGTGGGATATCCCAATTCAGGATGTCTTGGGAAGGGGAAGAAGCCATCCCTGAATACTTAGATTCCAAGGCTGGCCCAGTTGGGGGTTTGTTCTGATTTAAAGCAGACCTCTGCCCACATACTGCAGGGGTGGGTGATACCAGGACACAGGATTGTACCTTCAGCAGCTTTTTAGGGCTGGTGATCTTGTAATGGCAGATGAATGAGCTGATCTCTTGTATTTTTCTAGGAGGGTCACAGCATGGCTGATAAGTATCTTGGGTGTGAGCAGGAATGCAGCTTTTGAAAACCAATCAATAGAGCATTTGCCCCTAGAGGCGTTACAGGCATGACCCCGGTTTCATGGCTGTGTCATTAGGTGGCAGAGAGCAACATGGCTGTGTCTACGCTCGGTGCCCAACCTTTGGGCACTCAGAATGATTTCCAGCCAGACACAGAATAGTCACCTGCATTATACCTGTACAGGGTTTCTTTAGCTTGCCTAATGCTACTTGCTAAACGCTAAGTGTGCCTGCACTCATCTGTCCTTTCTCAAACAAGTGCACCCCCTACTTCTATGCAATCTTGCGCTGGGCGTTCTAGCTGGCATCCATTTCCCATGAGGGTTGTCACTGCCAATGAGGCAGCAAAAGTGCATGCAGCGCTCAATTTGCATATTGAGACATTGAGCATCTATTTAGCACACTGCAGGTTCGAAGTCACAGGATTGGCTGAGAACACTATAGATGTCTTGTTGTGATTGGCTGATGTTAAGCTAAACAGTAATTTTATATTAAAAATTCATTTTTATTGGGCTGATCCCTTACCTGTTTTTTTTTTTTTTTTTTTTTTTCAGGGCCGATGTGCCATTTAACATGGCTGGTGGAAGTACCCTGGGTGCAAGCAGGTATGAAGCTTTTGAAAACCATTGAACAGAGCATTTGCCCCTAGATGCGTTGCAGGCATGATCTTGGTTTCATGTCTGATTAGGTGGCAGAGGGCAGCATGGCTATGTCTGTACTCTGTGCCAGACCTGTGGGCATTCCGAATGGTTTCCAGCCAGAGAATGGTCACTGGCTACCATCATTGACCCTGTACAGTTTGTTTTGCTTACCCTTACCTACTTGCTAAAAGCAGACACATTTGACTTTACTCCTCTGTCCCATGTAACCTCCTGGACAACTCCACAATAATCCTAAAGCCAGTCAACTCGTGTGACCGGGCCCAGGAATCTAAATATTCCAGGCCCCTCCACTAGCCTACACTCGGGGCAGCCTGCACTGGATGCCCCGCTGTTTGAGACCCCTGGGGGCGCCGGTGATCTTACATGATCCTGGTGGGTCCCATGACACGATTGGCTGCATCCCCAGCACCCTCGTCACAGCAGCACTTTTGAAAGAAGCTGAGCAAACAGCAGTGCCTGGCTGCTCGTGCAGGGGGTGCCCAGCAGGTGAGCAGTGGAACCTTTTTTGGGTTTCCAACTGCATTAAAGTCCCCCCAACTAACTTTTTACCCAGAATCCAGCTGCTGTGCTTGCCGATATCCACCAAGCTGTCTGGAGCATGCGCCATATGGGTTGGCACTGCCAATGAGGTTTGCAGTGTGGTTGGTGGGGTGGTGTTATCCTTATTGTAGTCTGAGCGTCTGTTTGGTGTACAACAGGCTCCTGCTCAGGTTTGGCACAGCGCATTTGATTCTGCTACATGTTAGCTTTCAAAGGTCTTGCTCCCAATTGGCTGGATTTGCAGCTAAACTCTTTAAAGCAGACCAAAACACAATTTTTTAGCTAGCATTCCCTGAATTGCTCCCCTTGTGAAGAGTAACTTTTGCTAATTTCATCCATTCATTGCCACGGTTTTGTGGCAATGATGTCATTGCCATAATTATGCAATGACTGCCTGCTTTCTCACGCCAAGGAACAGCAAAAAAAAATCAGTGTTCCAAGACAATTCGATAAGTGAAAATATCCATTTCTAGTTCTACACGCTAAGAAAGGAGTATCTGCATGGGCTTTGGCCAAATGTATTTCACAACTTCAATGGGTTTTGGTCTGCTTTAAGTGGCTTTAAAATGTCTTGATGCTTTGTTGTGATGATCACTTACCTGTCCTTTCATTTCAGGGCTGATGTAGAATTTCCCAGTTAAGATTGGGTAAGTGCACATCATTGTTTGTCTTTTGCCCCTAGAGGCGTTGCAGACATGGCCTCGGTTTCATGTCTGTGTCATTAGGTGGCAGAGAGCAAAGTGGCTGCGTCTACGCTCAGTGCCTGACTTGTGGGCACTCAGAATGATTACCAGCCAGATACGAGCTCAATCACTGAATTATACAGAGTTTTATTTTTGCTCATCTGAAGTTACTTGATAAGTGGGGGTCCCTGCACTCTCACATCTCAACCCAAATCTTACTTATGTGGGCTGTCATTGCCAATAAGGAAGCTTGCACTGCAATGGAGTGGGGCCACCATCTATCCTTATTGCTGATTGGCTGACTTACAATAAACACTAAATGGAATTGCTTGTTTCACTGTTGTGGTGTTTGCTTACCATGTCTCTTTACCACCTTTTTTGCAGGCCTGCTGTGAAGTTCCAAATTGATCAACAGGTAGGTACATGTCACTGTTTGCTCACTGTTTTTGCCCCTAGAGGCGTTGCAGACATGACCTTGGTTTCATGTCTGTGTCATTAGGTGGCAGAGAGTGATATGGCTGCGTCTACGCTCGGTGCCTCAACCTGTGGGCACTTAGAATGATTACCAGCCTCACACAAGTTCTCAAATTAGGCCTCTGCTTTTTAATCACAGAAGTGTGCAACCTAATATTTGTACCACTGATACTTCAATTCTGATTTCATATTTTATTTCCAGGTTGGTCCCAAACCCTGGTGCAAGGATCCTGATGTGAATAGGTCTTGGATGGGCTCTAGTGCAAGGTTTATAACAGGTATGTGGCTCAGAAGCAGTTCCTGCCCCTAGAGGTGTTACTGGCAGTTCTATAGCTGCCTTCTATATAAAAATGGTTAGCAGGCACACACTGGCATTTAAGGAGTGGTGGTTGCCCCTATAGAAAATGTCTAAAACAACCCAATCCTATACTCCCCTACACAAAGGGTGTCAAATTCCTTTTCACCTTGGGCTAACTGCTAACAGCCAGTTAATAACCAACTTGAAACAAATGCAAGCACTACCTTTCATATCTGATTATAGACACAGTATAATCATCTAAGACAGAGGGGCTTAAACACTTCGCCCAAGACAGCCACATAATTTTGCCTAGATTTGATGGAGACGATGGATTATTTTGCCTAGGAAAACTACAGTTTTGTCCAGAACAGTTGCAGACTCTAAATTTTGCCCAGGAGAGATGGAGAAGCAAAATTTTGCCAAAAACAGGCGCAAAATTATATTAACCAGGGCAGATGCAGAATTGGTTTTGGCCTCCTTTTGTAGTAAGAGCGGTTTGCACAAAGGCGCAAAATAGTTGCAGGCACTACTCTCTTCTCCCCCATAACAAATAGAAAAAAGCAACAGCTGCTTTTATAGGCATCACTTGTAGGGGCAGTGTTAGAGGCAATACAGCGCATGCCTCAGCAGTGCCCCACAGGTGCAAACACCTGCTGCCGGTGTCTCTGAAGTGACTGGGCCTGCTATAAGGGGTGCCACTGAGCTGCCATCCTCTGGCAGTTTTTAGAGGGCCACATATAAAAATGCTTGGTGGGCTGCATCTCTGGGTCCTGGTTCTGGAGTTTGACATGTGTGCTCTACACTTTAACCTGCCTTTCTCATAACCCTGCATAAAGCTTGCCATAAGTGCTGAGACACTGCCATTACTGTCATTTTCATTGGAATATACTTTGCTGTTCTTCCTGGTATGCAAAGAAAAGGCACAGACCTGACCATCCTGGGTTGTACCAGAGCCTCTAAGTGGCTTTGCTGATAAATTGCTTGTAAACATTATTGCTGCTGCACGCTCCATAACACTAATAGGCACAAGGAATGCAGGATACCATTAATCTTGGCATATATTTAGCCATCACGGAAGCATCTCAGAACTTCCGTTCTAACAGAATGTTTGCTGAACCTCACATGAGGAAGGGAGATTTAAAGGGTCTAGGTTTAAGTATTTGACATTTCTAGTTTAATAGCAACCTAGGAAGACCAGGCTTGTGTTTGCTGTCCTTGGAAATATTGCATCCATGGCATTCATAAGTTAGCAGAATCGTGTGTTTTTTTTTTTTTTTTTTGCAAAGTGTGGAGTTACAAATTTACTTTGGCTGGGGTCACTGGTAGTGTGGTATAAGGGCATCTTATTCTAAACGAATGAGCGCATAAACACATTGAGGGAATGTTAACCTAACATTATTAAACATTTTTTGGGTCATTTCCACGTGTCCTCAGGGTTCAGAGTGATGGGTCATGTTTTGTGGGTCTCCATGCAGACTGCATTGGTTACTACACCGAAGCGGTCACAACACCTGACTTGTAGGGATTCAAGGGCAGGTTTGGGAATACATTTGTGGGCCTAAAGTAAGCTTTCCTGTGTGCTCCCTGCTTGACTGACCTAAATATTGGCTTCTCATTTCAGGAGACATGCTCTCTGGAGGATCCCTTGGGTAAGTAGAGAAGATTGCATCATGGAAATTTCAGAGCCACTGAGAAACCATATGAACAATTGTAAATTTAAATTTTTATTTTAGATTTTTATTTTTCTGTGTTTAATAAAGGCTTAAAAATAAGGTCTGTGTTCTTGGGTCATACCTAATGTGTGTGGATAAGCTGAATCCCATTCCTGATATCGGAGGGGGTATAAAAGTGGTAAACATTACATGTGAAGACCAAACGCAGGGCTCTCCCCATAGCAGGGTTTCCCGACCCTCTACTCACGATCCCCTAGCGGGTCACATTTTGTGGATCTTGACTTAAGAAGCTATCGCTTTGGTTTATGCACAGATGCATAAAAAATGCCTCTTCTGGTTCAACAGTGCTTGCTCGGGCTGTCGTCTAATTAGCTGATTGACATGCCTGTCATTCGGCAAGCTGTCCTGATCTGCAATGGGGAGATGGGGAGCAAGAGCAGCCGTATCCCTGCATCTTTGGGTTATGTGTGCACGCCCATCACATCAGAGCTGTTTGGCAAATTACATAGGCATAGCTAACTGGTTAAATGGGAGAGCATGTGCTGTTGGACCAGGAAAAGGTAAGCTGTTACTGCCAATCTGTGGGGGGTTTCACACAGGGGGGCATCCCCAATTTGGAAAGCCAGTGGCTGGCACTTGAATCTTTTTAGATTCCTGTGCTTGCCAAGCTGGGTTTGTTCCAGTTTAAAATGGGTACTTTCAGTTAAAAATGACTGGAAAGTCTATTCACCCCTGGAGCATATATTGGAATACCTAGCAAAACTTCTAGCTTGCTGCACACCTGTCTGGTGCATGCATTTGGTTGGTTTCATTATCGGTGACTGGCATGGTACTGAGCAAAGACAGGGTTTTTTCTTAACCCCTGGTGCTTGGTTCTCACTGGCTATTTACAGTACAGTATTGAAATGCACCCCATATATGCACTCCTGTACAAGCTGGTAAAACTGGTGGACCTAAATAGTTGGCGAGACCCCAGGACAGGGTTAATGAAATAATTGCTGGACTTGGATACCTAGCGTTAGTTTTCTCCCTTTGTTCTTTGGGACGGCAACTGAGACGCTCCCCCGCCCCCCCAATTGAGGAAACACAACTGGGACACGATTAAAAGCCCTTCCCATTCCTTGTTTTTTGTCTCCAGTGTGTTTTTTTTTTTTGCGCTCTCATGTTGCCTGGGGGTGGTGCTCGCAGGCTCCAGGCTATACTTCCACAGGGCAGTTAACCTGTGGCCTTGAGAACCTGCTGGAGCACCACTCCCCCCTCGCCTGTCTACTGTTGAGGATCCGTAGGGCCGGGTCCCCGGTGAGTCTGCCCGTTACCGGCCCTGGTGTGCCGAGTCCTTGAAAGGGTGGGCTCCGGTTGTGCGGGGTCACTTTGTGTGATGCATCTCTAGGGAGGGACTCTCAACACATCCAGCAAGGTCTCTGCCGGTGCTGCATGGGGCAGAGCAGCGCGCTAGCAGGGGAAAATCAGATCGAGGCTGAGGGTCATGCAGAACACAGCGGACAGAATGCCATCTTAAGACAAACTGAGACCTCTGGGAACCAATCTTGCCACTTTAAATTGTCCGGCCCTTTTGGTGGAATCCTGGAGCAAACCCTTCTGTAGAGCCTGTATAGATACTAAATTGGGGGGGTGAGGCAACCTCGTTGTTGATGCAGTGGGGTCCATGAAATTTGACATGGCCTACACCTTTGCCTTCTGCCTTGCTAGCAAGAGCATCTACCCCATAGCTCCACTTCCCCAGGCACAAAATCCACAGCAGGGACTTTTGGGATATCTCCAGGTGACCCCCCCCCCCCTCGTCTGGTTCTAGAGAACCTGAAGAGATAGTGAGGGGACAGCCTCTTAAGAGTCCCATAATGAGGGGTTTGGTGTGGGTCTGTTAAGAATATCCCCAAGGCCTCAAAGGGGAGATCATCAGAGGACACTGCAGCTTTTTTACTTGATATTCATGACACAATGCAGATTACAAAGTATGAACTACCATTGTATAGACTATATCCCAAGCTGTTAGCTAAGATAGAAAGGGCCCATTCCATGCTTCACTTTCAAATTTAACAAAAAACTCCATTAAACAAAAGTTCCCTTTTGAGGATTCCAAGCCTTGGTCCAAATGCCCAAAGTTAGATGCATCCTTAGCCCAGGTTTTAAGAGCATCAGACCTTTGAGGATTCTGTCTCCCTGTGAGATGCAGATGGAATTCTCAAAAGGACTTTGGATACAGCTGTTTTTGCCTTTTAAACACTTGCATCGGTGTGGCTAGGAACCTGGGGGTCTGGCTCTATAACTTAAAGATTCCCGGGCCGATCACCTCCCTCACCGCAGGGCATCCGAGATCGGGATGTCCTGCGGTGAGGGACCCCCCCAAAACTTACCTCATCGGTGGCTGCCTCCCACGTGCCCCTCTAGACATGCGCGCCCGTGCCGGCCGTGCGCGCGCGCTGTCAGAGGGGCGCGCGGGAGGCGGCGGTGGACGCGCTGTGTTGTCAGCCGCTGTCACTCGCTTGTCCGGCGGTGATTGGTCAGCGCGGCCACCTGGGAGCATGGTGAGGTGATTTTTGGGGGGTTTCAAACAGCGGGGCACCCTTAATCGGGGTGCCCTTCCTGAAGTGGACCAAAACCCAGGATAATCAAAATCCTGGGTGTTGGTCCACTTTAACAAATCTCCATATAAACCTCTATCAGAGGCTTTGGACAAGATTATCTAATTGAAAATGACCTTCCTCTTACTTCGGCTAGAAGGGCTAATGACATTCAGGCCTTATCGATTAGAGAACCTTTTTTGTTCTATTCTCCCGGACAGGGCTAGTTTAAGGCCAGATCCCCCGTATCTCCCTAAAATAGCTTCTACCTTCCACAGATCTCATGACATAATAAATATGAAGAGGAAGAAGACCACAACCTAGATGTACGCAGATGTCCAATTGGTTACCTAGAACACACGTGCGATAGACTGTTTATATCCTTTAGTGGCAAGAATAAGAAGTATAGCTGCCTCTAAATCACCATCTCAGATGGATCGGACAGGCTATTTTCCTGGCCTACACTTGCATTGATACTCCTCCTCCATACATAGCTTCACACTCCACGAGAGCGGTTTCAGGTACAGGTGGACAGGTGCTTCCTTGGATGAAATTTGTAAGGCAGCTACCTGGTCCTCACCACACACCTTTTGGTAGAAGAGTCCTACATTTGGTATCCCACCCTTTTGTAACCATATTTCTTGTTTATCCTTTCAGTGGCCATCCTGAAGGACGAGGGGAGAAAGTCCCTGTTAGACTTAACGGTAACTATTTTCTACGAGTCTTTCAGGACTGCCCTAACTACCTTCCCTTAGTAGTCATCCAGTTTATTGGCTTCTTGTTTATTACTAAGGATTTGGAGTAAGTGGTGGGGCTATCAATTTTGTCCCAGTTGAGTTTTCTCTACAGGGGGAGGAACCTCTCTGTGGCTGTTTTGATTGACTAGAAAAAAAAACATTTTGTCTAGGGGGATTTTTCTTCTGCAAACAGGCATATACTGACCACAATGATGCTGTGGGGTAGGGGGGGTTGGACTGAGTGGCTGAATCTGCCACCTCCACTAGTGGCTAACGCTGTGCCATATATTGTTACCGCTGTCACTGTACTCCAGGGATCCTCCGTGTCCAGTCACTGGGAAACCTCAAGGCAAAGCCTGCAGTAGGGGGACAGAGCCACTGTCTAAATGCATGTTTCCATTAAGTCTTCCATGGCGGCCCCTGGAGACAGCTCCTCCCACATCTCAGGACAGGAGTCATTCAGAGGTGACCCTATAAAAAAACACCCCCCTCACTTCCTCAGTGCTTTCCTGTCCTTTCAGGAAGGGATGTCCCCAGGGGTCGATGGAGTGCCGGGTGTCCTTGCTGGATCCTGCTAGGGTGTATGGCCCAGCATTCTTGGGGTCTCGGTTGCAGGCTAAGGTAGGGGTGGAAAAGACTGATGCCTTATTCTAAGTATGTCACACACCCCGCTTCAAGACATTCATTGCATGTGGGTATACTGACCTGTAGATGGCGATCTTGCAGAGATGTCAATAAAAAAAAGGTAAGACCCTCCCGGCCCATAAATACCTGGGACCTCCCACTCATTCCCCAGTCTTTCATCTCTGCAGAGGCGAGCAAGTCAGAAGATGTCTCCTCCTTGCAGGTAGCCGGGATAACTCCCGGCCTTCTATTCCTGCCCGGATCCCTTTGTTACATTACTTGCCTCCCAGCCTAGGCTGCTGGTCCGGGCAATGGTAGATGGCACCCTAGGTGCTCAGGAGCCGTGAGACCCCATAACAAGGGGTAGGCGGCTAACCGCGTTGGTGACCCCGGTTTGGGATGCCCCGTCCCTTGGCCCCTACCCTAGCATGGATTCCCCCTCTCCTGGATACCCTTAGAGGGGGGGTCCTTATGGATTCATCTGTTTATTACTTTGTGTGTGTGTGTGTGCATGTTTTTACTTGGGCTGGCACCGGCCTCCGGTGTTTTTATTAAGCAAAAATGGCGGCTGTAGGTGCCCTAGAGGAGTCTTTCCCCTCAGGGCGGGGCCGGGTGCTCGCGTGTGCGCCTATGGCCCGCCCCCGTGTGCCGTTTTCAGGTCCCGGCTTCTGGCGAACCGCGCCCGCCCTCCCTCTTCCTCTGCACACTACGCGTCTCCTGTCCCCTACTGCCAGCGGGCTCCGGAGGGGTGAAGGTCGGGTGAGTGGCCCGTGGCCCATCATTTTTAGGCTGTAGGTGCCCTAGAGGAGTCTTTCCCCTCAGGGCGGGGCCGGGTGCTCGCGTGTGCGCCTATGGCCCGCCCCCGTGTGCCGTTTTCAGGTCCCGGCTTCTGGCGAACCGCGCCCGCCCTCCCTCTTCCTCTGCACACTACGCGTCTCCTGTCCCCTACTGCCAGCGGGCTCCGGAGGGGTGAAGGTCGGGTGAGTGGCCCGTGGCCCATCATTTTTAGGCTGTAGGTGCCCTAGAGGAGTTTTTCCCCTCAGGGCGGGGCCGGGTGCTCGCGTGTGCGCCTATGGCCCGCCCCCGTGTGCCGTTTTCAGGTCCCGGCTTCTGGCGAACCGCGCCCGCCCTCCCTCTTCCTCTGCACACTACGCGTCTCCTGTCCCCTACTGCCAGCGGGCTCCGGAGGGGTGAAGGTCGGGTGAGTGGCCCGTGGCCCATCATTTTTATTTATTGATTATGCCCCTCACTGGGGTTGCTGGGCAATGCTGTTATTAACTCTTTAAGGTCATTTGCTAGCATGGTCTGATTGTGTGTTTTGTTTGTGTGTTCCAGGTGGACCATTGATCCTATTAAAGGGGGGTTCTCACGGTCCTAGGGTCCCTGGCTAAATTTAGTTGGCTTAAAATTCCTCCCACTCGGGACTTAAAGGGGCATCCCGGGTTGCATTACTGCATAATTCCCTCGGAGCACTGTACACATATATATTAAAAAATCACCATATGGCGGCTTCCCCGGATACTGGGCTTGTACCCCCCTCGGGGCAATCCAGGCTGTGTTTGGGGTGTGGGGTATCCCTTCTGGGGGATGATGTATTTCTTTGTGTACCCTGTGCGCAACGGTCCATTACGCGGCAGACCGGATCTCAGGCGTCTGGTTCTGCTCCGCCAGTCTCCTCTCCGTCTCCCCCGCGCTTGACACGTACGTGTGATGTGGTCATTGGCGGGGAGTCGCAATCTGAGGTGTGTGCCAGATTGGCCAATCTTGAAAAATTGTTTTCCAGTGCCGTTGCTAAAAAGGCCACGGCAAAGCGAAAACATTTGTATACAGCCACGCAGGCCTTTGATACAGAGGAGTTTGACACCCTGGATTGGTCTGATTGTTCCCCGCGTGAGGAAGGGGAGCTGTCTGAGGGCTCCGATGACCAGCAGTTTGTTGGTGCTGATACCGAGCAGGGCCAGGGGAATTCCTTGGATACCTCTAGGGTCCTGGCTCATATGTTTGAGGTCCTGGCTATTTCTCCCCCCGAGGCGGCTCCTCCGCTGAAGGGGGAGTTCTTTGAGGTGACCAAGCCGCGCTTGGAATTTCCTTATCAAAAGCATTTTGATGGTATCATTCTCAAGGAATGGGAGAGGCCGACTCGGCTTCCGGGTGTCCCTCCGGGTTGGGGCAAAAGATATCCCTTTCCGGCGGACGCGGTGAAGCACTGGTCGTCCCCCCCCCCCCCCCCCCCCCAGAGGTGGATGCTCCTGTTTTGGGGTTGTCCAGTTCCTCAATCCTGCATTCTCCAGAGTGCACTACTCTCAAGGATGGTGAGGATAAACGCATTGACCAGATGGCTTGTCATGGTTTTGCCAGTGTTGGGTCGGCCTTGCGGGCGGTTTGTGCTTCAGCGTTTTTATTGGTAGCTGCCATGTCTGTTGTTAGAGGACTTTTGACCTCTTCCGGGCTTGACCCGGCTAGTGAGGAGTTTGCCGACCTTAAGCGCTGTGGGTTATTTTTGTCCTTTGTGCTGTCCGCCCTGGATGACATATTGGTGATGTGTAGCAGAGCTTCGGCCTTGTTTGTGGCTATCCAGCGGTCTGATTTTGTTTCCAAAAAGTCGCTTACGGCCCTTCCCTTTGTGGGGTTGCGGCTCTTTGGAGAAAAATTAGATTCGGTGGCAAAGGGAGGTAAGTTACCTCAGCGCAAGAGGCAGCGTCGCCCCTTTCGGGGGGCGGCTTCCTTCTCTCAGTCCTTTCGTGGGGCTAGAGTTGGCAGGGGTTCGGCCTTCCCTTCGTCCAGAGGTGATTCCTGGCCTAGGGGCAGGGGTCGGGCCCATCCAGGACACAGTTGGGGCTCCAAGCCTAGAGCCGCTGCCAAGCCGGCTCAGCAATGAGGGGGCGCCCTCACCCTTGCGGGTGGGGGGACGGCTGCAACTCTTCTCCCGGCCCCCTCCCAGATTCTTCAGTTCTCGGGTGCTGTCAGATCCTCTGGCCGCCCAGGGGCTCCGGGGGTGGCAGTAGCAGGTCTCTTGGACATGGCTGTCATCTGTCCGGTGTCTCACTCAGACCGGGGCCTGGGCTTCTATTCCAATTTGTTCACGGTGCCCAAGAAGGACTGATCCGTTTGTCCCATTCTGGATCTGAAGCTGCTCAACAGGTTCGTTCGTCCCCGGAAGTTTTGTATGGAAACTCTGCGCTCAGCCATCCACTCACTTCGTCAGGGGGACTTTATGACGTCCATAGACATCATGGATGCTTACCTGCATATTCCAATATTTCCGGCACACCAGAGATTCCTCAGGTTTGTCGTGGACAATCGACATTTTCAGTTTGTGGCTCTTCCGTTTGGTCTTACCTCGGCTCCAAGGGTTTTTACCAAGATGTTGGCAGGAGTGATGGCCATCCTCAGAGCCAGGGGTATCTGCATCGTGCCCTATCTGGACGATCTTCTTATCATGGCGTCTTCCCTCAGTCAGGCGCAGCTGGATACCGGGAACATGGTGTCCACTCTGGAGAGTTTTGGTTGGGTGATCAACTATCCCAAGTCCTGCCTCACCCCCTCCAGGGTGGTGGGGTTCCTGGGCATGTATCTGGATACTTCTCAGGCCAGGGTGTTTCTCCCCCGAGCTAAGGTTCTTCTGATTCAGGAATTGACTCAGCGTCTCGTATCCATCCCCCGCCCGTCCATCCGGCTAGGGATGCGACTTGTGGGAATAATGGTGGCATCGTTCGAGGCGGTTCCCTTTGCCCAGTTTCACACAAGGACGCTCCAGCTCCATCTCTTGGCGGCCTGGGGGTGGGTCCCCGCTGTCATTGGATCAGTCCTTTCTGATGTCCCCCCGGGTGCGGCTTTCCCTTCGGTGGTGGCTGAAACCGATCAATCTGACGAGGGGCAGGTCCTTTCTGACCCCTCGTTGGGAGACGGTCACCACGGATGCCTGCCTGTCAGGTTGGGGGGGATTTTGGAAGGATCTTCAGTTTCAGGGACTGTGGGGGCCTCAGGAGGCTCACGATCCCATCAATGTTCTGGAGCTGAGAGCCATCAGGTTGGTTCTGGCTCACTTGACTCATCAGTTACGGGGACTGCCGGTTCAAGTTCGGTCGGACAATCGCACGGCGGTCGCCTACATCAATCACCAGGGAGGGACTCGCAGCAGGCGTGCCCTCAGGGAAGTGTCTTTGATCCTGGATTGGGCAGAGGGCAATGTCCCATGCATCTCGGCGGTGTACATTACGGGAGTGGAGAACACAGAGGCGGACTCCCTGAGCAGGGGGTCATCTCGCCGGGGGGGATGGTCGCTCTGCCCCAAGGTGTTTCGGTCGCTTTGTCACCGGTGGGGGACTCTGGAGGTGGACCTCTTTGCCTCTCGTCACAATCACAAGCTTCCGGCATTTGTGTCTCTCGCGCGGGATCCGCTGGCTCTGGCAGCGGATGCCATGTCTCTGAACTGGAGGGATCTGGGGTTTCTATACCTGTTCCCTCCGTTTTCCATGGTGGGCAAAGTGGTGCGCAAGCTGGCCCAGGAGGGCGCGTCAGCAATCCTGGTGGCTCCAAGGTGGCCAAGACAGGTTTGGTTCGCAGACGTGGTAAGTTTGGCGGAGGATCAGTTAGTTCTGCCCCTTCTGCCTGATTTACTCACTCAGGGTCCACTGCTCTACCCCAATTTACCAACGCTGGCTTTGACGGCGTGGTTGCTGAAATCTCCATCTTGAAGGAGGAAGGTCTTTCTGATGCTGTCATTCAGACTCTGGTTAGGGCTAGAAAGAAGTCTTCCTCTGCCATCTACTACAGGATTTGGATGTCTTATATTGATTGGTGTGAGGTCAGGGCCTTGCCTTGCAGGGTGTTTTCTATCCCTAGGATCTTGGAATTTCTGCAACATGGTCTGGACCTAGGTTTGCAGCTTAGTACGCTAAAAGGGCATGTTTCTGCCCTGGCGGTTTTCTTTCAAAAGTCTTTTGCACTTCATCCTCTGGTTAAGACCTTTTTCCAGGGGGTTATGCATGTGCGGCCTCCTAGGAAGCCTTTGCTCCCAGTTTGGGATTTGAACTTGGTTCTTCCTGCCTTGCAGGGTCCTCCTTTTGAACCTTTGCAGGATATTGCGCTTTCTGCGCTTACTCAGAAGGTTGTTTTTCTGGTTGCCATCACTTCTGTTCGGCGTGTATCGGAGTTGGCAGCCTTGTCCATTAAGGCCCCTTACTTTGAGAGGCATCAGGACAAGGTTGTTTTCCGCTTCAAGCCAGATTTCCTTCCTAAGGTGGTCTCTGCTTTTCATCTTAATCAGGATATTGTTCTACCCTCCTTGTGTCCTAAGCCTAGCAATGACAAGCAGAGGGTTTTGCATTCTTTGGATGTGGTTCGCTGTGTGAAGTACTATTTGGGAGAGTGCGCATGCGCGCAAGGCCGAGATGGACGCAGCATAGCTCGGCTCCGTGCCCGTCGGCGACAGAGGGGGCGATCGGAGGCCAGGGCGAAAATACACTAACCTGGTGAGGTCCCGGGGTCAGTGTCCAGGTGGGGCGGCGGAGGGGAGTCGTCCACTGGCAGCGCTGGAGCGGTGGCGGCGGCAGATGCTGCAGCAAAGACAGAGGCGGTAAAATGGCTGCAACGCGCAGCACAGCAGACAGCGGGAGCTCCGACTGTGATAACAGAGCCTGAGCCTAGGAGAGGCGGTGAGCAGAGCGGAGGAGCAGCTGATCCAACGCCCAGACACACGGTCAGTCCTTCCCCTTCAAGCCCTGGCTGTGAGGAGTGTCTGCTAGAGGGTGGAGGATCTCGGCATGATAGATCCACTCCCTGATATATATGTATTAGCATTTAGTCTACATATGTGAATTCAAATACACAAAGGAAAGTGGGGGCTGTGAGAAGCTCAGGAGGAGATTGGAGTGAGCCTGTGCCTTCCCTGGCCTGAGACAACTGACGGAATTATATACATAACCCACAGCTATTTTGCTCAGGCTTTATGATGGCAGAAGAAATGTCTGTAGCAGACTTGGAAGTGATCGCCCAGTCAGAAGCCTCCTTTCTGCTGAATAGAAGCATGGGGCTTAAACCGGACCTTCAGCGTGATTTAATGAAAAGCCCAAACTCTTAAAAAATGGTTCCCCAGCATAAAAAATTAATATATTTTACGTTTTTAGTCACTAACGTGTTATTCTTTCCCCCACTGGGCTGCAACTCTGTTCAGGACTTTAGGATATGGGCGCCGCCATCTTGACTCGGAAGCATCACACTTACTGAGGAGAGGAGAGTGGTATAAGGTACAGGGGGGCGGGTTATAGTTGTGCTTTGCTCACACAGAGCAGAGCTGGGGTCAGGTAAAGGTCAGCAGTCCCAGAATGCAGAGCAGCACAGTCAGGAGGCACGTCCTGTTTGCAGGCTGCCTGATAAGATGGCGGCTTCCATAAGCCGCCATCTTGGATGTTTAAAGGCTCATAACATGCAGTAGATGCAGGTAGGATGATTTTTAATGTGAGCAATCTGTATGTACAGGGTGTGGGAAACATATAAGATAGACTCTTATTCAGAGTGAAGGTCCGCTTTAACCAAGAGCACACAGGAAGCCAAGCTTCATTAAATGAATCACTTATACAGCAGTTTGAAGGGCTACTGCAAAAAGCCTTACTATCAAACACAAATATTATTAAAGAGCACCTGTCTAAAGAACTGGACAGAATTACTTCTGGCTTAAATGCCTTGGAAAATAAAGTGAGTGGAGTAATTGTGTCGCAAGAGATATTAGAGTCTGAAGTAGTGCAACTCAAAAAAGATAATGTCATACTCTCCGCAAAGATAGAGGATATCGAGAATCACGATAGGCGATCTAATCTACGATTCAGAGGTCTTCCGGAAAATCTTGAGGACTTAAATTCAGTTATCCCTACACTATGCCAAGAGCTGATCCCAGGCACTCCTATAGAGCGATTGGAAATGGATAGAGTGCATAGATCCCTTGGCCCTCGCAATTCTCAATCTGATCTCCCTAGAGATGTGATCGTTAAATTTCATTATTACCAGATGAAAGAAATGATCCAAAAGAAAGCCCGGGAGCCTGTGGAGTTTCAGCCTGTGTGAGAGCAGCTTGACATAAGTGCAGCAGGACAGAATTGTGTAGTTTTAAAAACTGCAGTAGTTTGAAAACAGCAGGGGTTGGACACAAGAAATAGTGGTGAGTACAGCATTTACTTTTTAGCTGTACCTATTCTTGTTATCTAGAATGTCTGGTTTGGTGCAGTGTAACTCTTGCCTGGCCATTGTGTTTCGTAGTACTCTGTGGAACTTGCGATGCTGTCCAATTTGTATGCAAATGAAGGGGTTGTATGACAAGATTTCAAAATTACAGTTTTTAGTTTCTACTCTTCAGTCTGAAGTTGTGAAGCTATCCCAGCCAGTAAAGCAGCTTGGTATACACAGCCACCACTCCCACAAAGACTTCACAAGAGAGGGGCAGAGTGGAAGACTGTTGGCTCTGGAAGATTGCGCAATGTAGAACAAAAACATCAACATTTTGGACTAAGCCAATATAACCCATTTGCTCTTCTTTCTGAGCTTGATGTGGATGTATCTGCTAATGCTCAGTCTGGGCAGGATTTGGTAAGATCAAAGGAAGTGGACTTAAATAAGGCACCAAATAAAATGAGTACAAAAGGGCAGCAAGGAACAGTTACCAAGCCAACCAATAGGAAAAGGCATATTCTGGTTGGTGACTCAACAATTAGAGGTGTGGACTTTGGACAGGATAAAGATGAGCTAAAGGAAGTGAGGCGTCTCCCAGGTGCCACGGTTAATAGGGATAAGAAACGTATTATAAATATTGTGAAGTCTGCAAGCAAACATAACCGAGTGGACATTGTGCTACATCTTGGCACAAATGACTTATCCCAAAAAGATTTGTTTGTTGTACAGAGGGACTTCCAAAATTTTAGTCAGGAACTTTGCAAAATAGCAGGTTCCATCACCTTTTCTGAAGTTTTGCCAGTATGTAATCAGGAAAAAAAGGCACTCAACATCGCCAAATTCAATTTGTGGTTACGTCAGTGGTGTGAAGACAAAGGCTTTGGATGTATTAGTCATGATGTTAGAAGGTGGTCGAACAATGAGTTGTTTAAGAGGGATGGCTTGCATCCTTCACAGAAAGGCACAGAAGAACTTGGAGTGGAACTGTAAGGGTGATTTCTGTCCCCTACCATTTAGGATGAAGCAGGGTATTGAAGCAGGAAAACCGGTCAGTGGTAGGCTAGAGGTGGAAAAGATCAAGGACACACTAAAATACAATACCAACAACATCCACATAATGTGTACCAATGCTCGCAGCTTGTGCAACAAGCTCTGTGAATTAATGGCTATCATATCCAGGGATGAATTGGATCTTGTTGCAATAACAGAGACTTGGTTCAAGGATCACAATGACTGGGAGATAGCCATACCTGGTTACACATTGTACAGAAAAGACAGATTGGATAGAAAGGGCGGTGGAGTAGCCATTTATGTCAAGAATACCCTTCAATCAACAATAATTCAGCATACACATAATGAACTAGAAACTCTCTGGGTTACAATGCAGACTAAGGAGGGAGCTGTGGTCAGAATTGGTGTGATATATAGGCCCCCTGGACAATCTGAGGATCTAGATAACCTGTTAATAGATGAAATCAGTGGAATGGCAGAGAAGGGAGACATTGTAATTACAGGTGACTTCAACATGCCTGATGTGGACTGGAATATCCCAAGTGCATCGACATGCAAGAGCAGGACTATATTAGAGGCACTTAATGGAGTGTCTCTAAAACAACTTGTGACATTGCCAACTAGAGGAGATAACATTCTGGACTTAGTTCTGACCAATGGGGATCTGGTGTCAGAGGTCAGGGTTGAAGAAAACCTGGGTTCCAGTGACCATCAATGCTTATGGTTCAGAATAAAAACAGACATTGTGCAATCACACACCAGAACCAAAGTGCTAGACTTTAGGAAGACAAACTTCAAGGAAATGGCGGAGTATGTAGAAAGAAAATTAGGTGAGTGGAACAGAGTAGCAGAAGTGAGTGCCCAGTGGTCACTATTAAAAATGGCCATCTTAAAGGCAACTAAGCAATATGTGAAACAAACTAGCAAGAATAAAAGGAAGAAGAAACCATTATGGTTTACTAGGGAAGTCAGCACTATCATAAAAGATAAGAAGTCTGCCTATAAGAAGTATAAAGTAAGTGGAAGTGTAGCTGACAGAGAGGCATATAAAATTAAACAGAGGGAAGCAAAACTAATTATAAGGACTGCTAAAGGGCAAAAAGAGGAAGAAATGGCCAAATCTGTGAAGAAGGGAGATAAAACCTTTTTCCGATATATTGGTGACAGAAAGAAGAAAAACAATGCAGTCTCAAAAATTAGAAATAGGGAAAATAAATATATTGATGGAGATAAGGCTGTGGCTGACCATCTGAATAGCTACTTTTGTTCAGTATTTTCAGATAGTAGCAGGCATGGCCATAGCACAGCATCCAGCTGGGAGGGCACAGCTCCGGAGTTTCTGGAGGCTGATGTCCTAGCCGAGCTGGCACATCAGGTAAGTAAGGCGATGGGTCCAGATGGAATCCACCCCAGAGTTCTAAGGGAACTTAGGTTTGTGATTGCAGCCCCTCTGACTGATTTACTTAACCATTCCCTTTCAACTGGTGAGGTTCCAGATGATTGGAGAATGGCCAATGTCGTACCAATCCATAAAAAGGGGAGTAGAGAAGAAGCCAGTAATTACAGGCCAGTTAGTTTAACATCTATAGTGGTCAAATTAATGGAAACACTCTTAAAAAAAACAGATAATTTCCCATCTAAAAATTAATGATCTATTGGACCCAAAACAGCACGGCTTTACTGAGGGCCGATCATATCAGACCAATCTTATTGATTTCTTTGACAATGTCACTAAAGTGTTAGATGAAGGTGGTGCTGTGGATATCGCCTATCTGGATTTTAGCAAAGCCTTTGACACTGTACCACATAAGGAGCTCATAGATAAGTTATTGAAGGTAGGACTCAATCCCTGGATAGTTCAGTGGACTTCCAGTTGGCTGAGGGATTGGTATCAGAGTGTTGTTGTAAATGGTGTGCAATCTGAACAAAGGTGAGCTACAAGTGGTGTGCCGCAAGGCTCTGTCCTGGGCCCCATTCTTTTTAATATATTTGTAAGTGACATAGGAGAAGGCTTGGTAGGAAAAGTTTGTCTGTTTGCTGATGATACAAAGGTTAGTAATAGGGTGGATATTCCTGGATGTGTCTGCAACATGGAAAATGATTTAGCTTTACTGGATAGATGGTCAAAACTGTGGAAACTAGAGTTTAATGTCTCTAAATGTAAAATCATGCACTTGGGTAGAAGGAATCCCTGCTCTGAGTACCGTATGGGCAGTACTGTGTTAGCCAGGACCTCGGAGGAGAGAGATTTAGGCGTACTGATTACTGATAGCTGCAAGATGAGTGGACAGTGTAGCCAGGCAGTGGGAAAAGCAAGCAGGATGCTCGGCTGCATAGCTCGAGGCATCACCAGTAGGAAGAGGGAGGTTGTGATGCCGCTGTACAGAGCCATGGTAAGGCCACAGCTAGAATACTGTGTGCAGTTCTGGAGACCTTACCTGCAAAAAGACATGATTCAAATAGAACGTGTCCAAAGGCAGGCAACGAAAATGGTGGAAGGACTTAAACTTAAAACTTATCAGGAGAGACTTAAAGAACTTAATTTGTACAGTCTGGAGGAAAGAAGGGAGAGGGGGGACATGATTGAGACCTTTAAATATGTGAAAGGATTGATAAGGTTCAGGAGGGAAGTGTTTTTAAGAAGAAACTTAATGATAGAACAAGGGGGCACAACCTGAAGCTAGTCGGGGGGAAGATCAGGAGCAATGTTAGAAAATATTATTTTACAGAAAGAGTAGTAGATGCTTGGAACAAACTTCCAGCAGAGGTAGTTGAAAAATCAACAGTCACTGAATTTAAACATGCCTGGGATAAGCACACATCTATCCTAAGATAAAGAGTACATACAGTATACACATAAGGGCAGACTAGATGGACTGTATGGTCTTCTACTGCCGTCAACCTTCTATGTTTCTATGAGAAAAATATGTTTATATTTCAGGGTCATAAATATCAGATCTTCTCAGACCTATCAGCGTTCACAATGGCCAGAAGGAGAGAGCTTAAACTGTTATTAATGTTGCTACAGGAAAATCAAATCAGATATAGATGGGGTTTTCCCTTTCGCATCTCCTTTAATATTAAAGATAAGGCGTACTCCGCCACTACCTACGAGGAACTACATTTGCACCTAACAACTGCTGGCCTCATCAAGCCCAATCACGCCAAATCATCCAGAACCATCGAAGAGTCTCCAACCCCCCAAAGATCCGGGAAAAGATCAAGAAAGGGGACTCGACACCAGGGCTGCAGCACTTCTCTTGAGTTTCAGGACACTTGAAGAGTTATCCCTGTTAGCAAAATCTCCTTTTCAGTCTTCAGAGACTAAAACTGCAAGAGGACATCTTCACTTAGTAAACCCATTTGGTTGGGTCGCATAGGCTTGTAGTTTGGGTCTTAATACCAATCGTTTCCCACCGATCCAGCGGCCTGTGGACTATGGTTATATGACCAGTTTTCCTGAGTAGCAAGGCTGACCCATAAGTTACTATACTATTTTTAATTAACATGGTGACACGGGATAGGAAGAGTGGGCATATTTTGCTCCTCTCCTCTCCTGCACCGCCACCCAAGGTTAGATTAGAACAGAAGGTAATGTTTAGTTACTGAAATATAGCCCACTGTATTATTTAAAATGCATCTATGAGAAAATAAGGCGGGCCTGAGTCATTGGCTTTTACTTTAGCTAAATTTGAAGTTGGTAGACTAACTCACTGTTACTTTTTCTGATTTAATGTTAAGCTATGAATGTTTTTGTTATGAAACCGCCTCTGTCCGTCGGCAGTGTCATGTTCGCACTCCAGTAGAACCGATAGACTTAGCTCTTCGGTTGTGTTCTCCTCTTCTTAGCGAGGTTAAAGTTGATTATATTTTAACGATTGTTTACTAAACGGTTCACCATAGTCTTAGGTTCAGTAGGTCCCAAGGGATAAGAGTGATATTTTACTACAGTTTATTCATTCTTGCCTGAAGGTCCGGGCTGAACTCAATAAGAATACTTGATTTAGTAGAAAACCTCTGACTCCCTAGCCTTTGGGGGTTGGACAGAGATCTGTAGACCACATCTTTGAATTCTTTTTTGTCTTTTTTTTTTTCCCTTCTCCTTCTTCCCTTTTTCCCCCTCCCTCCCTCTTTCTTCCTACTCTCTTCCCAGCTCTTGGTATCTTTCTCAATTTCCTCAGACGCCTCTTAATTCGATCTTGGGTTGAGAAATATTCAGAAAAATTTAGTCTACAACTAGGCAAATAGTTAGTATGACGATCATCTGTTCTCTTAATGTACAGGGATTTAATTCCCCGCACAAAAGAAGCACGGCTTTTTGTCATTTTAAAAGTCTTCATCCTGACATTATATGCCTTCAGGAAACCCATTTCTCACAATCCTCCAAACCGAATTTCTTGAATTCCACATACCCTCAGATATATGTGTCAAGTGCTGAAACAAAACAGAGAGGGGTCTTAATTTGTTTTAAGAGGGGCGCTCAATTCCAATGCCAGAAAGAGTTCAGGGACAGGGAAGGAAGATATTTGATTTTGGTAGGATATATCCAAGATGTTGAAATCACGATTGCCACTTATTATTCCCCGAATGTAAATCAGGTGGCTTTTTTGTCAGGGTTTTTAAAAGAAGTAGATGCAGTGGCTCGGGGTGAGGTGGTTATTTGTGGAGATTCAAATTTAACTCTTAATCCTTATTTGGATAGACAGTCCCCGCACTCGCCTACTGTATCTACCCATTCGTCAGCAGCTTCTAAGTCGTTCAGACAGCTTTTGGACAGGTTTGCCCTAGTAGACTGTTGGAGAGAGAAACATCCAGGGGTACAGGATTTTACACACTTTTCTCATCCACACACTCTGTATACTAGGATCGACCATATTTTTATGCCCCAAAGAGTGATCCCTATGGTACAGAAAGTCAGGATCTTCCCTGTTCCATGGTCAGACCATGCAGGGTTGCTCTTAAACTTAAATACGTTACTCTGTAAACCTTCTAGTTATACATGGTCCCTCAACCCGACTCTGTTAGCTGACCCCATAATAAAAGACACCATAGCTAAGGATTTAGCTGAATACTTCACTATAAATGAGACTGAAGAGGTGTCGGCCACAATCTGTTGGGAGGCCCACAAGCCCACAATTAGGGGCAGATTGATCTAGTTAGCCTCTAAGAAAAAACGAGAGAGAAATGAGCACATCTCTGCCCTGGAAAATGAATATCAAAATCTATCTGCAAAAGCTAAATCTTCTTTATCCCCGCAAATCCGCTCTAGCCTCCAGAGAGTGACTCAGGAATTGAATTTAGCGCTAGCTGGGAAAGCTGAGAATTGTCTAAGATGGATAAAGCACAAATATTACTGTATTACTGCAAATAAACCGGATGTTAGGCACTTACCTCACCGCCGTTCCGGGTCCCGTGGCGCGTTGCCGGGTGGCTCCCACCGGGCTGCGGCCCGACGGTCCCCGGGTCTGCCAGCTCCTCGGCACCGTCGCGGGGATCAGGGGCTGGCGGTGCAGGACGCCGTGGGTGGCCGCGTCGCAGCCCGCTCCGCGCGGCTGCGCGGCCCTGCGGCTCTCCCCTCTGGCTCGGCGCTTCCCCTTCCTGGCGGGGGCGCGCCCGATCCTCAACGTGCTCGCGCGCGCGCGCGAGCACGTCTGCTTTATGCCTCCCGGCGGCGCTTCCCCCAGCGCGCCCGCCGGGGGCAAGTTTAAAATGTCCAATCTGTGGCTGGTTCCTGGGATCGGACCCAGGGACTGGTCGGCCTGTCTGGCCTGGGCCGTCCAGCTCCTGGGACCGATCCCATTTCCTTGTTTGCACCAAGCACCTTCCTTCCCTCCTTTTTCCCTGTTTCCCATTGGCCAGACTTCCCTATATATTTGCACTGTTCCAGTTTCCCAGTGCCCGTTATAGCTTCTGGGTTCTGGATGTGTGCTGCTGTACTTGTGAAGATTTTGGATTTGGATTTGGACCTTGACTATTCTTGCTAGCTGCCTGCCCTGACCTCCTGCTTTGCCTGACCACTCTCTTGCCTGACCCTCCTGTACCTCGCCTGTGACCTCCTGGAATTGACCTCGGCTACCCTCGACCATTCTCTGTCATCTCCCTTGGATACCTCGCCTGTGACCTCCTGGTTTGACCTCGGCCTGATTTACGGACTTTTCGCACCCGGCATCCTCATTCGGGATTCCCTGCCTAACACCAAGCTGCACCTTAAGCTACTATCCTTTGCGCCTGTTAAGTCCTGGGGGCAACCGACTGGGAGAGGCATTGCTCGTGTCTCCCACAAGCGGGGGCTTGTCTATAGGCAGAAGTGGCGGTGGAGATTGGGGGATACTGGCTTAAGACAGACGGGTGTTTGGTACAATCCTGACATTATAACGGGCCAGAAGAAGAATGGACCAAATTCTGGAGCAGGTGCAGGCCCTGACGGCGGCGGTGGAGCACCTGGCTCATCGAGTTGCGGCCCAGGAGAACCGTCCAACTCCCATTGTCCCCACTTCTCAGGGGACTCCGGCCGCAATGACGGTGGAACCCAAGATCCCGCTCCCTGAAAAGTTTTTTGGCGATAGGGCAAAATTTGCCAATTTCCGGGACTCTTGTAAACTATACTTCCAGCTTCGCCCGGTCTCCTCGGGCTCACAGGAACAAAAAGTGGGCTTGATTATTTCCCTGTTACATGGAGACCCTCAGTCCTGGGCCTTTAGCTTATCAGCTCAGGACCCCATCCGCCAGTCGGTGGATAGTTTCTTCGCTGCAATGGAGGTCCTTTATGATGATCCTGACAAAGGGGCCTCAGCTGACGCGAAGTTACGTACCCTCCGCCAGGGACGCCGTCCAGCCGAGGACTACTGTTCCGAATTCCGGCGTTGGGCAGTTGACTCACGCTGGAACAATCCTGCCCTCTGTGGCCAATTCCGATTAGGTCTGGCTGACTCTATCAAGGACACCCTGGTGAACTACCCGGAACCCCAAACACTGGATGAGTTAATGCATTTGGCCATCCGCATTGATCGCCGACTCCGGGAAAGGCGCCTGGAGAAAGGGTCACATTCTGAATCCGCTGCAAAATCTGAGGCTCCCGTCGCTCAACCTTCTGAAGAGCCTATGCAGCTAGGTGCCACCAGGCTCACCGAAGGCGAGAGACGACGACGCCTATCCGAGGGGCTCTGTCTTTACTGTGGTGGGACCGGCCACATGGTTAGACTTTGCCCAAAGAAACCGTCGGGAAACTTCAGAGCCTAGGGGGTTTCGAGGGGGCCCTCCTAGGCTGTAAGGTATCTCCTCAAGTATCGTCTCCAGTTTTTGTCCCAGTTCAGTTTATGTTTGGTGCTAAATATGTTAATCTAAAGGCTCTTCTCGATTCTGGAGCAGCTGGGAACTTCCTAGACTCTGATCTAGCACAGACTCTAGGAATTACGGCACAGACCTTGCCTACTCCTATCCGGGTGTCAGCCATTGATGGCACTCCAGTGGCCGGGGGGTTAGTTCGGTTCCAATCACCTCCCATGCAGATCAAAGTAGGAGCCAGTCATTCTGAGGTTATCAGGTTCCTGATTTTGAGCATGCCTGGTACTCCCTTGATTCTGGGGTTGCCATGGCTGCAGGAGCATAATCCTCAAATTGATTGGGTTTCGGGGCAAATTACCAAGTGGGGACACCAGTGTTTCCGGAACTGCCTAGAATTTCCCCTCAGGGTCACACGCCTACTCCCTATTGGGATTCCTACTCCATATTTGGAGTTTGCTGATGTTTTTTCAGAAAAGGCAGCAGACAAACTTCCTCCCCATAGACCTTGGGACTGCCCAATAGAACTGCTCCCTGGTACGATGCCTCCCAGAGGGAGAATATTTAATTTGACCCAAGCAGAAACCCTTGCCATGCGGGAATATATCGCCGAGAACTTAGAAAAAGGGTTCATTCGGCCTTCATCTTCCCCAGCAGGGGCAGGGTTTTTTTTTGTGGAGAAAAAAGATGGGGGACTCCGCCCCTGTATCAATTACCGGGGCTTAAATAACATCACGGTAAAAAATAAATATCCCCTACCGCTTATTGAGGGTCTCTTTACGCAGGTGGTCGGGGCGCAGGTCTTCTCTAAACTAGATCTCCGAGGGGCCTATAACCTCATAAGAATTAGGCAGGGGGACGAGTGGAAAACGGCCTTTAATACCCTTGAAGGGCATTATGAATATTTGGTTATGCCCTTCGGCCTGTGTAATGCCCCTGCGGTCTTTCAAAGTTTTGTCAATGAAATTTTCAGGGATTATCTTGGCCGGTTTATGGTTGTCTACCTAGATGACATTTTAATTTTTTCTTCATCCCTTGATGAGCATCGTAAACATGTGTGCCTAGTTTTGCAGAAACTTAGGGAGAATTGTTTATATGCCAAATTAAAGAAATGTCAATTTGAGGTATCTGAGGTTCCGTTCCTCGGTTACATTATCTCCAAATCTGGTCTGTCTATGGACCAATCTAAGGTGAGGGCTGTTTTAGAATGGGAGCAGCCCAGAGATCTGAAGGGCCTGCAGAGGTTTTTGGGGTTTGCCAATTTTTATAGAAGGTTCATTAAGAATTTCTCTACCCTGGTTACACCACTAACTAACTTGACTAAGAAAAGCGGGTACCCCCCGGTTTGGCCGGCTCAAGCTGTCCAGGCCTTCGGGAATCTTAAGAGGGTATTTAGCGTTGCTCCCGTCCTAGTCCATCCCGATGAACAACGACCTTTCCTTGTGGAGGTGGAGGCTTCAGAGATAGCGGTCGGAGCGGTCTTGTCCCAATACTACGGCTCACCTGCACGCCTCCATCCATGTGCCTTCTTTTCCAAAAAATTCTCAGCGGCCGAAAAGAATTATGATATCGGCAACAGAGAATTACTGGCCATCAAACTTGCCTTCCAGGAATGGAGACACTGGCTGGAGGGGGCTCAGTATCCAGTTACGGTCTTTACGGACCATAAAAATCTGGAATACATCCAGTCCGCCAAGAGGTTAACTCCTAGACAGGCTCGCTGGTCCTTATTCTTTTCTCGGTTTAATTTTTCTATAACGTATAAACCCGGGTCTAAGAATATAAAGGCGGACGCCCTGTCTCGGAGTTTCTCTCCCCCTGACTTACCGGAAAGGGTGGTTTCTCCCATCGTACCTCGCTCCCTAGTGGTGGCCGCCATTCAACCCCAACTTCCTGATCTTACTCAGTTCCAGGCCCAAGCTCCTCCTGGGAAACCCGCGTCAGCCCTGTTTGTGCCCTCTACTTACCGGTCTGAGTTTTTGTCCCATTTTCATGATACCAAAACAACCGGTCATCCAGGGATTAAAAAAACCATAGCTTTATTGTTACGCCAAGTTTGGTGGCCTTCTCTCAGGAAGGACGTTCAAAAGTTTGTCTCCGCTTGCAAAGTCTGTGCCCAAAGTAAGTCCTTGAGGAGCTCACCGGAAGGCCCACTCCTTCCATTATCCATTCCTGCCTCCCCGTGGACACATCTGGCCATGGATTTTGTTACTGACCTTCCTCCGTCTCAGGGTCATACGGTTATTTGGGTAATTGTGGACCGCTTTAGCAAGATGGCCCATTTCGTCCCTTTAAAGAAACTCCCCTCAGCTCAAACTCTTGCTCAACTTTTCATTACTCATGTCTTTAGGATTCATGGTATTCCCATGGATGTTGTTTCGGATAGGGGGGTCCAGTTTGTCTCCCGGTTCTGGAGGGCTTTCTGTGCCAAGTTGGGGTTCACTGTCTCCCTTTCCTCGGCCTTTCATCCGCAATCGAATGGTCAAACCGAGAGAACGAACCAGTCCCTGGAACAATATTTGCGCTGTTTTACGGCGGGTTCTCAGACTGATTGGGCCTTCTTCTTACCTTTTGCGGAATTTGCTTTTAACAACGCTACGCATTCATCCACAGGGGTTTCTCCTTTCCACTGTGTTTATGGCAAGGATCTGAAGTTTTCTGCTCTTTCGGACCAACCCTCTAGAGTTCCCTCCGTGGATGAATGGGTTTCCAAATGGCCAGGGGAGTGGAATAAAATCCAACAACACCTAACTAGGGCCGCTTGTCTACAGAAAAAATTTTCTGATCGCAAGCGATCGTCTAATTCTAACTTTAAAGTGGGTGACTGGGTTTGGCTTTCAACCAAGAACTTGGCGCTACGCCAACCCTCCGCTAAGTTAGGACCTAAGTTTATTGGCCCATTCCCCATAACACACAAAGTTAATCAGGTGACATACCGGTTGGCCCTCCCCTCATCCATGAAAATCTGTAAATCCTTTCATGTTTCACTTCTTAAGTCCGCAAGAAACCATGAACCTGATAGTCCTCCTAGTCCTGTGGTAGTTGACGGGCATCAGGAGTTTGAGGTTGCCCGGGTCCTTGATTCTCGTTTCTTTCGGAACTCTCTTCAATATCTTATTGACTGGAAGGGGTACGGTCCGGAAGAAAGATCTTGGGTTCCTGCCAGAGAAGTTCATGCACAGAATTTAGTAAAGAAGTTTCATAGAGAGAATCCTTTAAAACCCAGCTTGGAGGGTCCAGTGGCCCCTCCTCAGGGGGGGGGTAATGTTAGGCACTTACCTCACCGCCGTTCCGGGTCCCGCGGCGCGTTGCCGGGTGGCTCCCACCGGGCTGCGGCCCGACGGTCCCCGGGTCTGCCAGCTCCTCGGCACCGTCGCGGGGATCAGGGGCTGGCGGTGCAGGACGCCGTGGGTGGCCGCGTCGCAGCCCGCTCCGCGCGGCTGCGCGGCCCTGCGGCTCTCCCCTCTGGCTCGGCGCTTCCCCTTCCTGGCGGGGGCGCGCCCGATCCTCAACGTGCTCGCGCGCGCGCGCGAGCACGTCTGCTTTATGCCTCCCGGCGGCGCTTCCCCCAGCGCGCCCGCCGGGGGCAAGTTTAAAATGTCCAATCTGTGGCTGGTTCCTGGGATCGGACCCAGGGACTGGTCGGCCTGTCTGGCCTGGGCCGTCCAGCTCCTGGGACCGATCCCATTTCCTTGTTTGCACCAAGCACCTTCCTTCCCTCCTTTTTCCCTGTTTCCCATTGGCCAGACTTCCCTATATATTTGCACTGTTCCAGTTTCCCAGTGCCCGTTATAGCTTCTGGGTTCTGGATGTGTGCTGCTGTACTTGTGAAGATTTTGGATTTGGATTTGGACCTTGACTATTCTTGCTAGCTGCCTGCCCTGACCTCCTGCTTTGCCTGACCACTCTCTTGCCTGACCCTCCTGTACCTCGCCTGTGACCTCCTGGAATTGACCTCGGCTACCCTCGACCATTCTCTGTCATCTCCCTTGGATACCTCGCCTGTGACCTCCTGGTTTGACCTCGGCCTGATTTACGGACTTTTCGCACCCGGCATCCTCATTCGGGATTCCCTGCCTAACACCAAGCTGCACCTTAAGCTACTATCCTTTGCGCCTGTTAAGTCCTGGGGGCAACCGACTGGGAGAGGCATTGCTCGTGTCTCCCACAAGCGGGGGCTTGTCTATAGGCAGAAGTGGCGGTGGAGATTGGGGGATACTGGCTTAAGACAGACGGGTGTTTGGTACAATCCTGACACCGGACTCTCTATTGGCGAGAAAGCTTAGATCCCCGGATCAAGCCTATAAGCCTATTAGACTTAAAAACGAAAGAGGTACCCTCACTAGTAACCCAAGCAAAATCACAGAAATTTTCTGTACTCAACTCCAGAAATTATATGCAAATTCTCACCCACCCAATTCGAAAGATATTTCAGACTTTCTAGATACAACATCTCTGCCTATTCTGCCCAACCAGTTAGTCGAACTGCTCGAAGAGGATTTGGGGTCTTTGGAAGTCGAGCAGACAATCAAAACCCTAAAACTTAACAAAAGGCCGGGCCCAGATGGATTTTCGGCGATTTATTATAAAACCTATGTTGCAATCCTAGCTCCAAAATTAGCAGCTCTATTCAATGATTGAGGACGAGGAAACCAGCTCTCTAAGGAATCCTTGATGGCCTCTATAAGTATGTTACCCAAACCAGACTCAGATCATTCCATATGGTCCAACTATAGACCTATATCTTTAATAAATTTAGATGTCAAACTATTTACAAAGATCTTAGCGGATCGGTTACTAAAATTTCTACCCCAAATAATTAATAGAGATCAGGCCGGCTTCATCCCAGAGCGTCAGGCGGGGGATAACATCAGGAGGGCGGTCCATCTAGTGCATCTGGTAAGAGAGAAAGGGATCCAAGGAATGCTTCTTTCGCTTGCTATTAAAAAAGCGTTTGATTCTGTATCATGGGAGTATCTCTTCACACTATTGGAAAGATGGGGATTTGGCCCAAAGTTCATTGACATGATTAAAGTTGTATATAATGGACCGATAGCATTTGTTAAATACTGCGGATTTCGTTCTGACCATTTCCCCCTGGCTAGAGGAACTAGACAGGGTTGCCCCTTGTCCCCTCTCCTGTTCGCCCTGGCGATGGAACCACTCGCTCAAATGATTAGAAACTCTCAGGATATCTCAGGCATGGAAGTGAGGGGTGTGTACAGCACAAGATAAGTCTTTTTGCTGATGATGTACTCCTTTTGGTTACTAATCCGCTAATCTCTTTACCCAATATAATGAAGTTATTAACTGATTACGCTAAAGTTTCAGGTCTGCAAGTAAATACTTCTAAATCCAGCGCTCTGAACATAAACATTCCGCAGGATATCTGGTCTCGCTTGCAAGCAGTTTATGATTTCCGCTGGGAAAGGGACAGAGTGAAATATCTGGGTATAAACTTAACAAGCTCCTATGATTCCCTTTTTAATGCTAACTATATCCCGTTACGCCAAAAGCTTCTGGGTCTATTAAAGATTTGGAAGTCTTTCGGTCTGTCCTGGTTGGGCAGAATAGCAGCAGTAAAGATGAATGTATTACCCAAATTTTTATATATTGCTAGGTCTCTTCCAATTAAAATACCGGCGCCATATTTAAAGAGCTTGCAAAATAAAATCTTCGAGTTCATCTGGGCAAATAGGAAACCTAGAGTTACTAAAGCAATAATGTTATTGCCAAAATCCAGGGGAGGTCTAGGGGTACCTAACTTGACAAAATACTACCAGGCAGCGCAGGTAGCACAATTAGCTTTGTATTGTTTAATGACTGACATACCACCGTGGATCCAAATTGAGGCAGCTATTTGTCACCCAATTGAGGTTGAAAATCTGTTGTGGCTGCCCACGAGCTATAAAAAATCTGTTGTAGATCCGATTATGTCTTTCTCCCTCCATTTATGGGACGGGCTTAAATTCTCGAAAGGCTTGACTTCCCCATATTTGCCAATGATGCTTCTTTGGGGCAATCCTATGTTTACCCCGGCATTTACAGACCCGGGAAGATTTACTAAATGGAGAGAAGCAGGCATTCGATATACATCAGATTGTATGCAGGGATCGAGTATAATCCCTTTTCCTCAGCTCTCAGAAAAATATGGCCTTTCGGGGAAAGAGCTATTTAGTTATTTACAGGTCTCTCATTTTATTAAGTCATTAATCTGAATTAGTGGAAATGTAGACCAACCTCAATCGTTAGGTGTAAACAATACCCTAGAGCTCGGGGCTCGATATCAGAGGTATATGAGCTTTGTAAGACTCATAATGACTCTAGAAGTATGCTTAAACACCGGTGGGAAAGGGATCTAGGCATACAACACTCTGAAGAAGACTGGCGGAAAGGCTGGCTGGCTTCCTTTGGTAGGGCTGCATCAGTGAACTCGATAGAGATCAATGTTAAAGTGTTTCTAAGATGGCACTTGGTTCCAAACCGTCTTTGTCACACCACCGGAGATGAAGGTAAATCTTGCTTTCGGGGATGTGATGCAGTAGGAACACAGTCTCACATCTGGTGGGACTGCCATTTAGTAAAGATATTCTGGCACAAGATTTTCGATGCTATCAGCAAAGTACTAGATATTACCCTAGCACCCGACCCCTGGATTGCATTGCTAAATGGCCCGATAGCTGCGGCTACTAAAAATGGCAAAAATCTTATTTACCACCTTTTAACAGGGGACAAATTAGGGATTGCCAGGTCCTGTAAATCCCCTAAACTAAGTTTTAAGGCATTCAAGAATTTGGTTTCCAATATTATGGCTATGGAGAAAATGACTTCATTACATAATGGTACTTTGTAGAGATTTCGGGAAATCTGGGAGCCTTGGATCCAAGAATATCTACCAGTTGACTTTGACACTGGTCTATTGGAGGTCTGATCTTGAGACGCGGGTGATCTCTCCCTGGTGACATTTTCTTTTTTATAGGGAACTAGGTGGGCTCCTTTTCTTTTTTGTTAGGCGTCTTCCTACATAGCTTGAGATAATTTTTCTGCTCCTTCCAGGGGTGTGCTCCCTTCTTTTCTTTCCTTCCTCTTCCTCTCCTTTAGTTCCTCTCCTCCCCTTCCTCCCTCCTTCCTAATTTCCCTTTTTTTTTATTTTATGTTTTTATATATTTCTAGTATTATTATTATTTTATTTTATTTCACTTTATTTCATCTTATTTTGTGTAAGCTATAGGTTAAGTAGTCAAAAGTTGTTCATTTTATACTTTAACAACTGTGATGCGGGTCAACAGACCTGAAAGTCTTATACCATTTCCTTTTCTTTTTGGAATGACAATTTCTACGATTGAATGGAAATATTGCTGTATATTTTCTTATCTTCCAATAAAAATTATTGAACGAGAAGTACTATTTGGTGGCTACTTCTCCTTTTCGTAGGACTGACGCTCTTTTTGTGGTGCCCTCTGGGCCTAGGAAGGGTTTGGCTCCCGCCAAGTCTTCCATTAGTAAATGGATTTGCCAGGCCATTGTTGGGGCCTATTCTGCTAAGGGGAAGATTCCCCCTTTTCGTGTTACCGCTCATTCTACTTGTGCTATTGGGGCGTCCTGGGCCTTCCAGCACCAGGCTTCTGTTGAGCAGGTTTGTAAGGCTGCTACTTGGTCTTCGGTTCACACTTTTTCCAAGTTTTACAAGGTTGATGTGCGGGCCTCAGCGGATGCTGTTTTTGGCCGCAAAGTTCTGCAAGCTGCAGTGGTTTAGGTTTGTGCCTTGTTGCCTTGTTTTTTGGATCCCCGCCCTTTATGGACACTGCTATTGGATGTCTTGAAGTGGGGTGTGTGACATACTTAGAATAATACCATTTTGTGAATACTCACCTGTAAAATGGGTATTATAAGTATGTCACACACCCCGCTTCACCCTGCCCTTTTGTATTCTGGATCCTTTATATGGTGAACCGTTGTTAGTTTTAATTGGCTTTCCTGGTCCCTTTCTCTTACTGCTATCTTTATACTGGGGAATGAGTGGGAGGTCCCAAGTATTTATGGGCCGGGAGGGTCTTACCTTTTTTTATTGACATCTCTGCAAGATCGCCATCTACAGGTCAGTATACCCACATGTAATGAATGTCTTGAAGCGGGGTGTGTGACATACTTATAATACCCATTTTACAGGTGAGTATTCACAAAATGGTATTTTTGTGGTTCATACGGAACCCCCAATGGACATACCAGACGGGGTTCTGTGAATCGCAGTTGTTTTCCGGGCAGCGAAGGTGCGGCGGCGGCTCATGTCAGCTGGTGGGCACTCAACTTCAGGTCGAGGGAATCCCTTGTGCGGCGCGTGCCGATAGCATGTATTTTGCTGGGGTCATCTCAGTGCTGATTGGTGCAAGAGGATAACATCAGCACGTGTGTCACTACAGGGCTCCCTCCTCATCAGCTGTGGAAAATTATTAGGAGGGAGCAAATGGAAATCACCTGCAACACCTGAAGCCTTTTAAAATGTGTTATGCAGAGGAAGAGAAGCTTCCACCACTTTGGCCACGGGCTCAGAGGGGGTGACGAGAGTCTGTCCAGGTAGAACTGTGTCCTTTCGCTCAGTGAATCTGCAGTGGTTAACTATTCTAGTGCTGATGGATTATTTTTTTTGTCATATCTTCTTTTAGGCAAAATGTAAGAAATTTAAAATAAAATCCTCACCAAGAGTGTGTGGGGTGTGCCAAAAACAACTTTTAGACTCTTTATACAAAAACCAGTTGTCCTTTCTGTACTAATAGGGTCTTGATTGAGGAAAGTGTTTCTGCAGTCAAAGAGCTAATTGTAAACTTTCAGTCTCATGTAGACCATACTTTTCAGTTTGTTCAGCATGTTTTAACCTGCAGGGTAGAGGTTTCTACAGTGGGAATCCGGTCAGCCGGAGGCTAGTCTAGAGACTACCATGGGGGCGGAGCAGGTTGTCCCAGACCTTCATGTGGATTCTGGGTTGGAGTCTGAGGATTCTGAGTTGGCCTCTGACGCTGAAGATGGTTTTGCTTCCTCAGGTTCAAAAAGGGATACTATAAGACGCACCTAGGATTTGGAGGAGGAAAATAATAAAAAAAAAATATTTAAACCAAATGTTGTGCTAAAACATCCCATTACAGGCAGTGTGGTATTCCCCCACCCCATTCTTCATGAGCAGTGTGGCATTCCCCCCTCCTATTTCCCCATAGGCAGTGTGGCATTCCTCCATCCCATTCCCCATAGGCAATGTGGCATTTCCCCCTCCCATTCCCACAGGCAGTGTGGCATTCCCCTCTCCCATTCCCATAGGCAGTGTGGAATTCTACCTCCCATTTCCCATAGGTAGTATGGCATTCCCCATATAGGCAGTGTGGCATTCCCCCTCCAATTTCCATAGGCTGTGCTGGATGCCCCCATCCCATAGGCAGTGTGGCCTTCTCCCCTCCCATTCCCCATATAGGCAGTGTGGCATTCCTCCTCCCATTCCCATAGGCAGTGTGGCATTCCCCCTCCTTCCATTCCTATAGGCAGTTTGGCATTCCCCCATCCCATTCCCATAGGCAGTGTGGCATTCCTCCCTCCCATTTCCCATAGGCAGTGTGGCATTCCTCCCTTCCATTCCCCATAGGCAATGTGGGACCCCCCTTCCATTCCCCATAGGCAGTGTGGCATTCTCCCCATCCCATTCCCATAGGCAGTATGCCACTCCCCCTTCCCATTCCCCATATAGGAAGTGTGGCATCCCCCTTCCATTCCCATAGGCAGTGTGGCATGCCCCCCTTCTGTTCCCCATATATGCAGTGTGGCATCCCCCACCCCCCTAATCAGTGTGGCATTCCCTCCAACCCCCCAGAAAAAAAGTATACTTACATGAGCCCCGTCCACCGCTTCCTAGGCCAGTGCGCGCTCACAGCCGAGTTTCAGTGTGCACTGAACGAGATTCAATAGCCGAGTCAAAAACCAGAGCAGGGACACTGTGTGCTCCCGCACCCTCCACCACACTTGTTCAGCCAGCTGACACAAACACTCGGCTGTCAGTGGGTTGAACGAGATGTGGTGGAGGGGGTGGGAGCGCCCCCACTCTGGCTTCCGGCTCCGGCATTGAATCTTGTTCAGTGCTCACCGGCCTAGGACCAAGTGTTTAAGATCAGTGCCACGCTCTTCCCCCCACAGTGTTCGTTCGTGTCCTCATTCCTGCATAGGATCAGGTAGTTTTTTTTGGTAACTGCTTTTTCTTCCTAGATTGACCACGACTAAAAGCACTGTGCAATGTACGGCAATATAAGGCACCTGCCTTGTATACTGTGATTGGCTGTTGGCCTCTATTTAAGTAAATGCTGGAGGGGCAGCCTCATGGCTTCCCTTTTGCTGTGGTACCTGAACAGGGAGTATCATCCGCCGGGAGGGTCATATCCCATTACTGGATGTATACTTATGCATGCCCTCTTGCTCCAGGTATGGATGGTGACAGCGCTGCCCCCAGGTCTCGAGAGGCAGGGCCTCAAAGGTAACGCCTTTTTCCAGTTTGGGACTGTTGGATGATTATGCTTGTCTTTTTTAGCTCAAAGAAGAAGCATCACAATAAGTCGCGGCACAGGTCCAGATCTGAGTCCTTGCGCCCGAGGAGAGCGGAAAGGCAGAGGTCATGTTCAAGAAGTAGAAGATGTTCAAGGTCCAGGAGAAACTCCAAGTACTCAAGGTCACGCTCAAGATTGCACCATATATCTCGACGTGGGGAACACTGCAGCAGGGCTCACAGCTGCAAAAACTGGTGGGTGTCATCCTCACCGGGCAAGAGACTATGTGCCAGATGTCTACGGGAGCTGCTGGTTTCTGAGGCAGACAAGGTGGACCCGCTAGAGGCATTTAGGGCCACAGTGAGAGAAGAGGTGGATTCCAGAACCCAAAGCTCACATCCCTCAGGCGCTAATTTGACCCCCCAGGCCCACAAGTTGCATGCGCAGGGATGTTGGTTGACCAGGAGAATGAGGGTAGTCAAGTTCGCCCTCATCATTTTTACACAAGAATGGGCATCGACGGAAAAGAAGCAGTCCTTAAGGAACAGGACCCCTAAGCTGTATCCTCTTAAAGACATCTGACAACAAGATGCTGAAAAATCCGCCAGCTGTGGACGCTGCCATCCTCTGACTGGCGCGTCATGTAACGCTGCCATTGTAGGACAGTGTGTCCTTCAGGGATAGCCTGGACCAAAACGTTGACACAAACCTAAAGAAGGCTTACTCGTCAGTAGGGACCGCTTGCAAGCCGACGATATCTGTCTATAGCAAGAACCATTAAAACGTGGCTGGGTACTGTGGAGCAGGCCCTAATGGAGAAGTTTGCCCAGATGCCATTATCACAGCTCTGTGGGAGCTCAAGTTGTCCTCAGATTTCCTGGGGGACGCATCCATTGATGCAATCAGAAGTTCAGCCAGAGCTATGTTGTTGGCAGTCACCACGAGGAGGGCACTGTGGCTCAAGATGTGGTCGGCAGACCCTGTATTTAGGTAGGTGTGGAAAAAAATTCACACGATGGCGAGACCCTGTTTGGGAATAAAATGCAGCAGGCAATTTTATTGGTCACCAGGCGAAGAAGCCAAGCGAGACCCTTCAATCATCCAACATATTCAATTAGGCAAAGGCGTACAGGCCAGGGAAAAACTTTAAAAATCGGAAGGGTACCTAGGTGACCTTTCTGTAGGTAGCGAAAATGGTTTGGGTACCTCCTCATCGAATGCCCGAAGAACTTTTGACAACGAACCAGCCCACACGAAGAAAGTAGGAGTGAGGTTGAGAAGGTTCCTTCAGGTGTGAGCCAGAACATCATCAGGGCCACAAATGGAAGCTTCGTCATCCTCCCTCCCAGAACTGTTTTCTGTCAACGAGAAATTATTCGGCAGGTTCCCCTGTGCATGTGTGCACAGAGGGGACAGATGCGTTGACTCAGGAGTGGAAGTTCAGGATTCCCCTAATATTCAAATTCCTTCAGCGTCTGAAACAATGTGCATTGAAGGTGATCACGATCATTCCTTACTGGCCAAGGAGACCTTGGTTTCCTCTGGTTCAAATGATGGCCCTTGACAGCCCTGTGTTTCTGCCACAAGACAGAGACCTTCTCCATCAGGGTCAGGAAATTCATCCCAATCCAGCTCGGATCTGATAGGCTGTTAAAAGGAGGTCATTGCTGAGACAGGGGGATGCCCAGTCGGAGTGGTGAAAACACTCCTCAAAGCCCGGAAGCCAACTACTATTCTTCTTTAAAGAAGTGACAAGACCTCCCAGAAAGTCTCTTTTTCCCTAATGGGATCTTGAGAAAATACTGCTACCTTCTTTCATGAGGAGACGGATCCACTTTCCATCCACCCTTTAAATGTGGCATCCTGCTTGGAAAGATACCTGGAAGTGACCCAAGATATTCCTAGTATGTCACACCCCCCGCTTCCCGATATCCATAACACTTGGAACCCCAGCCTGTAGAGGGCGATCTTGCAGCGATGACATGGAAAAAAGGAGCCTCTCCTGGTCCATAAGTACTGGGTTCCTCCCACTATTCCTCAGTCTTTTCGTCTCTGCAGTCGGCGAAGCATTGAGAAGATGACTCTCCTTCAAGCTGCAGGTAGCCGGGCTTGCTCCCGACCCTCTTTTCTCTATTTCTGTCTGAAATTTTTAAAACCTGTTTGGTTATATTGTATGCCTCCCAGCCCTGGCTGTATGGTTCAGGCAAAGGTAGATACATACACCCTTGGTGTATACAGGAGTTTTTACTCCTCCGTGAGACCCAGATTTGGGTAGGCGGCTTCCGGGTTGGTGTGTCCCGATGTGGGATGCCCTTGTCCCTTTAAAATCCCCTTGTACCTGATGGGTGCATTTCTACCCTCTCCCCTTTAGTTCCCTTTTAACCCTGCTGGGGTAAAAAGGAGGGGGGGAAGGGGGGCGTTATCTGGGCTTATTTGTCACCATGCACAAAAAAAAAAAAAAAAAAGGAGACATATAAAATAAGTTGTTATTTCTTATGTATGTTTTACTATACTATTTAATAGAAAATGTTTTATTTAGATTTTCCTATCTCTGTCTAGGCAGCATTTTTGCTTACCTATTAAAGCTCTTTGTTTCTAGCTGTGTTCAGATTTGAATTTTCCCTCCATTTTTGGCCATGTGATCCTGGAAGTGGGCGGGGCTTGGCATGCTTTTATTAAGAGAGCACCTGGTATGCTCTGTTTGACTTCCTGTTTCCTGTTTCCTTACCTCATGAGGTGAGCTTATCGCATGGGTTGTGAGTACCCTTCAGCTTGGCTGAAGGGAGTTTTTTTCTGTCTTTTATTTATATTGTGTGCATTTGGTGACTGTTTTGTTTTCTGTAGGTGGAAACTGCTTATTTAAAAAGGGGTTTCTTCTGGTCCTTATAAAAAAAAAAAAAAAAAATATATATATATATATATATATATATATATATATATATATATATATATAAAGCCCTTAAAGTGGACCAACACCCAGGATTTTGACTATCCTGGGTCTTGGTCCACTTCGGTGGGGCACCCCCGATCGGGGTGCCCCGCTGTGTGAAACCCCCCCTAACCCCCCGAAAAACTCACCTCTTTCCGCTCCCAGCGCCGACGTACAAGCCTGGTCCAGGAACGTCTAAGCGGCTGCCGCCGCCGCCGCCTCCCGCGCGTCCCTTTTGACGCGCGCGCGCCCGCGTCGGCCATTCGCAGACGGCCGGCGCGGGCGTGCGCACGGCTACAGGGGCGCGAGGGAGGAAGATCAGGTAAGGTTTTTCGGGGGTTTTGGGGGGGTTACACCCCGCGGGACATCCCGATCTCGGATGTCCCGCGGGGTGGGGGGTGATCGGCCCGGGAATCTTATAGATTCCCGGGCCGATCACCCGTGGGTGTTGGTCCACTTTAAGCCTTATTTGGGGGTCCATTTGTGTTTCAATCCTCCCACTTGGGACTATTTAAAGGGGCATCCCGGGTAGCAATTGCATAAATCCCATATATACTTGGCGACTATAATCAATTATAGTATAATACTAAACACCATATGGAGGCATTCCAGCATAACGGACATGCAATTCCCTCTGCACAGACTCGGCAATGTTTTGGATGTGGGGCATCCCTTGTTGGGATAACTCAATTCTTTGCGTCCCTTGTGCACAATTAACTATTATGCAGCAAACTGAGGCCCATGCTTCAGGGCCTGCGGCTAATGCCTCATCTCCTACTCTGCCATGTCTTGTCCGTACCCCCAATGATATTGTCATGGGTGGTGAGCCGCATGCTGATTTATGTGCCAGATTGGCTCATCTTGAAAGATTAATGTCTACTCGGTGCCTAAGAAGGCCTCAGCTAAAAGCACTTGACTCATGCCGCTCCGGCAGGTGAGTCAGACAATTGTGAATTGCTTGATTGATCTGATCCTTCTCAGTTAGAAGAAGGAGAATTATATGAGGAATCAGATGTTTCTGTTGAACAGCAATTTGTTGGTACTGAGATTAAGCAGGGTGAAGCAAGTGTTGTGGATACCCCAAAAGCTCTTGCTCAGTTATTTGAGCCTTTGGAGCCTCTAAACCTCGTTAGAATTCCCAGATCAAAAGCATTTTTATGATATTATTCTTAAAGAATGGCTTCATGGCATTCCCTTGGGCTGGGACAAGAAATATCCCTTCCCAGCTGATACTGTTAAGCGTTGGTCATCACCACCTGTGCCCACCGCTCTGGGCATGTGTACACTCACTGCACGGATGGGTTAAATGCGGAGGACAAATTCCTATGTGTGTGCAAGCATACATTTAATTAATTGAGAGACTGGATTTTTAATAGATACTCTGCTCATGGGTGGATGCCCCTGTGCTTAATGTATCCAATTCCTCTGTGTTGCATTCTCCTGACTCCACTACACTTAAAGATGGAGAGGATAAGCGTATTGATCAAATGGCGTACCACGTTTTTTACAGTGTGGGTTCGGCCTTGATGCCTGTTGGTGCTTCGGCACTCATGACAGTGGCTATTAGGTCTGTTGTGAGAGACCTAATGAATTACTCAGTGCTTGATCCGGCCTCTGATGAGTACGCCGCTCTTAAGCGATGTGAGATGTTTGCATATTTTTGTACTTTCTGCCTTAGATGATACTCTGCTCATGTGCAGTAGAACCTCTGCCTTGTAGTCGCCATCCGGCGGTCAATATGGTTGCGGCAGTGGGCAGCTGATATTGTAGCCAAGAAATCGCTTACAGCGCTCCCTTTTGTGGGATTGAGCCTCTTTGGAGAAAAAATTGGATTCTGTCACTAAAGGAGGTAAATTACCTCAGCGTAAGAAACATTGTTGTTCCTTTCGTGGAATGGCCTCTTTTAACCCTTTCGGGGGTCTAGATCCGGTAGAGGATCGGCCTTTTCAGCCCCTAGAGGGAATGCATGGAATAGAGTTAAGGGACGTGGCTGTCCAAAACCAAATCTGCCACTAAGCCTGCTCAACAATGAAGGGACGCCCTCCCCCTTATGGGTGGGGGGACGTCTGCGGTTCTTCTTCCGGGTCTGGTTTCAGGAGGTATCAGACAATTGGGTTCTGGAAGTAGTCTCTTCCGGTTACAAACTGGAATTCGAGTCCCGGCCTCCTCCCAGATTTTTCATGTCCCGGATGCCATCGGATCTGGCAATTGCGCAGGGACTGCGGGCAGCAGTAGCGAATCTGTTAAACATGGCTGTTATCAGCCTAGTGCCTCCAGCGGAAAGGGGTTTGGGGTTTTACTCCAACCTATTCACGGTACCCAAGAAGGACGGCTCTGTTCGGCCTATCCTAGACCTAAGGAGACTCAATCAATTTATCCGTTTCAGAAAATTCCACATAGAGTCTCTGCGATAAACCATCGCTGCTCTCCATCAGGGGGACTTCATGACATTCATAGACATCAAGGATGCTTATTTGCACATTCCTATTTTCTGGGTCACCAGAGATTTCTCAGGTTCTCGATAGAAGACCAGCATTATCAATTTGTGGCCCTGCCATTCGGCCTTACCTCGGCCCCAAGGGTCTTTACCAGGATGCTGGCAGGAGTGATGGCTATATTCAGGGTCCAGGGCATCCGCATTGTGCCTTTTCTGGACGATCTTCTTATCGCGGCCTCCTCCCTCGAACAATCAGAGTTGGACACCAGGATGGTGGTCTCTACGCTAGAGAGGTTCAGATGGGTAATAAGTTACCCCAAATCCTCTCTCTGTCCGTCCAGGGAAATTCCCTTCCTGGGCCTGATTCTGGAATGGTTCTGATTCAGGACTTGATTCGTCTATTCTTGTTCAACCCTCGTCAGTCTATCTGTCTAGGGATGAGACTAGTGGGATTGATGGTAGCCGCATTCGAGGCAGTCCCGTTTGCGCAGTTTCACATAAGGACGCTTCAGCTCTTCCTCTTGGCAAAGTGGGACAGGTGCCCACTATCATTAAAATCAGACTTGTCTGTTGTCTCCCCACGTTTTGGAGTCCCTTCAGTGGTGGTTAATATCGCACAACCTCCAGAAGGGCAAGTCATTTCTGACTCCGCGTTGGGAACTTGTTACCACAGATGCCAGCCTGGTGGGCTGGGGGGGCTTCTGGAAGAAGCATCAGTTCCAAGGATTGTGGGGGCCTCAGGAGGCTCATTCTCCAATCAATGTATTAGAGCTTCGGGCCATACGTCTTGTCTACTTCGACTGACTCATTTCTTACAGGGTCTGCCAGTTCAGATTCGGTCAGACAACTGAACAGCTGTTGCATACATCAATCACCAGGGAGGGACTCGCAGTTGGGGTGCCCTCCGGGAAGTGTCTCTGATCCTTCAGTGGGCAGAGATCAATGTTCTTGCATATCAGCAGTTTACATTCCGGGGATAGAGAATGTGAAGGCAGACTCCCTGAGCAGGGGATGTTCTCGCCAGGGAGAATGGTCTCTCAATCCAAGGGTCTTTCAGTTCCTCTGTCACAAGTGGGGGACTCCACGGTTGGACCTGTTTGCTTCTCGTCACAATCACAAGCTGCCAGCTTTTGTGTCTCTATCCCAGGATCCTCTGGCAGTGGCAGCGGATGCCATGTCTCTAGCCTGGAAGGATCTGGGGTTCCTATATCTGTTTCCCCCATTCTCCATGATCAGCAAGGTGGTGCGCAAGCTAGCACTGGAGGAGGCGCCAGCAATTCTGGTGGCGCCAAGGTGGCCAAGACGTCTGTGGTACGCGGACGTCGTAAGGCTGGCAGTGGATCGGTTCCATCTGCCTCTTCTTCCAGATCTCATCACTCAGGGTCAACTTTGTTACCCCAATTTACAAACGCTGGCTTTGGTGGCATGGCTGCTGAAGTCTCCATCTTGAAAGAAGAAGGTCTTTCTGATGTGGTTATTCAGACTCTTATTAGAGCTAGGAAGAAATCTTCCTCTGTCATTTATTACAGGACTTGGAGGTCCTATATTGATTGGTGTGAATCCAGGGCTTTGCCCTGTAGAGTGTTTTCTATTCCTAGAAATTCTGGAATATCTGCAACGAGTTCTGGATATGGGATTCCAGATTAGTACTTTGAAAGGGCAAGTCTCTGCTTGGCAATTTTCTTTCAAAGGTCGTTTGCCCTTCATCCTTTGGTTAAGACCTTTTTCCAAGGAGTCGCGCATATGCGGCCTCCCAGAAAGCCTTTACTTCCTGTTTGGGATCTTAATTTGGTGCTTTCGGCTATGCAAGCTGCTCCCTTTGAGCCATTGCAGGATATTTCTTTTCCTATTCTTACTCAGAAGGTTGCCTTTTTAGTTGCTATTACTTCTGTCCGCCGAGTTTCTGAACTGGTGGCTTTGTCTATTCAAGCCCCTTATTTTGAGAGGCATCAAGATAAGGTTGTTTTCCGTTTTAAACCGGATTTCCTTCCTAGGTGGTGTCTGCTTTCCACCTAAATCAGGATATAGTTCTTCCTTCCTTGTGTCCTAAACCTAGTAACGACAAGGAAAGGGTCTTACATTCTTTGGATGTAGTTTGTTGTGTTAGTATTATTTAGTTACTACCTCGGCCTTCCGCAAGACGGATGCCTTTTTTGTTGTGCCTTCTGGGCCCAAGAAGGGTTTTGCTCCTGCCAAATCTTCCCTTAGTAAGTGGATACGTCAGGTTATCATTGGGGCCTATATGGCTAAGGGAAAGGTTTCCCCTTTTCGTGTCACCGCTCTTTCTACCCGTGCTATTGGAGCCTCTTGGGCTTTTCAGCACCAAGCTTCTGTTGAACAAGTCTGCAAGGCTGCGACTTGGTCTTCTGTGCATACTTTTTCTAAGTTTTACAAGGTTGATGTGCGGGCCTTAGCAGATGCTGTTTTTGGCCGCAAAGTTCTGAAAGCTGCAGTAATTTCAGTTATGCATTATTCCTTTGGGATCCCCACCCATTAGACACTGCTATTGGATGTCCCAAGTGTTATGGATATCGGGAAGTGGGGCGTGTGACATACTAGTAATAATACCATTTTGTGAGATACTCACCTGTAAAATGGTTATTACGAGTATGTCACACCCCCCATATCCCCCGCCCTTTTTTGTTCGAGGGATCCTTTATATGGTTATCATTGAATATAATTGGCTCTTCCTGGTTCTTCACTGCTGTTTAAAAAGACTGAGGAATAGTGGGAGGAACCCAGTACTTATGGACCAGGAGGGGCTCCTTTTTTCCATGTCATCTCTGCAAGATCGCCCTCTACAGGCCGGGGTCCCAAGTGTTATGGATATCGGGAAGTGGGGGGTGTGACATACTCGTAATAACCATTTTACAGGTGAGTATCTCACAAAATGGTATTTTCAGGAGGTCTAAAAACCTGCTCATCATTCCCTTCAGCTCTAGAAGGGGTTATGCCCCTTCAAAAAAAACTCTTGCCTCCTGGATAGTGAGGATTATCAAGAGGGGCTACGAGGCAGAGAGGTCACAGACTCTCCATAAATTAAAGCTCATGCTACCAGGGCCCTGGCCACGTCGAGAGCATACAACACGGGCTATCCCTGGACAGTGTCTGCAAGGCCCCAACCTGGGCCTCACCAGTCACATTCCTGAGACACTATCAAGTGGAACTGGCATCCTTCTCTTTTCTACAGTTTGGTAGTTATTTCCCTTAGTATACTGCCATGGGGCCGCAAGAAAAGGGAAAATTCATACTTACCTTTCCGGTAATATTCTTAGTATACAGTATGTCCTGCTCCAGATATAGTACTTACACTTGGGTTATCCTCCGCCAGATGGCGCTGCACTGCAGGGACATGCAAAAACAGGCTCCTCCCGGCCCCTCAAATACCCAGGGACCTCCCACAAATCCCCAGATTTCTCTGCAGTGCTGACTGCGAAGACATGAAGTATCACTCTCTCGCAGGTGAGCGGGGCTATTAAAGCCTGTGGCCCTGTTGGACTATTCCCACATGTCCTCCCTGTGATGTGCCTCCCAGCCTGGGCTGCGCTGGTCGGGTGAAGGTAGGCAGCACCATGTGTGCTTACGGAGCCATGCTCCACCGCACTCCCCCACCAAAGGGTAGGCGGTTTAAGCTGATGGTGAGCCTCTAGGGGATGCCCCTCCCGCATTATTGCCCCATGCCCCGTGTGGCGGTGGGCCCTGTACAAAGGGTCGCCATCCTCCCTCGTTCCCCCCGTAGCTCAGGGGAAAGAAAGGGGGGGGGGTGTGGTCTCAGTGTATTGTGATTACACGCTTATGGCCTTAGTATTGTATACTTGGTGTCAGACGCCGCGCTGATTTGCATTTTTATTGTGTATCTGCCGCGCACGTCTCTTTCCTTCATCGGATGTGCTGCGCCGGGCAGCGGCGTCGCCTCAGCGTTGCGGCTTCTTCATTGGCAAATCATCTATTCTAAGTGTGTCATACACTTCGCTCCTCATGACAAGTTGACTACTGTCTTAGAGTTTCGCGCTCTTCGAAGGGGCGGGGACCTGGCTTGGCACGCTCCGCGTCACGGGCCGCTCTGGCCCACCTTTTGAGGTTCGCTTGGCGCCATTCTGATGATAGTTGCACGCGCGTGGTAACGGTCCCCCTCCTCCCTTGGTCTGTAAGTGCCCTCGCGGGCGATTTTCATACTTCTCGCTTACTGCGCATGGTTCTGACACCCCTTATTCTCATTGTGTCTTTCAGACTGGTGAACACCATTGGCTTCTCCCGGCCCTGTGTAATTTATAGCGGGCCTTGTAAAATTCTCCCACTTCCCTAGCGGGTCTTTGGGGCATCCAGGGTGGCCTATAGCGTAAATCCCTACTGCCATATTGTGCCTAAATAATCACCATATGGAGGCATCTCAGAATTATGTGACCGAGGTCCCTCTGGGACAAGACCGGCTGTGTTTAGCGTGTGGACAACCCCATGCTGATGCTGACAGGGCACGGGTCTGCGGACCCTGTGCCGAGCAAGCACTGGCCCTGCAATCAGGCTTGCCAGTGGCTGCACCTCGTTTCAATTCACCTATTTCCCCATGCTTAAATCTCACTCCTGCTGATTCGCATACAAGTGGGGATTTGCAGCCTGTTGGGTCTTCCAGACTGCCTACGGCTGAACAGATTATTGCGAGGTTGTCAGAGCGCAAGGGCCCTGGTAAGAAGCGGCACTTGACACCTCATGTTACTGTTTTTCCTATGGGAACTGAGGAGTTTACTACTCCGTGTGACTATACCCCTTCTGATGAAGGAGAGCTGTTCTCTGACTCAGGCTCATCTAATGAGAGGCCGAGGAGTCATGACGATTCTGGCCCTGAATACTGGGGCCAGTGTGACACTGACGATCTGTTGATTAAGGTCTTTAAGGTTCTGTCTCTCTCTCTCCCTGGTGAGGTCCCCAAGCCGAGAGGGGAGTGTTTCCATACAGCGACAGCACGCTTGGTATTTCTAGAGCAGGCTCATTTCCATGCTCTCGTGCTCAAGGAATGGGAATGCCCCAGTAAACTTCCACGGGTCCCAGGGGACTGGGATAGGAAATACCCTTTTCCCCCTGAGGTGGTTAATTGTTGGTCATCACCCCCCGTGGTGGATGCCCCGATCATAGTGGTTCCTAACCCCCCCCTTTATTACAGCCCCTGCTTATAGTACCCTTCGGGATGCTGAGGACCGGCGCATTGATCTGCTGGCCTCCCACGCCTTTTCTTGTGCAGGGGCGGCGCTGCGCCCGGTCTGTGCCGCGGCTATTACTGCAGTGGCCGCTAGAACCCTCATCAGAAAGATGCTTGATCATCACCCTGAGGATCTCCCCTGGGATGTGTTTAATGCACTCTCCAGTTGTGATGTGTTTGTAAAATTTATCCTATTAGCACTGGATGACACCATTAGAATGTGTGCAAGAACTTCTGCCCTTGTGTTGACTATACGTCGCTTGGTTTGGCTGCGACAGTGGGGTGCTGACGATGCTACTAAAAAGACTCTTACTGGGCTTCCCTTTAGAGGGCAACGCCTGTTTGTGGCCCGTCTGGACCTGTTTGGTAAAAAGGGCAAATCACCCCAACGCAGGCGGCCGTCTCGGCCCCCTCGGGGCAGGGGCACCCCTCCCTACCATAGTGTTAAACAAGAACCTGGGGTGTCCTTCCTGGGGGCTCGCGCTGACTCCTGCCCCGGGAGCGGCAGACAACACCCTGGCCCCTCCGGCGGGGCTAAGCCTAAATCTTCCACCAAACCCCCTCAAGCATGATGGGCGCCCTCGCCCGTCCGGGTGAGGGGATGGCTGCAGCACCTTGCGCTTGTCAGGAGGCATCACGCCTCATTCTGGTGGATTCAGGAGGTAGTGTCCTCCGGATACAGGTTAGAGTTTGCTGTGCGGCCTCCCCCATGATTATCAGGGTACTCCTGGTCCCTGCCTCTGTTCAGGCGTTGGTACAGGCCATGCAAGGCCTGCGGGGTCTGGGGGTCACTTGCAGATTGCCCTTAATAGGCAGAGGCAGGGGCCGCTACACCAACCTTTCCACAGTCCCCCGAAAGGATGGGTCAGTCTGGCCCATTCTGGATTCACAAATTTGCAGCAATTCACCAATTACAGGCAGTTTCTGCATGGAAACTCTGGGATGGGCCATCAGCGCCTTGCGCTCAGGGGGCTTCTTGCCGTCTTTGGAGCTCAAAGATGCTTCTGTTCACTTCCCTGTGTCTTCTGGACAACGAGGCTCTTCAGGTTCGTGTTGGAAGTTCCAACACTGCTAATCTGTGGCCTTGTTACCTGGCCTCTCTTCAGCTCCCAGAGTGCTCACCAAGGTGCTGACGGGGGTGATATCTCTGATGAGACCAAGGGGCGTCCACGCTATGACCTATCTGGACGTCCTTTTTCACTTCCCAGTCTCTACGTCAGGCTAAGTTGGTTACTCGGCTGGTGGTGTCCACTGGGAGTCATTTGGATGAGTGATCAATCACCCCAAGTCCTAATTGTCCCCTTAATTGGTAACCTCATTCCTAGGAATGAATCTGGATTCGGTTCAGGCGAGAATTTTCCTTCCTCAGCAATAAAGTGGACAATCTGGTTGCATGGGCTCAGTCCCTCATTGCTGTCCCCGTCCCTTTACCAGGCAGGGATGCAGCTGGTGGGCCCGTTGGTGGCTTGCTCAGAAGAGGTCCCTTATGCTCAGTTCCCCCTGGGCCCTTCTGCAACTTCTATTGTTAGTACAGGACAGGGATCCAGCATCCCTGGAGCAGGGTCTGTGTGCCTTCCCCCCTGGTGAGGAGGTCCCTCTTGGAGTGGATGAACTCAAGGAACCTGTCTGGGGGCAGTTCCCTTCTTGCCCCTTCCTGGAGACGGTCACCATGGATGCCAATTTATCAGGTCGAAGGGGGGGTTTTCTTCTGAAACCCCCTGCGGTTCTGGGGGAGGTGGGGCCCTTAGAAGGTCCATACACCTATCGATGTTTGAAACAGTGAGCGTTCAGGTTGGTTCTATTTCGCTTGACTACTCCTCTTCAGGGCCTGCCCGTTCGGGGGCGCTCGGTCTGTCTGACGACAGTGGCCTACATTAATCATCTGGGAGGGACCTGGAGCAGGAAATGTCTATAATCTGGGTGGAGGACAATGTTCCCTGCATATCAGTGGTATTCGCTCCGGTGAGGGTCCCTCTGCGACAGGATGTGCTAATCCCTGTGTCTCTATGGGGTCCAACCAGTTGTGGATCTTTTTGTGTCCCGTCACTATCACAAGCTCTCAGCCCTTGTTTCCCTGTCCCAGGATCCTCTGGCCGTGGTCATGATGCCTTGGTAATGTCATGGTTGGACATTCTGTTCTGTATGTCTTTTCTCCATTCCCCTGCTAGGCAGGGTTCTGAGCAGGATTGCTCTGGAAGGGGGGACCAGTGATTCTGGTGGCCCCCGGGTGGCCTAATAGAGTGTGGATCGCAGATGTGGTACTGAGAGCAGTAGATCTGTATGTTCTGCCAGGAGTGCCAGCTCTGCTCACTCAGGGCCCCTTTATGTCACCCCAATCTACGGACTCTGGCCTAGAAGGCCTGACTGCTGAAACTTCCATCTTGATGGAGACAGGCTTATCTGTCTCGGTGATTGAGACTATGGGAAGACTAGGAGCAAGCTTCTTCTTCTTCCATCTGTTATAGGGTATGGCATACCCATATTTATTGATGTGAGTCTAGGTCTCTTCCCTGTCAGGCGTTCTCTGTTCCCCGGGTTCTAGAGTTATTACAGCATGAGTTGGAGTTGGTTCTCCAAATCAGTACTCTGAAGGGTCAGGTTCTGCCCTGTCCGCCTTCCTTTAGAAGTCTTTTGTTCAGTTTTCCTTGGTTTAGACTTTTTTCAGGGGGTTACTCATGTGCGTCCCCCAGGTAATCCTACGGTCCCTGTTGGGATTTGAATTTGATTCTGTCTGCCTTGTGGGTTTTTTTCCCTTTGGTCCTATTCAGGATGCTGTCTGGCTGTTCTTGCCTTCTAGGTTGCCCTTCTGAAGATACACCAGGATACGGTGGTGTTCCGCCTTCAGCGGACTTCTGCCTCAGGTGGTGTCTTATGTTCTTTGATTCAAGAGATTGCTCTTCCTTCTGTGTCTTATTCCTAGCAACGCTGAGGAAAGGGTTCTGCATTCCTTGAACAGGTGTTGGAAGTTTTTCCCTGGTAGTCACTGTGTCCTTTAGGAGAACTGATGCTCCTTTTGGGCCTACGGACACTCCATCCTGAATGTACCTGATCTCGTCTGCTCTTGGGGGTTAGGCGGCTTTGGGCCTGGTCATTTCTTGGATGGGATGGTTCCTTCTGGTGCTAGGAAAGGGTTTTTGGCTTCTGCCAAGTCTACTGTTAGCGATTGGATTCGTCAGGCTGTTACTCAGGCCTATTCCACTAAGGGTGCCTCTTGGGCTTTTCAGCACCAGGCTTCTGTTGAACTTGTTTTGCTAGGCCGTTACTTGGTCTTCTGTTCATACCTTTTCCAGGTTTTACAAGTTGATGTTAGGGCCTCAGCTCATGCTGTTTTGGCCGCAAGGTTATGCAGGTGACAGTGGTTTTAACTGTCTGCTGTTGCCTTTGTTGTTGGGGATCCCACCCTACTTTAATGGACACTGCTATTGGATGTCCCAAGTGTAAGTACTATATCTGGAGCAGGACGTACTGTATACTAAGTATAATACAATTCTGTGAAATACTCACCTGTAGAATTGATATTATTTGTAAACAAACAGTACGTCCTGCTCCACCCCACCCTGGTTTTTGCATTATTCTGGATCCCCTGTATGGTGATTGTTATCATTTTTATAGTTACCAGTTGGTGGTTAAATTCTCCCGGCTTCTTGTTCACTGCTTTTCAATACTGGGGATTTATGGGAGGTCCCTGGGTATTTGAGGGGCCGGGAGGAGCCTGTTTTTGCATGTCTCTACAGTGCAGCGCCATCTGGCGGAGGATAACCCAAGTGTAAGTACTATATCTGGAGCAGGACGTACTGTATACAAATAATATCAACAGAATTGTATTTTTGCTTTCCTGGTGCCTCCCTGGCAGCATGAGCGCCCACCCTTTGCAGAGATGTCTATATTCCGAAACACTGAAGGGGTGTGGCACTGATTTTAAACACTTGGTCCTGTCGGGGTTAATGGGACGAAAATTAACCCCTAGTATGCTGCCATGGAGGGGCCAAGAAAGGAAAATTACCGGAAAGGTAAGTATGCATTTTCCCTTATTCCAGAATGTTGTCTTTTTTTTATTATTTTTTTTGGGGGGAGGGGGGTGATATTTAGATTTTTGTCCTGCACAGGTTTCTGGCATTTATGTATTTCAATAGGTTTGTTGCTACAGTGTAAATACCATATTTTCGCCCCATAAGACACACTCAGGATTTGAAGGAGGAAAATAAGAAAAAAATATATTCTGCTGGTCTAAAATCCCCCCTCCCAATCACCCTATTACAGACCGTGTGCATAATCCCCCCAACCACACCATTACAGACTGCACATTACAGACAGCGTGTGTATCAACCCAATTACAGGCAGTGTGTGTCGCATCCCAGTAACAGACAGTGTGTATGGCATCACAATTACAGGCAGTGTGCAGCATGCCCCTCCCCCCCCAGTATTCCCGGAGCTCCCACACCACGGCAGCCGTCTCCCGCCAACAAATACAGTAAATAGCCAGTCAGAACCATGCACCACATATTACCACTTCTCATGCACATTTCTGTTGGTCAAAATCAAGATATATTTGGTGGTCTACCCTATATTTATGTGATGTCAGGGCAGTGTTCCGGCTTTAGTAAGGCAGTCTCCCACATTTCTTATCATATTTATTTCTGCATTTGAAATTAGGTTGCCTCAGGTGTATACTGTACATTAGCCCATTTTTTTTACTTTAGGTCGGCTTTTAAAGGGCTTGCAGCACTTTGGCTAGCGAGTAAACACAAAAGCTGCACCTTCTGCTTTCCTGATCTGCTAAGTCCAATACATGACATAGCAGATTCTTTTTAACTGGACCCTTCTTGGATTCAGTCCCTGAACAGGTCTATGCAGGTGGGTAGGATTGTCTGCTGGGAGCTTGTCCTTAGTGGCATAACTAAAGCTGCGGGGTCCTGGTCCTGTGGCCCTATAAAGGCTCATACAGTAAATGTCTTTTAATACGACTGGATGCAGCTAAAAACTGAAACAGCTAAAACAAATGGTGCTTCCATTCTCTAAATGATGCCACTGAGCACCAAGAAGATAATTAAGGAGAAGGATCAACAATGATACAGCCCTCTGACCTCCTGGGCCCTGGTGCATTCATACCCCCTATAGTTACTCCTCTGCTTGTCCCCCTATCAGCCATGAAAGTGGAGCCTACTGGCTGTGTAATTGGCAGTTGATGAAAGCTGACAGTTGTGAAATGTAGGAAAATCTTTTCATTAACCAGCCATTATAAAAGCCAAGAGGTGCGATTAGCTGTGTGCTTGCTGCTGGAAAGAGAACAAGATGGCTAATTGGTGGATGTGGTAGCCTAATAGAGCAACTGCAGGAATCCTAATGACATTCACTTTATTATTGGTGTAGTAGCTGGAAGATTAGAATTCTTCCTTTTTTCCTTGATAGATGGGTGTACAGGTGAATATCTGCAGGGTTTTCTTTTCATTTATTCTTTTGAATATACATCCTAACATATATATGATTCACACCATGCTTTCTTCTGTCTTCATTCTGAAAAGTCTGAGAATCCTTTGGCAATGCATGCTTTATCCCAGGGGGAACTCGAATACTTTCAGCACAGGTCCACTTACTAGGTCTACCGTAGGATAAAGGTCCGAGCTAAACACCAACAGTAAAGAACCCCACTCCAAACAATAAGCAATTTGAGGGTCAAGTGAGATATGCAGGCCAGTGGTGGGAAAAGGGAGTTAGGTGAGGGTGTAGGCCAGTGACTGGGCTGGGGGTTTGATGAGGGTGCAATGACAGCGGAAAGGGCGGTTATACCTGTAATGGGGGGGGGGGGGGGGTTAGGTGAGACCTGCAGGCCATTGCTGGGGTGGGGTTTAGGTGAGGGTGCAGGTCAGTGACTGGAGTTTAGGGGAGGGTGCAGGGCCAGTGAGGATCAGAGTTAGGTAAGGAGTACAGGTTAGTGACTAGGGAGGGGGGTTAGGTGAGCAGTGCAGGTCTGCAGTTGCAGAAAGGTTAGGTGAGGTTTCAGCCCTATCCTCCCAAAGGTCTGCCTGATCCCCCCCAAAGAATGACAAGCCCTACCCCCTCCCCACAGTGGTCAGCCTTACCATCATCTCCCCCCACAGTGGTCAGCCTTACCATCATCTCCCCCCACAGTGGTCAGCCTTACCCTCCTCTCCCCCCACAGTGGTCAGCCTTACCCTCCTCTCCCCCCAAAATGGTCAGCCTTACCCTCCTTTCCACCAACAATGGTCAGCCTTACCCTCCTCTCCCCGCACAATGGTCAGCCTTACCCTCCTCTCTCCCCCCACAATGGTCAGCCTTACCCTCCTCTCCCTGCACAATGGTCAGCCTTACCTTCCTCTCTCCTCCCACAATGGTCAGCCTTACCCTCCTCTCTCCTCCCACAATGGTCAGCCTTACCCTCCTCTCTCCTCCCACAATGGTCAGCCTTACCCTCCTCTCCCCCCCACAATGGTCAGCCTTACCCTCCTCTCTCCCCCCACAATGGTCAGCTTTACCCTCCTCTTCCCCCACAATGGTCAGCCTTACCCTCCTCTTCCCCCACAATGGTCAGCCTTATCCTACTCTCTACCCACAATGGTCAGCTCTATCCTCCTCATTACAGTGTGATCACCCCACACTCATGGCAATCAGCCCCCTAAGTGATCCCCCCCCCCCACACACACAAATAACACATCAGTCACAAACATACCAATCATACATACACATCGATCCCATACACATGAACACAACAATCATACACAGCAAACACACACAAATTATATACAACACACAGGCCTATCATACACACACAACTGGTGTCCGCTATTTCACCACGGCCCGCCAGCTGAGTACCCCCACTCTATCCTATGTACTTTTAAAATGACTTGGGAAAGAATATTAAAACATTAATATTACAATTTGCTTTCACCTGGAGCTATTACTATACTCACCCATTAATAGACTGTACATTGCTACGCAAATATCAATAACAGAGTTAATGTTCAATCTGTAATTTGCTGCACTCTTTTAGTCTCCTGGTAATTCAAAGAGATGTCAGATCATGGTAAATAAAGAGATATATTGAATACAAAATTCAATTCAGGCACGTACCAGCCAATGTAAGAAAACTACAAGCAAAGATCATATGCAAAACATACGTAAGTGATGAAGACCCACAAAATTAGGATGAGCAATGTATATACAAATGGTATTAAAGCGGACCTTCACTTTGAATAAGAGTCTATCTTATATGTTTCCCACACCCTTTATATACAGATTGCTCACATTAAAAATCATCCTACCTGCATCTACTGCATTTTCTGAGCCTTTAAACATTTAGGATGGTGGCTCATGGAAGATCAGGCAGCCTGCAAACAGGAAGTGCCTTCTGACTGTGCTGCTCTGCATTCTGGGATTGCTGACCTTTTCCTGACCCCAGCTCTGCTCTGTCTGTGCAAAGCATAGCTATAACCCGCCCCCTTTACTTTATCCCACTCTCCTCTCCTCAGTAAGTGTGATGCTTCTGAATCAAGATGGCGGCGCCCATATCCTAAAGTCCTGAACAGAGTAAGTAAGTTTAAGAAAACTAGTTTCTACTATAGGGACCAACAACTATATATACATAGTATTTTTGCCCTATAAGACGCACCTACCCATAGGATGCACCTAGGATTTGGAGGAGGAAAATAAGAAAATCTCCCCAAGAACCAAATAGGCAAGGCACATAATCCCACCATTACAAGCAGGGTGGCATTCTCCCCCCATTTCCCATGGCCAGTGTAGCATTCCCCCCTCACTTTCCCCATAGGCAGTGTGGGTGTGGCATTTCTCCCCTCCCATTCCCCAAAGGCCGTGTGGCATTCCTCCCTCCCGTTCCCATAGGCAGTGTGGCATTCCCCCTCCCATTCCCCATAGGCAGTGTGGCTCTGGAATTCCCCCCTCCCATTCCCATCGGCAGTGTGGCATTTCCCCCTCCCATTCCCATAGGCAGTGTGGCATTTCCCCCTCCCATTCCCATAGGCAGTGTGACATTTCCCCCTCCCATTCCCATAGCCAGTGTGGCATTCCCCCCTCACTTTCCCCATAGGCAGTGTGGGTGTGGCATTTCTCCCCTCCCATTCCCCATAGGCCGTGTGGCATTCCTCCCTCCCGTTCCCATAGGCACTGTGGCATTTCCCCCTCCCATTCCCATAGGCAGTGTGGCATTCCCCCCTCCCATTCCCATAGGCAGTGTGGCATTCCCCCCTCCCATTCCCATAGGCAGTGTGGCATTTCCCCCTCCCATTCCCATAGGCAGTGTGGCATTTCCCCCTCCCATTCCTATAGGCAGTGTGGCATTCCCCCCTCCCATTCCCATAGGCAGTGTGGCATTTCCCCCTCCCATTCCCATAGGCAGTGTGGCATTTCCCCCTCCCATTCCTATAGGCAGTGTGGCATTTCCCCCTCCCATTCCCATAGGCAGTGTGGCATTTCCCCCTCCCATTCCCATAGGCAGTGTGGCATTCCCCCCTCCCATTCCCATAGGCAGTGTGGCATTTCCCCCTCCCATTCCCATAGGCAGTGTGGCATTTCCCCCTCCCATTCCTATAGGCAGTGTGGCATTCCCCCCTCCCATTCCCATAGGCAGTGTGGAATTCCCCCTCCCATTCCTATAGGCAGTGTGGCATTCCCCCCTCCCATTCCCATAGGCAGTGTGGCATTCCCCCCTCACTTTCCCCATAGGCAGTGTGGGTGTGGCATTTCTCCCCTCCCATTCCCCATAGGCCGTGTGGCATTCCTCCCTCCCGTTCCCATAGGCACTGTGGCATTTCCCCCTCCCATTCCCATAGGCAGTGTGGCATTCCCCCCTCCCATTCCCATAGGCAGTGTGGCATTTCCCCCTCCCATTCCCATAGGCAGTGTGGCATTTCCCCCTCCCATTCCCATAGGCAGTGTGGCATTTCCCCCTCCCATTCCTATAGGCAGTGTGGCATTCCCCCCTCCCATTCCCATAGGCAGTGTGGCATTTCCCCCTCCCATTCCCATAGGCAGTGTGGCATTTCCCCCTCCCATTCCCATAGGCAGTGTGGCATTTCCCCCTCCCATTCCCATAGGCAGTGTGGCATTTCCCCCTCCCATTCCCATAGGCAGTGTGGCATTCCCCCCTCCCATTCCCATAGGCAGTGTGGCATTTCCCCCTCCCATTCCCATAGGCAGTGTGGCATTTCCCCCTCCCATTCCTATAGGCAGTGTGGCATTCCCCCCTCCCATTCCCATAGGCAGTGTGGAATTCCCCCTCCCATTCCTATAGGCAGTGTGGCATTCCCCCCTCCCATTCCCATAGGCAGTGTGGCATTCCCCCTCCCATTCTCCATAGGCAGTGTGGCTCTGGCATTCCCCCCTCCCATTCCCATAGGCAGTGTAGCATCCCCCTCCCATTCACATAGGCAGTGTGGCATTCCCCTATTCCATTCCCATAGGCAGTGTTGCACACCCCGCATCCCATTCCCATAGGCAGTGGCCCCGGCGTCATCTGCCGCCGCCGCCACCTGCATGCACAGATACCTTGGGTACAGTGGTGGGTGTGGCCGATGCTCGATCGTTTGCCATGCCCACCCGCTGTACGAAGATGGGTGTCTGTGTGTGCAGATGCTGCGGAGAAGAATCGGCGGCAGATACAGTGAAAACGGCAGGGACAGCGCGAGCAGGAATGATGGAAAAGTGAGTTGACTCACATTAGCCCAATAAGACGCACTGACATTTCCCCCCTCACTTTTGGGGAAAAACATCAGCTGCAGTGTAGCTACTTCTCACTACCCTAAGCAGTGACTTCATCTGTCATTTTCTGACTTCACAGACACACTTATTTAACCAGCAGTGGATTCAGCATTATGTTCTGGACACATACTTCTCCCTCCAATGGAGGTGGGGGCCTGTTCCCTTATGACTAGGAAGGCCAAATTATGAGGGGGGCACAAGGGGCGCGTGTCCCAGGGCCTCCACCACTTGCCCTGCAAAGGGGGCCTCCACCAACCTTTGGGTTATGGTCTTGTCCAGGAGGCTTTTCAGTCTTTGGTCTGACAGGCCGCAGGGCCAGCAACAAAGCTATCGGCAGACAGAGAGACTAGAGCGGCAAAGCTACCGTCAGTAATGGTTGGGTGCAGAGCTGTCAGTCGGCGGCCGCTCACTGCACATAAGCCACCAAGCACAGCTGCTGGCAGGGACTCGATTTGATGTTCTAGTAAGTAGGCAGGTACCAGAAAACCAGCAATCAGTTACTTGGCTGGACTATTACCATACTTCACCACACTTAATCTGGCCCTGGGTAAAGGTAGTTAAATAGGAGGCCTATAATGGCTGTATCAATGCCATGTCTACAAAATAATTTGTGATTGCCTGCCCTTTTATTAATATCTCCTTTAGGTGTGTGTCTAATGTTTTTTAGTAAATCCACGTAGGCAGTGCCCATTCCACAGAAACCCTCTAGCTACAGTGTTCCTACCATTTCCCCTCTGGCCACTGAAGAGATGATGGCAGGTTTGGCAATTACAGTTACTGAAAGGAAAGAAGAAAAGCAGGAATGATTACTGGTCAAAGTCATTCTACAGAGAGTCAACCCCCCCCCCCCTATACTCACCTTTAATCCCCTGCAGGCAATTGCTGATAGTCCAGTGCTCAGACATTTACCCAATCACCTGATCCCAGTCCCTCCAATAGTCTTGAAGATGGCAGCGATGGCATGGTACTGGCACAGAGAGATCTGGTAAGGGTCTGGGCAGTGGACTAGCAGCGATCTCATGTGGGGAATTAAAGGTGAATATAGCATTTTTTCTAAATTTGACTACCTGCAAAATTGACTTTAATAATAAGCCCTAATGGATTTCAAGGATAGCTGTTTGAGTGGAGAGACCTGGAAAGTATTTCACACTATATGTAGGGGGGTCTAACTCTGGACCAGGGTCGCCTGTTCCTAAAGCAGTGGGGTCTACCTTTGTAGCAAAATGCACTAATTCTGTAGCATTGTGGCCTACCATTACGGCAGTGGGGTCTACCTCTGAAACAAGGTGGGCCTCCTGAACTTGCGGGGACTGCCACTGAACCAGTGGGTCTTAATGGTTGACCAAAGAGCCCTAATGGACCAGGGGGTCCACTGGGCTGAAATGTTTCACGACTTATGAGATGTGCAAAATGCAGTACTTTGGCAAAGTTATCTTGAGCGTGGAAACAACAGGTTTCAAATGCTTTGATGCATTCCGCCTTCCCTTCCATTCTCATTGCGGCCAGTCTGGTGACACAGTCTAAAGATGATAAATAGTGCTGATAGCCATCATAGCAGCACTGCTTCACCGCGGCTCTCTTGTATTTGCTGGCTGCAAGACAAAAAGGGGCAAAACTCAGCACTGCCTTTTAGCAGAGATATACAGGTAACATAGTAACATAGTATGTAAGGCTGAATAAAGACTTTAGTTCATCCAGTTCAGCCTGTTTAACTCCTTCCAGTGGTCTAGTAGCCATAGCTGGAAATGTTATTACATGCAAGGAAGGCATCAAGGCCACTTTTGAACGTTTTTACTGTATCCATCATTACTACCTCTTCCATAGACTTCCATAAGGCTCGATTCAGAGAGACACCCAAAAACTTTCGGTTTGGTGCCGACGTCGTAAGATTTTCAAAATTTCCCGCTCTCGCATGAACGTTCGAGCGATTCTATGCATGCTTCGTAAACCTTCCGTAGCGCGTCCGTGTGCTCGTATGCCAGAGTACGCAGACGAGGCTGTCATTTTCCATCGAAAATGTTCAGATTCATTTTTCACAACTACCAACGTAGCCTTTCGTTTTTGCCCTTTTCCCATCGTATCCTCACACGAATCCTATCATTTTCCCGCTACATCCTGCTTCATTTTTTCCTTAAATATCTGGCCAGACGAAATTCTTACGATATTGCGCCTGCGCACTACAAACTTCTCTCATTAAAGTGCTCGCCTACATAATTTCACTTCCATCACTAAACTCACCCTAACCACTTAGCGCTATCCTGCCTTTTCCCTTGAGGTCCCTTAAAGCTCACCCTAACCACTTCGCGCTATCCTGCCTTTTCCCTTGAGGTCCCTTAAAGCTCACCCTAACCACTTAGCGCTATCCTGCCTTTTCCCTTGAGGTCCCTTAAAACTTACCCAAATCACTTAGCGCCTTGTTTCTTCTTCCATTTTAGGTCCCTAAAACTTACCCAAATCACTTAGCGCCTTGTTTCTTCTTCCATTTTAGGTCCCTAAAACTTACCCAAATCACTTAGCGCCTTGTTTCTTCTTCCATTTTCACACCCTAAAACTTACCCAAATCATTTAGCGCCTTGTTTCTTCTTCCATTTTCACACCCTAAAACTTATCCAAATCATTTAGCGCCTTGTTTCTTCTTCCATTTTCACACCCTAAAACTTACCCAAATCACTTAGCGCCTTGTTTCTTCTTCCATTTTCACACCCTAAAACTTACCCAAATCACTTAGCGCCTTGTTTCTTCTTCCATTTTCACACCCTAAAACTTACCCAAATCACTTAGCGCCTTGTTTCTTCTTCCATTTTCACACCCTAAAACTTACCCAAATCACTTAGCGCCTTGTTTCTTCTTCCATTTTCACACCCTAAAACTTACCCAAATCACTTAGCGCCTTGTTTCTTCTTCCATTTTCACACCCTAAAACTTACCCAAATCACTTAGCGCCTTGTTTCTTCTTCCATTTTAGGTCCCTAAAACTTACCCAAATCACTTAGCGCCTTGTTTCTTCTTCCATTTTAGGTCCCTAAAACTTACCCAAATCACTTAGCGCCTTGTTTCTTCTTCCATTTTCACACCCTAAAACTTACCCAAATCACTTAGCGCCTTGTTTCTTCTTCCATTTTAGGTCCCTAAAACTTACCCAAATCACTTAGCGCCTTGTTTCTTCTTCCATTTTAGGTCCCTAAAACTTACCCAAATCACTTAGCGCCTTGTTTCTTCTTCCATTTTCACACCCTAAAACTTACCCAAATCACTTAGCGCCTTGTTTCTTCTTCCATTTTCACACCCTAAAACTTACCCAAATCACTTAGCGCCTTGTTTCTTCTTCCATTTTCACACCCTAAAACTTACCCAAATCACTTAGCGCCTTGTTTCTTCTTCCATTTTAGGTCCCTAAAACTTACCCAAATCACTTAGCGCCTTGTTTCTTCTTCCATTTTAGGTCCCTAAAACTTACCCAAATCACTTAGCGCCTTGTTTCTTCTTCCATTTTCACACCCTAAAACTTACCCAAATCACTTAGCGCCTTGTTTCTTCTTCCATTTTCACACCCTAAAACTTACCCAAATCACTTCACGGACATCACAATCTTGATTTTCAAATATGTCATTCTCCCCTTGTTTTTGTTAAATGTATGTGTGCAAATAAATGGGACACTTTTTTTTTTTTTTTTTTTGTATTTATTGGTCAATTGCCATTTGTTATCAAAATTTTTGGGCCAACTTTGGCCATAAAAAATTAAAAACTATATACAAATTGTTTGTTGCTTATTAAAAATATATACACTATTTTTTTTTTAAAAACTTTAAAAACTATATACAATAAAAACTTTTTTAAAAAAAATAAAACTATATACAACAAACTTTGGTGTTTAACCAATAAAACTATGTACAAATCAAACTATTTACAAATCTACAGGGCCAGGAACCAGGACACTAGTCTTCCTCTTCTGTTGTCCCCAACGTGTCCCGCATCGCCTGCAGATCGGCCACCAACTCAAGGACCCTCCGATTCATATCAGCAAGTCGCTGTCTTGTGGTCCCTGCCAAAAAATCAGAAAAACAAATTATTCGGAGAACAATACATGTTTCTCACCTGTGGATTTAATGTATTTTAATAAACAAATTAACTATAATGCACAGATGTCATTAATGACAGGAATTAAGGTTAGGAAGTGGCCACAGGTCATTAAGCTAATTAAGTGGCCACAGGACAGTTGGGCAACTAATTAAGCTAATTCAGTGGCCACAGGACAGTTGGGCAACTAATTAAGCTAATTCAGTGGGCACAGGACAGTTGGGCAACTAATTAAGCTAATTCAGTGGGCACAGGACAGTTGGGCAACTAATTAAGCTAATTCAGTGGCCACAGGACAGTTGGGCAACTAATTAAGCTAATTCAGTGGCCACAGGACAGTTGGGCAACTAATTAAGCTAATTCAGTGGGCACAGGTCCCTCTTATATTGGCATTGACTAGGGCATTATGTGTTTTGGTGTTCATGGGAATTTAGACCGAAATCTCTATAATGCCATGACTACTTACTTGGTTGGTGGCCGAGAGATGGCTCGTTGGGGACAACACCCTGAGGTCCTGGTTCCTGGCTCTGCTGTGAAGAAGTGCCTGTAGAAACATTGGCCAAATGGTTAGTTTGGATGTCTGATTCCGCAGTCCTCAAATGTTTTTAGCTAAGTCTGGGTCACATCACTCACCTTCTCCAGGGTCTTGTGGGCTCCTATCTGCTGCCTCCTCACCCACTACTTCACCCGCAACCGACACATCTACAAATACAGAATAAAGGATTCAGTTTGGTGATATCAGGAGCTAGCAATTATATGTTTGGGTGTAGACATGAAGAGTGACATACCAGAGGATCCCGCATGCGTGGCAGGGTACGACTGCCTGCCCACGCTGTGCCGCCCCTCCTCTGTGGTAAGGTCCAGGGGCTGGTCTGAGGAGGCCACAGAGGAGGGGTCGGCCCGTCGCCCTGGAGATCCACCACCTTCACTCCCAGCTGCAGAATCATGCAGCACTGGTCGGCCTGTGCGCCTCCGGGTGCGGCGAATTCTGTAATCCATTTCCAACACTACAAAAGAGAAGGCATTATAAATAAAAGGCCTAAATTCTGTCCTAGTTACATCTTGCATGCAAGCGCTATGTACTTACTTGGGAAATGGATTCCAAAAAACCTCCGCACCCGGGGCATGTGCAGTCGCTTCAGGTCCGACCAATGCTGCATGATCTGTGTGTGGGTGAAGGTGGTGTCGGTCTGGTGTTGTATCTCCGAGATGATCTCCAGGGCGACGTTTCGTTTGGCAAACGAGTTGGGCAGGCAGTCGTACCTGCGCTCCAGCATGGTCTGCAAAACAAAAAACAAACATAGCAAGAACTCAGAAATGCATATGTAGAAGAGGCAACAATACATTATTTGGTTCAATCACATGAACACATACACACACACACTTTTAGGCTAAGTTAACTTTCAAATATGGCAGCACTGTCGTTTGGCACGTGTGTGGCGTGCGCTTGGTTGTGCATGTAGTCGAACCAAAGCTTTAACAAAAATATTACTTTATGCGCATCCTTAACATGTAGAGCAACAATTAACAATCCAAGCAAAGTCGTTAAAAGACACTTACAAGCATGATTATCTCTTCTTGTTGGCGGGTGAAGATAGTGGGCGCCATCTTTCTTCTTCTTCTAGGCAGCAGATAAGCACGGCCCCAGCGGTTTCCGGGTTTCGCACGGCCGTGCGAACGGCCGGACGTGCGCGTAAGCGAACGCGTAGGCGTCACACGCCGGAGACCTTATTTAAAGGTCCCTGCACACACAGCTCATTCTCTTTGAGAGTCCACACAAAATGGCACCCAAAAGAAAACTTCCAGCAAAGAAGCAGAGCAAGCAGGCTGAGCAGGGCGAGGGTCCGCAAACAAGGTCGCAAGAGCCTAAAGCCCGACTAAGGGCTACCACCAAGGCTGCGGCAAAAAAGGAGGTTGCAGCACCACCACAACCAAGGAGCAAGGTAACCAAGCCTGCTAAAACTCATGGCCCACAGATGGGTAAGAGGGGACGAAGCCCCACCCCACCCTGCCCCACATCACCCCCCCCACGTGGCACCAAGGCCATAGGCAAAGGCCAAAAACACCGGCCCAGAAGCCGCAGCAGGGGCCGAACCACCTCCCGGTCCAGAAGCCGCAGCAGGGGCCCAAGGCGCCGCAGGGGCCGAACCACCTCCCGGTCCAGAAGCCGCAGCAGGGGCCCAAGGCGCCGCAGGGGCAGAACCACCTCCCGGTCCCGAAGCCGCAGCAGGGGCCCAAGGTGCAGCAGGGGCAGAACCACCTCCCGGTCCAGAAGCCGCAGCAGGGGCCCAAGGCGCCGCAGGGGCCCAAGGCGCCGCAGGGGCCGAACCACCTCCCGGTCCAGAAGCCGCAGCAGGGGCCCAAGGCGCAGCAGGGGCCGAACCACCTCCCGGTCCAGAAGCCGCAGCAGGGGCCCAAGGCGCCGCAGGGGCCAAACCAGAACACGCTCCAGAAGCCCGAAAAGCTGCCAAAGGCCAACGGCCCCCTCCCCCCCCGCACGTGGCTCCAAAACTAAGGCCAAGCAAACCACCTCCAAGGCCCCACAGACCCAGCCAACCACCTCCAAGGGCCCACAGACCCAGCCAACCACCTCCAAGGGCCCACAGACCCAGCCAACCACCTCCAAGGCCCCACAGACCCACAGCAGCAGCTCAAGCTCGCCAACACCCTCTCTTGCTCGCCCACATTATCCTCCGGCACAGGTTGGCATGCATTCACCCTATGCCACATCTACACCTGCAACTTCAGGGTCCACCCAGCCAAGAACACCCAGTCCCTTCCCAAGTCCAGTAAGATCAACAGCCAGCCTCCAGTCCTTGAGGTCTCCTCCATCCCCCCAGGCCAGAATGTCACCCCATTTGCAACCAAGCAGTGAGGAGCCACAACCACCCCGAAGAGGGCGCAACTTGCGCAGAGGACACTTGGGTGGCCGTTTTGCTGAGTCCCAAACTCTGGCATTGGCTACTGGGCTCACCTTACATTTTGATGAGCTATATGGTAGAAGATCAAAACACACCAGTAAACAGCGCAAAACTGAGATTTTTGAAGAACTCACCAGGCAAGTCAATGCAGCGGGTGAGGAACGTAAAGATATGGACCAGATTCAACGGAAGATTTCGGACCTGAAATATGCAGTGCGGAAGAAAGAGAATCTAAGGCGGATGCACAGGTACATAGCTAATGTTTGGGTTTTTATTATTCTTGTCTGTCCATCAGTGCGCTTAGAAAAAGCTACAGAGACAAATAATAGAGATTAAAAAAAGCAAGTTCCAAAGGGACGTACGGGATTATCAAAATAATCAGGTGTATACCTGGCATGTGGAGAGACACCAAAGGAGACCTAGATCAATATTAAGGAGTAACTCCAGACATAGAAAAAACAAGTCTGTCACCTTTTGGGACAGCGATACTCAAAGTTCTTATGAGTCCAACAACGAATCACTTAACTCCATGGAAATGACGGATGCAGACACTGACAGTAGTTTTTTAGGAGCACAAAGTCAACAGAGGAAGAATACCAAAATAAAAAGGAAACCAGACCCAAGAATCACAGGGCAGGGAGGAAGCATAGGAAAAGGAAAACCATATCAGTTACGGGACAAACCTCCGAAATAGTTAAGAGCACGGTGCTGAATCTATCCTCATGTGTCCTGGAGCCTGCACATCTTAAGGTTTTAGAGAAAGGGTTATCGTTTTCTCCGTCGTATGATATGAATGTATTTGACACTATTGTGGATCTAAACAAGTTTGTCCGTATTTTGACACTAAAAAAGCACTTTGCCAAAGGAGATAGTGATGAGGAAAGACCTCAAGTGAGTGAATTACACACCGGACCAGATTGGGTGAACTACCCATTCACAGAACTATGTGCATGTAAGAATTTGAGAGATCTGGAATTGGAGAATGGCATTGGTAGAGATATTACCTTATCAACCCCGAAATTCAAGAACACAGAGTTTTATCCGGTTCAGGCGAGATCACAGGCTATACAATTATTTCAGGATACTGTGGAGAAACAGCTATTGGATTTGGCATTAAGAGAGAGTGGCAATAAATCATGGAAAAACCTAACAAAGAAAGAATCCATAGCTGTAAGAGAGTTGGAGACCAACCAGAATATTGTAATTAGGAATTCGGATAAGGGGGGCATGATAGTTATCCTGGACAGGATTACTTACATAGAGGAGGCTGTTCGACAATTATCAGACATCAATACATATAGGAAATTGAAGGGGAACCCCACCGAATCTTTCCGTAAACAATTGGAGAATATCCTGACAGAAGGAGTGTCATTAGGAGTCTTAAAGGAGAATCTGGCGAAACAACTTATTAATGACCACCCTATAACCCCAATTTTCCATCACCTTCCTAAGGTACATAAAGAAGACAGACCGCCCAAGGGTCGCCCCATCATTGCTGGCATCGGTTCTCTGAACGAGAGATTAGGTCAATGGGTAGATTGCCAACTCAATCCTATCATCAAATTACTCCCGGGATACATTAAGGATACCTCTGAAATTTTGAGAACCCTTCAACATCTAGAATGGCCAGATGGGGGAGCATGGCTTGCCTTAGATGTGGCAGCCCTTTATTCGTCTATTCCCCACCTCTTAGGCCTACAGGCTGTAACGCACATGTTGAAAAAATTCACAAAGGTGTCAGAACAGGAATACTTTGTGACCACAGCGCTGGAGTACTTACTTAGTCATAATTTCTTTATGTTTGACAATGAATATTACTTGCAAATTCAAGGAGCCCCAATGGGCGCACCGTTCTCCCCCTCCCTGGCAAATTTGTACATGGGATGGTGGGAGGAACAAGTCATCTTTGCGGAGACCAATCCGTTTGCTCAACACATTTTTTGGTACTCAAGATATATCGATGATATTATATGTGTGTGGACAGGAACGTATGAACAGGCCATGGCGTTTGTGGCTTTTATCAACAATAATCCCTTGAATCTAAAGTTTACGGCAGAATATCAAAGAGATAGCATTCCATTTTTGGACTTGGTTTTGGAACGACCTATGGAAGGGGTAAAAATCTCCACACGTACATATCGGAAACCAAGCTCGGGGAACTCAACACTCTTTGCCACCAGCTGCCACCCCAGACATACAATAGAGGGCGTCCCGTATGGAGAGTTTTTAAGAACAATTAGGAATTGTAGTAAACCAGATATTTTAGATAAAGAATTGGATTTTGTACAAACACGTCTAATGGACAGGGGTTACAAAGGGGCTACATTGTTGAAAGCTAGAGAAAAAGCCCTAAAACGTAATAGACAAGAAATTTTATTTCCAACGCCATGCACAGACACACATAGAAAGAAGGACAGAAAAAAGTTTGGGTCTATGACTATGGTCACGAAGTACAGTAATCAATTTTTCAAGATTAGAAACATCATTCAATCGAATTTGTCCATATTGGCTATGGACCAGGACTTAATACCCTTTATTAAAGAGGGAGTTAATGTTGTAGCGTCTAAGGCACCTACCCTGGGTACAAGGTTGTCTCCTTCCATGCTTAAAACACAGAAAGAGAGGAAATCAAGTACTTGGCTTACCTCAAAGGGATGCTATCCTTGTGGGGGTTCACGATGCTCATGCTGCAAGATGATACAGAAATCAACCAAGTTTAGGTCTACGGCCACTAATAAGGTTTTTCCCATTGTTGGGTTTTTGAATTGCAACACGAAGTATGCTGTATATCTCATTACTTGCACCCTATGTGGTCTACAATATGTCGGGTGCACGACACGTGCTGTTAGGAAACGAATTAGAGAACATGTTTACCAGATTGGGATGCCCTCTCCTAAATCTAATGTTGCAAGACACGTATGCTCAAACCATGAGGGCAGGGTGGACTGTATTCAAGTTACCATTATTGAACGGATGGTGGAGAATGCAAGAGGAGGGGACCCATGGCGGAGACTACTGAAAGCTGAAGCTAAATGGATTGTGACATTGGGAACGCGTGCACCCAGTGGCTTGAATGACAGACTGGATATTTCGTTATTTACAGATCTCTAGAATATGTTGGACTTTTAACCCTGATCCGCTTATGCGGGCTGAGTAGGTTGCACTTTTCATCTAATTTTGGATTTTAAAGCAGATATCCTTTTTTGGAGTATGATTTTATTCTTCACTATCACTTTGGAGATTGGCTCAGGTTGAGCCATGTTGATATATATGGCAGCTGAACTCTAGGGTTTTGTTTTTCCCTTTTCCCCTAGGAATCATTTATACCTATCACATATAGCATTATACCCCGGTACGTCTCTTCCTTCCTCTTTTGCTAGTTTAATAAGCTAGAACCCAATATATATGCAATGTGTAGGTGGGAAAACTTGGAGTATACTAATTGTCTGTTGGGGTACCCATTACATGAGCGTACTATATGATTCCCCTTTATTAAATACATATACAGGTGATAGGGGAGGGGTGGGAGGGATAAGTTTAGACCACATAATCAGGGAGATAATTACCCCTCTGGGTTTTTTCCCCCTCCCCCCCCCCCCCCCTGCCCTAGTAGTAGTACTTTATATTCCTTTCCCAGATATTAAGTGGCACAAAAATGGGTTAGGAAATATGAATAGACTGGATCATGTACACAATATACCGATTTGGGGCATACAATCAATAGGATTATTATAGTGTATTTTATTCTTACCAATACACCTTGATATGACCAGGTTAATCGTTTCTCAATAAGCGTTATTACATATGCCCCATTATATTTGAGCACTATGGCGGCCATAGAAATTTGGACATGTAAACTTTTTGTTTGAATCATAGAGATGTGTATTGGTTTATTTATTTAAGTATGCAGCCAAAGTAGTGTGTATATAATAATATGTCCCCGTTATTAGACATTCAGCACTGGTATTTGGTTTTATGCGGCTGCACGTGAGTGATGGGATCGCAGAGATAGATATGTACTTTTCAGCTTTGTACAGGTGTAAAAGCCAGTGGGTGGTTTCTTTCCCTTAGTTACATCTGGGCTTCATTGAGGGCATACCACGTCATGCGTCTCCGGGCAACTACTCATACCGGAAGCGGGGGAACTCCTGGCAGACACATACACGCAGGTTGGCTTCACTATGGGCAGGGGACGTCACCTTTTCCCCGCAGTCATCCATTTACTACATGCGGTCTGGCTTCACTCAGGGCGGATGTCGTCATGAGCACTCGACTGCAACGGATACAGGAAGACAGGCACGGCGTTGTAATGGAGGGGTAAGTCCCGGGTTTTATGTTTCATGTGTGATGTTTTATTAGGGGTTAATTTTAATGCTTATTGCCCTAGATGGTAATTACTTAGATTCCCCCAGGTGTAGGACATATCCTGCGCTCGGCTGCTTTATATACTGACTCTCCAGTGATAACAATTGTATGATTAAGGGCTCGTTTTGAGCTTGAAACGCGTCACGTGGGATGGAGAGTGCTGAGGGGTAGCTCACAGTGTGTAATGAGGTCATTGGACTTTTAATATACAAAAGTAAAGGTTATATTTTAACTCTGGCTGGATCCACCATTGTCTGCATTTCCATTGAAGAGTTTTCAGGAGCCTCTTATGAATCCGTGCCGGAGTGTGATATCACAGGGGTGAGCTGGTTACAAATAACTTGTTTACATCAGTGCGCTTAATTATGCTTACTATGTTTTTCAGCGAAACAACTGGCGGAGGTTTCCCAACCAAAATGCGATTTACACCGGCTGAGGAGATGGTGCTGTCCTTATTACATCCCGTGGCCTTAGAGGGACACTCGGGCCAGCAGGACACCGACAACCCACCAATTCCTGCAGGTTAGTAATGTCTGAATGACCACACAAATGTATTGAAACATACACATACGCAGCACGGCCTAGCGAAGCACATGGCTGTAGGGGGTGGGAGCAAGGGCTAGCTAAGCACATGGCTGTAGGGGGTGGGAGCAAGGGCTAGCTAAGCACATGGCTCTAGGGGGTGGGAGCAAGGGCTAGCTAAGCACATGGCTCTAGGGGGTGGGAGCAAGGGCTAGCTAAGCACATGGCTCTAGGGGGTGGGAGCAAGGGCTAGCTAAGCACATGGCTCTAGGGGGTGGGAGCAAGGGCTAGCTAAGCACATGGCTGTAGGGGGTGGGAGCAAGGGCTAGCTAAGCACATGGCTGTAGGGGGTGGGAGCAAGGGCTAGCTAAGCACATGGCTGTAGGGGGTGGGAGCAAGGGCTAGCTAAGCACATGGCTGTAGGGGGTGGGAGCAAGGGCTAGCTAAGCACATGGCTGTAGTGGGTGGGAGCAAGGGCTAGCTAAGCACATGGCTGTAGGGGGTGGGAGCAAGGGCTAGCTAAGCACATGGCTCTAGGGGGTGGGAGCAAGGGCTAGCTAAACACATGGCTCTAGGGGGTGGGAGCAAGGGCTAGCTAAGCACATGGCTCTAGGGGGTGGGAGCAAGGGCTAGCTAAGCACATGGCTCTAGGGGGTGGGAGCAAGGGCTAGCTAAGCACATGGCTGTAGGGGGTGGGAGCAAGGGCTAGCTAAGCACATGGCTGTAGGGGGTGGGAGCAAGGGCTAGCTAAGCACATGGCTGTAGGGGGTGGGAGCAAGGGCTAGCTAAGCACATGGCTGTAGGGGGTGGGAGCAAGGGCTAGCTAAGCACATGGCTGTAGTGGGTGGGAGCAAGGGCTAGCTAAGCACATGGCTGTAGGGGATGGGAGCAAGGGCTAGCTAAGCACATGGCTCTAGGGGGTGGGAGCAAGGGCTAGCTAAACACATGGCTCTAGGGGGTGGGAGCAAGGGCTAGCTAAGCACATGGCTTTAGGGGGTGGGAGCAAGGGCTAGCTAAGCACATGGCTCTAGGGGGTGGGAGCAAGGGCTAGCTAAGCACATGGCTCTAGGGGGTGGGTTTGTTAGGAGTGCTCACTTTGACTAGGGAGTGTCATGGGTGTGGCCTGGTAATGTGCAAATTGACATCCACATACATGATGTTTAATGAAATTTGTGAAAAATATGTCACTTCGAAGTGTAGAAAAGGAATGGGTGCTATGTATTAATTGAGAAGCACACGCCACAATAACATCTTTGCCTGTTGGTCAATTTGGTTGGAGCTGGTTTAGTTGCACAACTGATTAAGATGGTTTTCTAGGAAGGTTTTATGCCATACAAATGTTCCCCACCAGAATCATATTGTAAGTGTTTTTTCCCACCTTAGTGTGTTAACTTCCTCCCCTTAAAGGGATGTTGCAACTCACACATCAGCCATTCTTTGCATGTTTGGTTTGAGACACGTGATGTGTCTAGTCTGGTTTAACAATCCATGCACTAATGTAATGGGATTCCTAGGGAATGCCAAGTGGCCACGTTGTGGGAGGGGCCCTTACTGCTTTGCCACGTTTCTTGGATTACCATATGTGTTCTTAATCATAAACTATGCATAGTTGTGTGTATTAATCGCTCTTTTTCTTCAAAAGCAGGCCAGCATCATCCCTCAGCTAGTGGGGACTCCTCTGCCATGTTACCGCGTCCGTCTTCTTCCGCGCTGCATAGGACCCAGGATCCGATGTCTACGGTAAGTGTATTTTGAGGCTGTTGTGTATGCATGTAGCTTGCCATGTTTGGCTTGTGTGGTTTTTATAGGTATTCCACACACTGAACCTGTTTTTTTTTACATGTCCCCAACAGAGCCACACACTGATGGAGCAAATCCAGGAGCAGGAGGAAGATGGAAGCTTCATAGGAGATTCTGAAGATCTTCCCCTGGGACAGAATCTGCAACTGTCCCAAAATGTGTCTCCGCCAAATCCACAGCAGCAGAGTGAAGCTGGCTGCATGCTGCCTGCACATCGTGGGCAGCATGCAGAGACTGGCCCTCCAGTCCCCAGTTTCAGATCTGCTGCTGAGGATTTGGCGAGCACACCTGTGGCTGTTGGGGGTCCTCGAGCAACATCATCTGCACGCCCCACAACCCGGGGAATTGGGCGGCGTACTCAGCAACGTCGCCCAGTTTCCCAGGGGAGGGGCGTGCAGATGATGGAGTCAGCATGGCACCATGAGAGGCGCCTTTTTCGCCGCCAAAACCAACAAAATCAGGAGCATATTAGGGGCCAATTAGAGTCCCTAAATACTACCTTCAGTGCCGTGCTGACTGAATTGAGGACCCATAACAGCCACATGGCCAACTTGACTTCAGAAATAAGGTCAGGCATGGCCGAAATGCACACTAACCAAAGACACATTTTGGAACAGTTGCAGATTCTGAATGCCACACAGGCCCATGTTATGGCCCCCCCCCCCCACCAAGGGCCCCAACCTGGGTTCTATGGGCATCACACATATTAAGGTGTGTTAGGCATGAATCTGGTCCATATCTTTGCGAAACCTACCCACTGGATTGACTTGTCTGGTGAGGGCTAAAAATCACAGATTTTGCGCTGTTCTTGCTCGGTTGCTTTTGATTATCCACCATATAGCTCATTCAAGGCCTGAGGTAGCCCAGTAGCCAATGCCAGAGTCCAAGACTCAGTGAATCGGCCACTTAAGGTGTTGCGCGGCTGCCATGGCCACAATAACATTTGTGGTGGCTCCTCATGTTTGGCGGCATGATTGGGTGACATTCTGGCCTTAACATCAAAGACCTTGGACCCTGGCTGTGATTGTACTGGATTTGGATTGGGACTGGGTGTTCTTGTTTGGGTGGCCCACTGACTTACAGGTGTAGATGTGGTATAGCTAGGTTTGCTTTCAACCTGTGTCGGTGGAAAATGTGGGCAAGCAGGAGAGGGATTAATTTTGTGCTATTTACTTTGTGTACAAATGTATGGAACATAATTGCATGTACAGGTGTGGTCCCAAAGTATGTGAGGGGCACTCACCTCCGATTCTGTTTGTCTCACATATACCTTTTACTAAGTAGTAAACATTTTGGTTTGAACAAGCTCATGTGTGTGGTGTTTTGATATAGAAATATGAGTTCAAGTTGGCACCAAAACAAACCAAATAACCAAGGTCTACAAATAAATACTCAAACATAGATTTTTTTTTGGGTTGCACAAATTCATTATTGTTTACTTCATAATGAAATTAAACATAGCCAAACAAACCAAAAAAAAAAACACAAATTAAACTAAAAACTAAATTAGGAAAAATGTGTGGCTATTAAATTTGCCCGCACGGCTTGCCCAGACGCACTTGGCTGGCCCACATAGGCGTCGTCTGCCTCATCGGAGGGTGGAGAGGGTGGGCAATCCAGATATCGGGGGACCCTTTGCATAATGGCTAAATTATGGAGCGCGGCACATGCCATTATAATGTCAATGACCTTTTTCGGGTCATACTGCAGGGAGCCCCCAGTGTGGTCCAAGCACCGAAACCGGGTCTTGAGGAGTCCAAAGGCCCTCTCCACCACTGCCCTGGTCTTTCTATGTGCACGGTTATAGGCCTCTTGTGCTGGAGTTTGTGGCCGGAGGACCGGAGTCATGAGCCACGGCAGTAGTGGATACCCCAAATCTCCTAAATAAGCCCAAAAAAAACAAAAAATTAATAACAGTAAATCATACATTGCCACGCAACATTACTACTGCAATAAAAATAAAAGAGGTATGTGACATTGTCACACAAACATGAGCATACAGATTGCAGATGCTAAACCAAGAATTAAACATATGTGATAGATGTGGGTCAAAAGTAGGCAAATAATACTGGGGATGGTGGGCAATCAGGCAGACTGTTAGCAGCTATTGTTTCCTGCCTGTGCTGCAGAACAATGTAGTATGGTCTAACTTGACCTACCCCTTTATAATTCTTGGCTTACTCAAAAACCGGTGTAAGCCTGCCCCTGCACTTTATCCCGCTCACCTCTACTCAGTAAGTTAAATGCATGTAAGCAAAGATGGCGCTGACTCTCTGGTAAAGTCAATAACAGATTTAGAAAGAAAATGGTTTAGAAGGCTGTTTCAGACTTGGCCTCACATTACACTTATTAATTAAAACAATGCAGGCAAAACAATTTTGCAGCCAATGGAGTTTGTCTAATCTAATGGTTACAGTGTGCTTACACATGTTCACAAGGTGAGGGGCAAGGCAGCGTTTATGAAAGGTAAATCCAACCTAAAACTTTGCCATACATATACAATCCAAATCGATAATTTGAGCCAACTTACCAAGGAGCCATGCACCCGCAAATTCCCCTGACTCAAACCGGCGGAATAATCCAGATCTGCGCAGGATATACGCATCATGGGCTGAGCCAGGGTAGCCTGCCAGGACGCTCAGAAAGCGCAGGTCCTGGGCCACCACTGCTTGCACATTCAGCGAATGGCCCATTTTGCGATTTCTGGTTAAAAAGGAAACAGAAACCACAAAAAAATTACGTTTAGTAAACAAATCCAACGCACACTTCAAACAGCCTATGTCAAAATGTAACATGTAAAAGAAGATCAATGTTTAAGCCTTGACAGTCTTACTTGTTCTATTAAAAGGACACTTACAAATGTTTTACTTTGAAATAACTAACTTTGGAACTAATTTATAAATAAGGGCCGTTGGTGCACATACACTCTTGGCAAGGAGGGAGCATTAGCAAGGAGGGAGTGATTGCAATGAGGGAAGATGTAAAATCAGAGAGTATATTAACCTAGAGGGACTAAACAAAAGGAGGGACTATTGCCAATGAAAGTTACTACAAATGGCGAGATTAGTCACAAGGAAGCTTTTCTGTAAAGGAGGGACTATTGCCAATGAAAGTTACTACAAATGGCGAGATTAGTCACAAGGAAGCTTTTCTGTAAAGGAGGGACTATTGCCAATGAAAGTTACTACAAATGGCGAGATTAGTCACAAGGAAGCTTTTCTGTAAAGGAGGGACTATTGCCAATGAAAGTTACTACAAATGGCGAGATTAGTCACAAGGAAGCTTTTCTGTAAAGGAGGGACTATTGCCAATGAAGCAAACGAATAATGTGATTGAGCAAAGGAGGGACACACAAATATTTAGAGACAATGGAAGCCAAAACTTGCCTGTATATATACTCGTCGCTTGACGGAGGGACGAGGGCAACGTGGGTGCAGTCAATAGCACCCATGACATTGGGCATGTCGGCGATATTAAAAAATGCCAGCTTAATGGCGTTTCTGGCTACCATATCCTCAGGGAAACAAATATATTTCCGAGTTATGGTAGCCATGCCTTCCAAAAATTGGGATAGCGCGCGGCTCAGCGTAGGCTGTGAAATCCCCACGGAGAGGGCACCCAGCCTCTGGAACGAGCCGTTCGCCAAAAATTGCAGGCAGCCAAGCATCTTGGTCATACCTGAAATTGCTTGCCCCTTCCTTGTGGTGCGGGCTAACCATGGCCGCAGCTCACTATACAGTTTATGGAGGGAAGCGCGATTAAGCCTGGTCAGCTCGAACAGCTCAGTGTCATGCATGCTATTGATGTCCATGCGTCGCCGCCGGTGCAATCTGGTCTCTGCCCTCCGGACGATCTCAATGCCCATGAGTTGCAAATCCTCATGCTCCTCAAAGGCAGTAGCCTCGTCCATGGCTGGCTCGCGCTCCCGTAGTCAAAAAGGTGCCGGGAATGTTTTTGCCCTGAAACAAATTTATGAGGTGTGGGACCATCGGCAATCAGCTCTCTGAATTAATCGCAAGCCCATTGCAATAACGAAAAAATTCTGAACGGACGAAACATTTCCGATTTGGTGGGAAAAAGCTCCCGAAGTAACGAAAATCTTCCGATTTTGGCACCATTATCGAAAGAGCATATACGCATGTTCTCGAACGTTCGTGCGAGTGAAAAATATACGAAAAAAAGCCAAAAAATGACAAACACCCACCAAAACTTTCACAGACAGCTACGGAAGTCAGGACGAATGTGTCTCTGAATCGAGCCTATAGTCTCACTGCTCTTACAGAGAAGAATCCCCTCCTATGTCGGTGGAGAAAGCACCTTTCCTCTAACCTTAGTGGATGCCCTCGGGTTATGGTTACACTCCGGGGTATAAATAGATTGTGGGACAGATCTTTGTATTGACCCCGAATATATTTATACATAGTTATTAGATCACCCCTCAATCGTCTTTTAGTCTAGACTAAATAAACCTAACTTGGACAATCTTTCCGGGTACTCTAGCCCCCGCACTCCTTTAATTAACTTTGTTGCCATTCTTTGAACGCGCTCCAGTTCTGATATGTCCTTCTTAAGCACAGGTGCCCAGAACTGTACACAGTATTCCATATGGGGTCTGACCAGTGACTTGTACAGGGGTAAAATGATGCTCTGGTCATGAGCACCTATGCCCCTCCTGATGCACCCCATGATCCTATTTGCTTTGGCAGCAGCTGCCTGGCATTGATTACTACAGTTGAGCTTATTGTCAACTAAAACCCCTAGGTCCTTTTCCATTGTTGTTTTACCAAGTGTTTCTTTATTTAGTGTGTAATCATGACACAGATTTCTCCTTCCCATGTGCATAACCTTACATTTATCTGTGTTAAACTTAATTTGCCATTTAACTGCCCATGCTTCCAATTTATCTAAATCTGTTTGTAGCTGCCTGCTGTCCTCTTTTGTTTTAATTACTTTACTCAGCTTTGTATCATCTGCAAAGATTGAGACTTTACTGTTTAATCCATACCCAATGTCATATATATATATATATATATATATATATATATATATATATATATGAGAATTGGTCCCAGAACTGACCCTTGTGGTACTCCACTAGTAACAGTGACCCAATCTGAGTGTGTACCATTGATAACCACCCTCTGCTTCCGATCATTAAGCCAATTTCCCACCCATCTGCACACGTTTTCCCCCAGTCCAAGCATTCTCATCTTTTGTACCAGCCTTTTATGTGGCACAGTATCAAATGCTTTAGAAAAGTCAAGATATATGATATCCAATGACTCCCCCTGATCCAATCTTGAACTTTCCTCCTCATAAAAGCTGATTAGGTTTGTCTGGCAGGAGCGATTCCTCATAAATCCATGATATGGAGTAATAAGGTCATTTTCCCCAAGGTGCTCCAGGATAGTATCCCTTAAGAAACCTTCAAACAGCTTGCCCACCACAGATGTTAAGCTTACCGGTCTGTAGTTCCCCGGTTCCCCCCTAGATCTCTTTTTGAATATTGGCACCACATTTGCCAAGCGCCAATCCCTCGGAACAGACCCTGTAGTTATGGAATCCCCAAATATTAGAAATAACGGCTTGTCTATTACTGTACATAACTCCCTTAAAACACGAGGATGTATGTCATCTGGTCCCGGTGATCATCGATTTTTATCTGCTTGAGACGGTGCTGGACTTCTTCCTTGGTTAGACCAGTGACATTTAATGGAGGGTTTTGGTTATTCCCCTGCATTTCACTCGGCATGTCAAATTCTTTTGTGAATATAGAAGCAAAGAAGTTGTTTAGTAAATTTGCTTTCTCCTCATTTCCCTCTATAGGGATCCCCTCCTTGCTTTTCAGGGGGCCCACACCCTCAGGTTTGTACCTTTTTACGGTTTATGTAGCTAAAGAATAATTTGGGGTTAGTTTTACTCTCTTTCGCGATCAGTCTTTCTATCTCCAGCTTAGCTGCCCTTATCTGTTGTTTACATTGTTTATTTTCTTCTTTGTAGTTTTTTAACGCTTCCGCTGTCCCTTCCTGCTTTAAACGTTTAAATGCCTTTTTTTTGTTGTTTATTGCCCCTTAACCTTTTTATTTAGCCACATCGGTTTACATGTGTGTCTAATAGTTTTATTCCTGTAAGGTATATATATATATATATCTGTCACAATGAAAATTAAGTATTCCTTTGAAAGTATCCCATTTAGCGTCCATGCTTTTGTTTTTAAGGACATTTTCCCAGTCAATGCAGTGTAGGGCATCTCTAAGTTGGTCAAACTTTGCCTTTTTGAAGTCCCGCGTTTTTGTGGCTCCTTGATAAGGCACCCTAGTGACTGCTAATTGGAAAGTAATGATATTATGATCACTGCTTCCAAGGTGTCCCCCAACCTGTACCTTTATTACTTTGTCTGATACATTGGTTAGTATTAGGTCCAATATGGCTTTCCCCCTTGTTGGAGCTTGTACTTGTTGGGAAAGGTAGCCATCTTTTGTTTTAGATAAAAAACTATTACTTTTATGCGAAACATGTTTCAGCATCCCAGTCTATATCTGGGTAGTTAAAGTCCCCCATAATCACTACCTCATTTAGTTTAGCGGCTATATCTATTTGCCTTAGCATCATATTTTCTATGGATTCGGATATATCTGGAGGTTTATAGCAAACCCCCATCAGTATTTTATTTTTGTTTCTCCCTCCATGTATTTCTACCCATACAGACTCCACATGGTCATTCCCCTCACATATATCCTCCCGCAGAGCAGGCTGTAGAGAGGATTTTACAATTAAGCAGACTCCACCCCCTTTGCGTTTGTTACGGTCCCTCCTAAAGGTATGGGGTGTAATGCTGTCAGCACAAAAAAAATGTATATTCTAAAAGAAATGATAACAGCTCTTGTCAGAAGTTCTAAGAAATAATTTCTTCCATGCACATTTCCACCTGATCAGCGATAAGTTACTGTATTTTTGCCCTATAAGACAGGTTGCGTCCTTAAGAGGAGGCAAATAAGAAAAAAGATATTCTGAACCAAATGTTGTGCTAAAACACTGCCCCCCCCCCCAAGAACCAAATAACAGGGAAAGTGGCATTCCCCCCTCCCATTATAGGCTGCGGCATTCCCCCCTCCCATTATAGGCCGTGGCATTCTCCCCCCTCCCATTTCCCATGATAAGCAGTGTATCATTCTCCCCCCTCCCATTTCCCATTATAGGCTGTGTATAATTCTCCTCCCTCCCATTTCCCATTACAGGTTGTGTATCATTCTCCTCCCTCCTATTTCCCATTATAGGCTGTGAGAAATTCTCCCCCCTCCCATTTCCCATTATAGGCCGTGTATCATTCTCCCCCCTCCCATTTCCCATTATAGGCCGTGTATCATTCTCCTGCCTCCTACTTCCCATTATAGGCTGTGAGACATTCTCCTCCCTCCCATTTCCCAACATAGGCTGTGTATCATTCTCCCCCCCTACCATTTCTTATCATAGGCCGTGTATCATTCTCCCATATCCCATTATAGGCCGTGTATCATTCTCCTCCCTCCCATTTCCCATTATAGGCCGTGTGGCATTTTCCCCCCTCCCATTTCCCATTATAGGTCATGACACATCCCCCCCTCTTATTTACCATGAGAGATTCTCCCCCCTCTGATTTCCCATTATAGGTCGTGATACATTCTCCCCCCTCCCATTTCCCATTATAGGCTGTGTGTCATTCTCCCCTCTACCATTTCCCATTAGAGCCCTGTGGCATTCTCACCTCTCCCATTCCCCATTATAGGCCGTGTGGCATTCTCCTCCCTCCCATTATAAGCAATGTGTTATTCTCCCCTCTCCCATTATAGGCCATGTGGCATTCTTCCCCCTCCCATTTCCCATCATAGGCCGTTTGGAATTCAACCCCCCTCCCATTTCTCTTTATAGGCCACGTTGCTGTCTCCCCTCCCATTATAGGCCATGTGGCCTTCTCCCCCCTCCCATTTCCCATTATATGCAGTGTGACATTCCCTCTTCCAATCTATAGACAGTGTGGCATTCCCCCAACTCAATGGCATTGTGGCATTTCCCCTATCCCATAGGCAGTGTGACATTTCCCCATCGCATAGGCATTGTGGCATGCCCCCATCCCATAGGCAGGGTGGCACCCCCCCCCCGACGCTGTAAACTTACATTAACTGTTGCTCCTGTGCCGCAGCCTGTGATGATGGAGGCGTGGCGGGAGGACAGACAGGGTAGATGAACCCTGCCCGCTGTCCCTGCCCTGGGCACAGACATTGCTGTGCAGACCACCCCCACCACTGCACGAGTGTTTATGCGTGTGCTGCATGCCAGGCTGAGGAGCAATCGGTGGTCCGATTGCCCAAAGCAGGGACAGCGGGCAGGCTCTAACAAATGTCATCTGTGCAGCAAGGGTAACATCTAGTATCAGCCATTACTGCCAGCCCTGCCAAATAATTTGTTTTTCTACCTGCTTTTAAGGTTTAAGAAATATTATGGACAAGGCAAACTGGCTGCTGGTACATTAGGGGTGTAGGAACAATACCCCCCCCCTATACAAATAGAGCTTGGGTTATCTTTATTTAGGGAATAGCTCATAAACTAGGTGAAGTTAGGACACTGGAGGGCATAGGATGAAGAGATGAATATGTATTCTCAATAGGCAGGAGTCAATTTGATACTACCGGATGAGTCAGAGGGACCTGATATGCTAAACAACTTTGTTGCTATTAACCGCCTAAGTCATAGGTCCCAGATAGGCTAATAGTGGCAATGTATGTTGGGTAGGGGAGGCGCTCAGGGGATAAAAAAGGGAGATCAGACAGCAAGAGTTGGCAGTTGGTTGCATTGGCAAGAGAAGGAACATAGAAGAAAGAAAGAATCCAGAGTTGCACTGCCAAGAGGTTCAGGAGGGAGCGCAGTGTCACACTAAGAAGTCCTTGCAAAAAGACTATATTTAGGGTAGGCCCAGAACCTCCTTTCTGCTGCCAATGCTGCAAATTGAGGGGTGTAGCGATAACCCTTATCGCCGGAGGGCTTCCCCGCCAGAGACGTCCTTTTCGAAATGGTGAGAGGTGCTGCAGGAATCATAGAGTCATCCGTGAGGAGCCAGGAACAGCCCTTACAAGGGCTAGTGAATTGTAATATAGCGTTTCCCCCAATAAGAGACAGAACTCAGTATTGAGGGTAAGATGAACTTTGTACTCGTCGGCTAGACGAGCAGCCTCAGTTAGAGGCCTCCGGTCACGTACCCACTGTCTTAGCTCTGGTTGCAGGGCATGGAGAAAATGTTCTAGTAAAAACAACTGTAGTACATCCTCAGCGGTTGTGGATTGGCATCCAGTGACCCAGTGTGATGCTGTACGATGGAGGCGACATGCCCACTCCGTGTAAGAATCCCCTCCCTTCTTTTTGGATTCCCGAAATCGTCGCCTGTAGGCTTCCGGGGTGACAGCGTACCGGGCTAACAAAGCCTCCTTTACCAGATGGTAGTGTGGTAAGTCTGCATCAGGGATGGCCCAGAAAGCATCGGAAGCTTTCCCAGATAGTTTCCCTGATAATATGGTGACCCATTCCTCCGTGGGTACCCGGTGTAAAGCGCACTGCCGTTCAAAATCGGCCAAAAATCCGTCACTCGTCGTCACTTTCCTGGAAGGAGTTAAATGCTGCAAATGGAATCTTTCTCCCCCCCGTGTAACTGAGGCTGCTGGGTTGAAAGTTGCCGATCTTCCCTTCGCTTACTGGCCTCTTCCTCCGCTGCGGCGAAGACTCGGTCGATCAGTTCCTGTGATGGATTCGGGCCATAGACCGACAATCTGTTCCGAACAGCTTGAACGAGAGCAGTGTCTTCATCGGTCTCTATATTGGTTTTGGTCCTCACTGCTGCACGATCCATTTCGATCAGCTCGGCTATCAGTTCCTGACGTGGGCGGTTGCTAGCTGACCTTCCCCGGCTCTCGAGTAGATCCTTCAGGGTCCGCCCTTTCAACTTGTCATACTGACTCTCCATCAGGGTAGCACTCTCTCTGGGTAGAAAGGACCATCCCACCGCTGCCACCAATTGTAGCGATAACCCTTATCGCCGGAGGGCTTCCCCGCCAGAGACGTCCTTTCCCAATGGTGAGAGGTGCTGCAGGAATCCCAGAGTCATCCGTGAGGAACCAGGAACAGCCCTTACAAGGGCTAGTGAATTGTAATATAGCGTTTCCCCCAATAAGAGACAGAACTCAGTATTGAGGGTGAAGATTAACTTAACTTTATTAGTGCCACACTGTGCCTTATATGCAAGGCTCCATGCAAGGGGACCTCCCCCGTGGACCTGATGGAGAACTGCATGACAAACACACGGACCAATGGGAGCAGGGCACACAATCCCTCAACTCTGCCGGTAACACAATCAGTAGAACAATAGCAGTCTGTAACACAATCAGTAGAACAATAGCAGTCTGTAGCACAATCAGTATAACAATAGCAGTCTGTAATACAATCAACAATAACATTCTGTCTGTCTGGGACATGCTCAAGAAAATGAAAGTAATGGGTCTATGCAAAAACAGTGCCTTTAAAATCCAATGGCAGAGTCTGTCACAAGGGGCCCCTGCATTGCAATAGAAGTGCTGTGTTTGGAAGAAGAAGTTGGGTCAGGACCCACCTGAGCTACACTTCGAAAGCTGCCGTACCCTTGTGTCTGGATAATCTAGCTTCACCTACCTTCCATGGTGGAAACGTTTGGGGAGGTGGCTTTGATGCGAGCAACAAAGGCCTGCACACCCCTGCAGTGGATTAGAGGGGTACTAATCTCTGCTTCAATGTTTGTAAAGGGCATAGATTGCTGGTGCAGTATGTAGTGGTTGTTTTGACAAACTGTTCAATGTGTAGAGGGGACAATGACTGCTTGTACTATGTTTAAAGGTGGCACTGATTGCTCGGGCAGTTCATTTAAGTACTCTGAGTAGTGGGTACAATGGCTGACTCATTATGGAGAAGGGACACTCACTGCTGGTAAATTAAAGACAGGAGACACTGGCTGCTGGCCCAATGAGGGACAGTGACTGCTGGCACAATGTGTAGAGACAGAATACTGACAGTTGGGACAATGCACAGAAGGGACATTGAATGTAGGTAAAATATGTAGAGGGGCACTGACTGCTGGTACAATATGTAGCGGGAGCAATGGCTAATGGAACACAGAATGCTGGGACAAAGTGTATAGGGGTCACTGCTTTTACAAAGGTGCTGCTAGTTTTGGGCTAAAATGTGTCAGTTTACTTTACATATCAATTCAAAGGATTCATGTACAGACAGAACTTACCCAAACGATTAATTTCCTCTTTAAGAGATGAGTTTCTCGCTGCTCTCGGAGCTGCTTTTCGGATCCTATAGATGGGCAGACTTTCGAATCTGCCATGGTCAGGGTCATTCTCTGGTGTTACCAAGAATCCTTGCTGCTCCACTGACCCCACTTTCTTATCATTGATGAGACCCCTTGATGGAGCCACAGACTTCTCTGTGTCATCTTCCTTAATCTGCAGTAGCAAATCAAGTAAATGTGGAAGAGAAGTTTTCAGGGAGATAACATGACTGATGGCATTATGGAAATGTCAACATAAATGTAACCACATACATAGGTTGGGGGATATAAGTTTGACTACATTGGTAAAATTCATGTTTTTTATGTACAAAGAGGAGCCTAGTTCCCCCATTGGCCGGAAGGTTGGTATGTCAGATGGGCAGCCATGTGTAGCAAGGTGCAGGGGGTAGATGTGAGTCTGCTTTAGGTTTGTAGCAAGGTGGACTGAGATAAGTAGGAATGGGAGAAAGATGGAAAGCTTTAGGGGTCCTCAACATTTCTGTGGGTGTAGGAGAGGGTACCAAAAAAAATGAGCATGAGATTAGTAGACGTTAGGTGCAGTTTGTAGCAAGGCATCAGTTTTGTAGCAAGTTTGGAGGTAGAAAGACAGCAGGACATCTGGTTTTGCAGCCACAGGACAGTAGTAGTGTCAATAAAAGAGATCGGGCTGGATGGGGAAGAGCTGAGGGGACAGGAATGGATGTGGCAAAGAGAGAGAGAAACAACGTTTTTGTGTACCTTGCAGTGCCACATTCCATCCGTGCAGTACTTCATATTGCAATGCTAGGTGCCAGGGAGTAGAGTCATGACACTGGCAGGGAGACTAAGCACTACATCGCCAAACAAGTAAAGGAGGCAGTGCTGTGCACAGCAACACACAACCAGCTGAGTACAGGGCTCTCAGGGCAGGGGTCCAGAAATCTGGTTCTAAGGTCCACATTCGGACCCCGGTCCGCCAGTTGAGTATGGCTGCTATAGTGCATAGTAACAGGGTTACATTAAACTTACAGGGAATATTTTCCAATCTCCCTCTTTCCAGCTTGGTGGGCCTGGGCCCGTCAGATTGTACCTGAAAAACACATAAGTGACAAAGCTGTTGGGTTATTTTGGAACGCTTTGAACCCAGTTTTATTTTTGTTAGTGAAAGAGGGAAAATATGATTTAAATAAATATTTGCTGCACATTAATCTCCAATATTTCTATTGGAGATTAAGATTTTAATATTGCAAATGCTAATAATCATATCAGCCCAGCAGCCATCAATCTGATACAAACCAATGGTCGCTAAGGCTATCCTCATACATCCAGTGAAATGTCCCGAGAAATATTTCCCTCAAATACTTTGCCCATACAATCTATTGTGTGAAAAATGATCCACCACACACAGGCCAATATATGTATTCCATGTTTGATATTAAAAATGAAAGGTCTCATAATCCCGAATAAGACTATCTCATTAATATAGTCATAACTGTCATATTTCAGGAGTTACACCGCTCTCCATAAATACCATCCAATGCCCATGCCTAATGTGTATCTGAGTGTCTGAGTCGGAGGCCAACCTAATTAGAAATTCAAGGATTCCTTTTCAAGGGGAAATGAGCTGCAGCCCAGAAAACACCTCAGCTATTGAGATAGTTGGTAGCTAGGTGTGAATATGTAAATATAGGTGTGCTAGATGTGAATATAGTCTATTGTCACGTCTGTTTACTATAGACATGGCAGGATTTCAGGTTCACACCCTATTTGAGTGTTACTTGAGAATTCAGGTGCATAATTCGGGGATATCTATAATTATATAAAGTATAATAGAATATACCTATAATTAATTTCCCCTTTAACAGGTGATCAAGGATTCAGGTTTGGTGTGCAATCACCCAGGGAAATCCAGAGTGGTCAACTGATTGCCAGCCACTCCTGAAAGAGGACGTGATTAACATATGGGTATAGGATCGCTTTTAGTTTTGTTCAAGGGTTACTGCTTGTGAAGCTCAGCTTTTTTAAATGGTTTTGTAATGTTGCCAGCTCCATACAGACTCCGTAACACTCAGCTGATACAAGAGATTGCTTACCTTGTCTGGTGACTGCAAAGGATTCCATAGATCAGAAAGAAGACTGAGGATGGGAAGAGGATCATTGTGTAAATAACAGATTGAAGGTGTGACCACTCTGGGAACATGGACGATTCCGAGCAGCTCTCTGGACTCCAGTTACACTTTCCAGTCTTCTCTGCTCCACCCATTGGATCAAACTTTGTTTTCTCTAAGTTTCTGTGCTTTGCAGTTGTGTTCTGAGTGAACAGGAATATAAGAGTACAAGAATGTGTGTCGCAGGCCACCACTTGTCCCCACAGATGGAACAACACACTGGTAAATCAGCCCCAGAACCCAAATACCCCAGAGTAAAGACATGCAGCAATTGTATGCACCGGTGAACCCAGAAATTTAGAATTGTACCTGGGGGGGGGGGGGGGGGTGGCGGTAGGAGGTGTGACACAAATGCCTGCAGCGGATGTGTGCCCTGCTAAAAGTATAGCAGGGAGCACCTGCTGCTTGTGCATGCACCGTTGGAGTGAAGACGAAGTTGATTTTTTCCAGGGAGATCTGGGGGGGGGGGGGGGGGGGTCACGCAGCGGGGTATCCTGAATCTGGATTTCCTGGGGGGAGGAAATCAAGTGATTCCAGGGCTGTCGGGGCAGAGTTTTAGTCCGCTTTAAGTTCAGGAGCATATCTAAAGTGGACATAAACCTACCTTTGTAGTTCTTTGCCAGGGAAGGTTCTGGCCACAGGCGCACTAAACTAACCTAACCCACTTCTTCATGCCATGAGTGCTCCCTGCCTTAGAGAAATACTCAGCATTTCTTTGCAGAGTGCCATCTAATGGGGAAAGGTAACCGTGCACACACACCTGCGGCAACCACATTTACCCCAATAGAAGGTGGGCAGCACTGCAGTGTCCATCTATTTCCTTTCCCCATTATACAGAGCTCAAAACCTAATTATGGCTACCAAAAGATCTTTCAGTGTGGCACTTACCACCACCTTTTCTGCCGTCTTCACTGGGTCACATCAGCTGCTGCTGTCTCCTATGGGTTCTCTGGTCCTCACTGCTCAGTTTTTGCTGACTCTTCTCTGCCATCGCAGGTCCACTATCAGCTACATTTCCACCCCCTTTAATTATTTATGATCCTGCTGCTGGGAACTGGGTGGTGGGTGGGTTACATTAGCTGCTTCCTACCAAAGATGCCCCTCCATCTCTGTCCTGCTCTCATGCTCCACTCCCACCTCTGCTCTGCTCCCATGCTGCACCTATCTCTGTTTTGCTCCCACACTACCTCCCCATCTCCACTTTTCTTGCCCCTGCACCCCTATCTCCACCCTGTTCCTGTTATACCGCCATCTTCGCTATTCTCCCTCATCTCTGCCCTGCTCCCCCATCTTTGTTCTGCTCCCAAGCTACACTCCCATTACTGTCCTGCTTCCATCTCCCATCTCTGTTGCCTGTTTGGGATTTGAACTTGGTCTTGTCTGCCTTGCAGGGTGCTCCATTTGAACCTGTGCAGGAGGCTGCCCTGGCCATTCTTACTCTCAAGGTTGTCTTCTTGGTGGCTATCACCTCTGTTAGGCGTGTGTCTGAGTTGGAGGCGCTTTCAATCCAGCCCCCCTACTTTGAGAGACACCAGGACAAGGTGGTGTTTCGCTTCAAGCCAGATTTTCTGCCTAAGGTTGTCTGCCTTTCATTTGAATCAGGACATTGTTCTTCCTTCCTTGTGCCCTAATCCTAGTAATGCTAAGGAGAGGGTTTTGCATTCTTTGGATGTGGTTAGGTGTCTGAAGTACTATCTGATGGCTACTGCACCTTTCAGAAAAACTGATGCTCTTTTTGTGGTCCCTTCTGGTCCTAGGAAGGGTTTGGCTCCTGCCAAGTCTACTATCAGCAAATGGATCCGTCAGGCTGTGATTCAGGCCTATTCTGCTAAGCGGAAGAATCCTCCCTTCCGCCTTACTGCTCATTCCACTCGTGCTATTGGTGCCTCTTGGGCTTTTCAGCACCAGGCTTCTGTTGAACAAGTTTGCAAGGCCGCCACTTGGTCTTCTGTTCATACCTTTTCAAAGTTTTACAAGGTTGATGTTAGGGCCTCAGGTGATGCTGCTTTTGGCCACAAGGTTCTGCAGGCGGCAGTGGTCTGACCTGTCTGTTGTTACCTTTGGGGATCCCACCTTACTTTATGGACACTGCTATTGGATGTCCCAAGTGTAATGATTCTTATCTGGAGCAGGACGTACTGTATACTAAGAATAATACAATTCTGTGATTACTCACCTGTAGAATTGATATTATGAGTATACAGTACGTCCTGCTCCACCCTACCCTTGGTTTTGCTTTATCCTGGATCCCCTGTATGGTGATTGTTATCGTTTTTATAGTTACTAGTTGGTTCTGTTTTAATTCTCCCGGCTTCTCGTTAACTGCTTTTCAATGCTGGAGATTTGTGGGAGGTCCCGGGTATTTGAGGGCCGGGAGGAGCCAATTTCGCTGTCTCTGCAGTCCAGCGCCGTCTGGCGGAGTAATTCCATGTGTAATGATTCTTATATGAAGCAGGTCGTACTGTATACTCATAATATCAATTCTACAGGTGAGTAATCACAGAATTGTATTTTTCCTTGGGCCTGAAGGTCACATCAAACTCCTTTGTAATTCAGACAATCTTACAGGGGTATTGGCTGGAGCTACTTTCTCCTCCACCCGACAGGGCCTGGTCACCCACCTCCCTCCGGATCCAGAGAAGAGAACCGCCTTCAACCTAGTCATCCAGGAACTTTACCTCAAAAAGGTAACTGAGACAGTGCCTGAAGCCAGGGAAAGGGATTTTATTTCCATGTATTTTTGGTAAAGCAACCCTCGGGTGCATTTCGAATTGTTCTCAACCTGAAGGCCTTAAATGTTTTCATCCGGTACAAAAAGTTCAAATGGAATCCATTTTCACCATCCGTCAATTTCATTGTCTACATAGATTTACAGGATGCACCTCCTTATGCCCATTTTTCAGTTACACTGCAGATTTCTCGGTTTGCGATCTGTTTGGATACAGAGATCCGGCACTTCCAATAGAAAGGGCTACCTTTTGGAATCTCTTCAGCACCAAGGATCTTTACAAAGATCCTTGCCGAGGTCATGAGGTCATGGGGGTATTTCCAGGTCTAGTACAGAACAGAATCAGTAGCCCTCTCCTAATTGAAGGACCTGGGTTGGCTGGTCAACACAGAAGTCTTCCACTGCCCCCTCTCAGACACAGATTTCTGGGGTTCCTGCTAAACAGTGTCAACCAGGACATTTCACCAGCCTTAGACAAACGGCTAAACCTACTGAGGCAAGTAGGGGAGCTACACCAGTCTTAAGGAATATCTTGAGAGCACTAGGACTCATGACGTCTACTATCCCAGCAATCACTTGGGCACAGTTACATACCAGGCCTCTCCAAGCCTTCCTCTTGCGGGATTGGGACCGCAACCCACTATCACTAGACTACTTTGTTACCCTCACGGGGGGGGGGGGGGAGAATTAAGAGAGAGTCTACATTGGTGGTTGAATCCTCTAAATCTTCAGGAGGGCAGGACAGTCAAACCCCTTAATCATCACAACAGATACCAGCGAATAGGGTTCGGGGGTACATCCAGATTTCTTTATGTCCAGGGAACTAATAAGTAAATCCTTGAATTTCAGGGAACTAAAGGCGATCGATTTAGCCCTCACTTCAAGCCATTGTTGAAGAACAGGGACGTCCAAGTGAGGTCCGACAACGTAATGGCAGTTGCCTACATAAGCCGACAAGGGAGGTACAAAGTCAGTGACTCTGCAAAATCTGCCCAATTCGTTTCTGTCACCCATTCAGTCCAAATGTAAGGTCCATCTAAAGGGGACTCTGAACTCCAGACTTCTTCCAGACTGTTCCAGACTTCTTGAGCAGGACACAAGGTTCTCAGAGTGGGTTCTGAAGAGAGAGGTCTTCTTTCAGATCAACTCGAGGTGGGAGTTGCTAAAGATCAACCGATTTGCCAACACTGCAAACATCAAATGCCCACAGTTTTTCTCTCTGTGTTGGGGGGACGGAGCTCTGGGGGTGGACACCCTAGCTCAGACATGGGACATTCCCTTAGCCTATGCCCACCCCCCAATTCACCTTCTCCCTCAAGTTCCAAGAAAAATAGTGACAGAAAAGGCAACGGTGATACTAATCACCCTGACATGGCCCAAAAGAGGCTGGTTTTCTGCATTAGCAAGTATGTCACTCGAGGAGCTGTGGAAACTCCCTCAAGTTTCAGATCTGATATCTCAGGGGGCGGTCGTCTATCCAAACCTCAAAAGTCTGACAGCATGGATTCTGAGAGGGAAATCTAAATGCAAGAGGTTGTCCCCCAGAGTAATTGATACCCTCATAGAAAGCAGAAAAGAAACCACAAAAAAAATTTACCTCAAGGTGTGGAAAAAATATCATACATTTTGTGGGATCAGTCTAAATAGAAATCTGGTGTCCTCAGTCCTGGAATTTTTACTAGAAGCATTTGAACTTGGTTTAGCAGTGAATAGTTTCAGCTAGATCTGTCTTTCTAGACATAAGATTAAGAAAATAGCTTGGTGAACAGATTTTTTCACATGCATCGCTAGGAAAAAGTGGGTGATCCATAGCAGATGTCCTACATGTAATTTGATCTTGAAGAGTCCTAACAAATCTCGATTTAAACCTCTGTCAGAAAGGTCTTCCTCCTAGCTATTACCTTAGCTAGGAGGGTTAGTGGCATTCAGGCCTTATCGATTAGAGAATATTCTCCTGGACAGGGCTATTTTAATGCCAGATCGCTTGTATCTCCCTAAAATAGCCTCTACCTTCCACAGATATCAGGACATTGTCCTTCCCTCTTTCTCTAATAAATCTGAAGAGGGAGGAGACCACACCCTAGATTTACTCAGATGTTCGATTTTTTACCTAGAACACACACGACTGGCGCAAATCAGATAAACTGTTTATATCCTTTAGTGGCAAGAATAGAGGTATAGCTGCCTCTAAAGCCACCATCTCAGATAGATCAGACAGGCTTTTCCCTGGCCTACACTTGCATAGATACTCCTCCTCCATACATAGCTGCACACTCCACGAGCGCAGTTTCTACTTCCTGGGGAGAAAGGACAGGTGCTTGCTTGGATGAAATGTGCAAGGCAGCTACCTGGTCCGCACCCCACACCTTTTGGTAGAAGAGTCCTTCATTCTGTATCCCTGAAGGACGAAGGCCACCCTGAAGGATGAAGGGAGAAAATCCCAGTTAGACTTACCAGTAACTTTTTTTCTACAAGTCCTTCTGGACTGCCCTAGCTACTCTCCCTTAGTAGTCCTCTGGTTTATTGGCTTCTTGTTTAATCCTGAGGGTTTGGAGTAAGTGGTGGGGCTATTAATCTTGTTTCATTTGAGTTACCTCTACGGGGGGGGGGGACTCTCTCTCAGTGGCCGTTTTGATGGACTCGTAAAATAACTGTTATGTAGGGATTTTTCTTCTGCAAACAGACATATACTGGCCACTATGATCCAAAGTACTGACTGAATGGCGTTGCTGTGGTGTGGGGACCGGACCCAGTGGCTGCCAACTCCACTAGCGGCTAATGTCAGCTAAGGCAAGTCCAGAGGCTCCCGTGGGGTCAGAGCAGGTTGCCCCAGACCTTGATGCTGACCCTGGGTCAGAGTCTGAGAATTCTGAATTGGCCTCTGACACTGAAGGTGGCTCTGCTTCCTCAGATTCAAAACTAAAAGGAAAATTCAGGCCAAGGCATCATAAGAGCCCTATATATTTGTTGGAGATAAGAAGACAAAAAATTAATCTTAACCCTTCTTTCTCTTTTTTTATTTTTGCTGCTGAAAAACTATTTACAAATCCACTAGGACCAGGCATCTAAGTAGTAGATACAGTAAGCCAGCAAAAGGTGGGGGGGGGGGTGAGTATCACAGAATTGTATTTTCTCCCCCAATCCACTCCAGGATGTCAGCATTCAGAGACAAATAGGACCTCCAAAAGCAGTGCCCTTAACTTCAGGTGGGATCCCTAGAATTAATGAAGAGTAAGCTACCGAGAAATCAGAAAACAAATTAGCTTTCTACTGTTTGTAAAACCTTCCTACCAAATATGGCATCCGCTGAAGCTCTAACCTCTACTTTATAGAACTTAGTAAACGTATGAACTGAAGACCAAGTAGCTGCTTTGCATACCTGTTCCACCTATGCCTGGTGCTGAAACATCAAGGATGCTCCGATTGCCCGGAGTAGAATGAGCTGTAATCCGAAAAGGAGGATTCTTCCCCTTGGCGGTATAGGCCCTTATTACCTCCTGTCTAATCCATCGGTTGATGGTAGATTTAGCTGGTGGAAGACCCTCCCGTGGCCCTTCACTTACAACAAATAAGGAGTCTGACTTACGGAAGGCTTGTGTAGCAGAGGTATAATATTTTAGTGCTCTTACTACATCCAGAGAATGAAGGCCCCTCTCCTAATGGCTAATTGGAGCAGGACAAAAGAAGGGTAAAACCACCTCTTCATTAAGATGAAAAGGAGAAACCACCTTGGGCAGAAAATCATGTTTAAAACAGATGACGGCCTTGTCCTTATACAACTCTAAATAAGAAAGGTTTAACCGATAAAGCTGCTAATTCAGAAACTCGTCGTACCATGGTAATCACCACTAGAAAACCTCCATTAGACTTACCGGTAATAGCTTTTTTAGGAATCCTTCAGTTTGACCACGTGGACATATTATGCTCCACCCCCTGGGAAGAAACACAAAACAGGAACAGAGGTTCAAAGCCCCACCCCTTCCTCCCTACCTCAGTTATAGAACAGTAACCATACTCCAACCCTTGGCATCTGGGCGGGTAATTAGCGGTCAAGCTGAAGAATTCCTAAAAAAGCTGTTACCGGTAAGTCTAACAGAGGTTATTCCAAGTCATCCCTTAGCTTGACCACGTGGAGAGGATTAGGCAAGTAGTTATACTTTAGGGGTGGGATGCTGCAAGGAGTACACTTCTTCCGAAGGACTGATGTTTAGCAGACAGTAAATCAAGTCTATAGTGTTTAAGGAAGGTGGCGAAGACCACATGGCAGCTTTACATATTTCATCTATTGAAGCCCCGGTTCTTTCTGCCCAAGATGTGGCCATTGCCCTTGTGGAGTGAGCTGACACTTCAGGGGGAGTCACTCCCTTAATAGCATAAGTCTTTGCAACAGTCTGTTTTATCCATCTAGCAATAGTAGATTTGGAAGCTGCTGCACCTATGTTCTTCCCATTAAATGTTATCAGCATTTGCTCTGCCAAACGCCAAACTTTTGACCTTTCCAAATATATAATCAAAGCTCTTCTGACATCAAGCAGCGAGAGGTCTTCCTCCTTTCCTACTACATCTGGCAGTGTTGGGAGAACTATCTCTTGCGACCTGTTATCCCAAGTTGCTATCTTTGGTAAAAATAATGGATTAGGTCTAAAAATCAACTTGTCTGGGAGTATAGCACAATAAGGTTCTTTAGTTGACAATGCTTGAAGTTCACTCACCCTTCTTGCAGATGTTATTGCTAGCAAGAAACAACATTTCATACACATTTTATAAATTGCAATACTACTTATGTCATCTATTTAGTAACTTGTGAAATCTGTCAGATTCAATATGTAGGGTGTACTACGAGACCTTTAAAACGTAGGATCTCGGAACATCTTACTGCAGCGCTACACGAGCGGCTTACTTCGGCCTCGAACATGAGTAAACACTTTAGAGATAGACACGGAGGGATTTAAGCAGTTTTAGTTGCAAGGGGATTGAAAAAATTGTCCCTGGCCCAAGGGGAGGTGATTCACATGAGAGGCTACTACAGAGGGAGGTCTATTGGATCTTTAAATTGAATACCCGCATCCCGGACGAGATTAATTTCCGCTGGGATGTAGATTTATTTTTGAATTAATAATTCTTTTGGATCCTTATAGTGGACCTCCCCTTGTACTAGACCTCAATGACATCTGATAATGGAATAAATAGGGACTATGAGGAATGTCATGTATTCCCCTCTTTCCTCCATCTCTTGTGACCAACCGTTTCCATTTATGGTCCCTCCCTTCTCTCCCTCTTCTTTTTCGACTATTGCTCTCTCCTTTTGACTGACATGAGTTAAAAGTAAAGACATATTGCCTAATAGAGTAAGATGGAGATTCAAATAATATAAATTAGAAGGATTAACTATGTAAAAAGTGAGTAATGAACCATATAACAGAATTGGCTCAAGTTAAAGAGCGTAATTTAATGTTTTATTTAAACAACTGATACTTCTGGAAAGACGGGTTTGTCTTTACCTGAGCTAAGTGATTACTTCTTATTGTGAATCAGCTGTCTCTGATTCTACTTGTGGATACCCTGTAACAACATGTAAAGGGCTATTTATGTGCTACTGTTTGGCTATATAGTGGTGAAAAGTGTTGACTCAAACTGACACTGACAGATATTTTGTATTTTAAGGGTTAATGTGCATTTTTACGTAAGAGCCAAACCTACCTAATGGGTCCATTTCAATTGGCTACAGCTTGGCTGCTCTATGCTAATTAAATGGAATTCCACCCATTGATATTTAAACCTTGCTTACGCTATCCATTGTTTGTCATGAATAAGGACTCACAGTCCGAAACGCGTTGGCCCTTCATGTATTATCTACTATGTGCTTTAAACCTGCTGAATTATTGCTTTTCAAATGAAGAAAATAAACATTTGAAGAATTTTAATCACCAATTGCTGGCTGGCTACATTTTCTCAACATTTCATACACAACCATTTTTCTGTAACCTCTTCTAAAGGTTCAAACTGAGGTTCCATTAAGCCTTTTAGAACAATATGAGGGTTGTTCCTTGTTCACTCAAATGAGTGTCCTGGGGAGCAAACCTTATTTAGGTGCGCTTTGGAAGTGTTTTAGGGAGAGCGGTCATGGGGAATATATCACAGGTAAATAAACCCAGGAATATTATATAACTGGGGTGTATTGTTTACCTCTGAGTTATTGCTATAAGCTGGTTGGCATAATTTTCTTGCACAACAAATTAAACATAAAGCTGTTTTCTTAGGCAAATAGTCACCAGCTAAGGTAAACCATGTATCAATAAAAATAAATGAAATAGTAGTAGTGTAGGCACTCACCGCCACGGCCCGGGGGTACGGAACCTGCCAAGGGCCTTTGACGGTTTTCCGTTCGTCCGTCAATGAATAGTTGCACCTTGGTTCCTCTGCTAGGTATTTCCAGGTTGCGTAGTAATAATCACCAGGATCCTTGTTTAGGGTTCACAGGTTTATTAAGAGAGGAAGGTGAGAGGTTGGTAATTCAGTAGTGTGAAGGAATTTAATTTTTCTTGAATTTTTCTTAAATTCCTTCTGTCTTAAACTTCCTCCCCCCCCCCTCCTCCCTGTTATTATTAATATTTCAAACCTAAAGTTCAGGAGACAAATGCACAAAGTTCCCCATGTGTGTATTCTACCCCCCCCTGTTTTATTCAACCCCTGCCAGCCCTGATCACAAATGGCTCAGGTATATTAACAAGATGCAGGAAGGGGTAATTTAGGATACAGCTGTGACGAGCAAAGATCACAGGCCACCCACTGTGACGCTGCTATTGTGGCTGTGGTTCAGGGAATACCCTGCTGGGATTGTGTCAGAACTACATGTAACAGGGCAGACGCACGGCACCGATAGTCTATGGGCCATAACGCGGACGCCAGGCGTCCTACGGCCAAACCGGTCACAGAACCAGAACCAGCTCCCAAAGCCGGACCGGAGCATAGTATAAAACAGGTCTGGAAACCAGACAGAGACTGGTAAACGGGGAACTAAGGTTCTGGACCGAATAAAGACCCGGTTCCTGGACTTAACGCGTTCAGGTGTGCCTGGCCGATAGGTTGGTACCGCTTGCAAGGCCATGTGACCCCCCTGCTCCAAGTTATAGCTCCTCAAAAGGTTTCAGGGCAAAATGCACAATGGGGAGGGGAGATGGAGAGCCTGGCAGCATAAATAGGATGGTCAAAGACCAGGCTGGTGTCACTCATCGGAAGGGGGTTATGCGGCCGGCATATCCAGGGGTGTCCATCACCATCACCATAACCTTAAGCTCTTGACACACCCCCTTGTAAGAGCTCCTCACCACGCTGCATGCTTAAGGTAAACTTTTGCTTGTTATTGTCTCTGTGTATTGCATATCTGTTGTACCCACCTCAGAATTGCATAGTTATTTAATCTGTAATATTCCATACTCTTTATAGTTAAATGCTTGTAAACTCTGTCTAGCGTGCTTATAACCATTAAAACGTATATTTAATTGAGCTGTCTTCTTGCCTTAAACCCGGAATTTGTGTGTCCAAAGGCGGTTTGCCTGGTTACCCTAATAATAAGAGGGTCGGACAAGGTTTTGGGGAACCCAGTGGGCATGTGCGGCGGTCTCTGGTTAGTAGTGGGACCACGTGACGCCCCGGTTTCCTGACAATCAGTCACTGGATTAAAGTCTGTATGTGATGGGGAGGGGGGGGAGTTCCTTCGCATGGAGCTAGAGAGCAGCCGGATTGTCTGAGCTGCGTCTGCTGCTATGTAAGGCAGTTCGCTGCGGTCGGCTAGCCCTCTGTGTTGTTGATGGTGTCCTCTAGTTCAATAGGGCAGGGGGAGGGGGAGTGAAGTCCTTCCTGAGTCCGGTAAAGTTGATCAGTGTGGGAGCGTTCTGCGGCGGCCTCCCCGCCTTCTGTCTTGCTGTGTCTCCTGTACACCGACGCGCTGCTGGACGTGCGCACTAGGCTCCTTTTTATTGGTTGGATGACGCCACTGTGAAGAAGGCCTTCTGGGAAGTTTAGCTTTATCCACTCCAGTTTTTTTACTTATTGTTGGCTTCCTCCAACAGTCTGGTCACTGTTATATTAATATGTTCCTCAAAGAACAAAAAGGAAAGGATAAACAGCACGATTTTGTTGTTGTGACACGATGCATCAATTCATTTGTTGTCAAAGCATAAAAGGGGAATGTTAAAATGTTTATTTTATTAATCAAATGTTAAAACGAGGTGATGCAATGAAATAGATAAGAATGAGAATATTAAAATGAAAAGATAAATTCTTAAGGGAAACTAAGAAGCTAAATTGGGGGTAGTATTGTTAGAGGAATTAAGAGTGTATATATTTTACCATGTGATGTCTATTCATTCGGTTTGCCCATATGCGTCTGTAAAGGAATATTGGTTATTCTATTATTCTATGTGTAAACAAGCTGAGAAAGTTGTTACAATGTTACATTGGCGTGTGAACTGATACTTGAAATTATACTATAGGTACTACATTCAGAGGTTGTTTTCAGGTTCAAGGAGTGTCGCTCAACAGAGTGTGTTCATTGTATTGATTTTAAAATGGGCAAGCGGCGTGCTGCGCAAAGAAATTCCATATAGTTAAGTTAATGTGAATAAATAAAGATCGATACAAATATCAAAGTGTTATAACTTATAGGATCTGAATTAAATGAAGACAAGTAAATTACGAGTGAGTTACAATATATATAAAAAATAAATATAAAAATATGCATAAAAAGGTACGGGAATGTATGAGTAGGTAAATATAAGTTAATATAGACGAGTATAAATGGGTATATAAATAAATGATTAAAATTGGTCAGAAAATAATAAAATAAATATGTTGAATGAGTTAAGATAATTAGTTCATTAATTCAATCGTTTGTGGCATAAATGGATGATCGTTGGTTGTGTGGAAAAAGGAGAAGAAAATTGTGAAGATGTAGAGATTGTTAGGTGATATTAGGGATGGGTTTGATGGGGATTTAGTTATCCATCTCCAGCGCTCTACACTATCTATTTATACAGTTGTTCTATTTGACCATCAAAACAAGAGCTGCAGGAAATGCTCCCAAATAAGAAAGGAATTTAATAAGTCAAACATAATACTAGAAGAGGAAGAATACATTAAACAAATATCAGACAGTTTCAATGATTTGTTTAAAACAGTAGACAATCTGTTACATAAAGAAATGGCCATCAGATGGCATAGCAACACTTTGGAAGCCTATGTACAGAAAGGACTCATCCCAAGAACTTAAACTTGATTAAGTTAAAAATTAAAAGAAAAAAAAGGAAACTTGAACAAATTGTAATACAAATTGAGGAAATGCAGACAAACTTGGTACCAAGAACACATCTATACAATCAAAGAAAAACTAAAGAGGTTTGAAAAAGAACAAAAAGACAAAAAAACGTGCAAGTTCAACAGAGACTTATCAGATAAAGATAACTTGATCTATAAATGGCAAAGAAAAAACCCAAAAAGAACCCCTAGAGACCAGGGAACAACATCGTTCCCAGGAGCGACTCTGATAGAAATCAGTATAATGAACATCACACAAGAAACTCTAAAGGCCACAATTACAATCAGAACTACAGGAAACCAACACACAACTACTACAGATATAATGAATATACCCATAAATCCAGAGATTATAGCAGATGGGAAAATAGACAGCGAGAAAACAATAGACACAGAAGTGGAGACTGGAGAACCAATTTTCGACCTACTTACAATTCCTATGACAAAAGAAGAGATCATTACAAGCCACCTAGGAGGGATTACACCTTTTCATACACAATTAGAGATCCACCCACACCAGGACATACCACATATACAGAAAAAACCTACAAAACTCCCATGAACCCCAGAAATAGAAGACCAAGAAGCCTTAATTGGCCCGCATTTTAACCAGTGAATGTCCCTCTGAGATGGAGCAAATTAAGAATACAAGAAGAAACACACAAGTACAAAAACCCACATCAAAAACAAACAACCTGGCCCCACAGAGAAGAACACGGACAAGAAGATACAATTCAGGACATACAACAGAATGTACCTCAAACATACAGTAATTTTTTACATATTAAAATTTGTAAGAAAACTGAACATAAAGAAATTCTATGCAGAAAATGGAAACGAAAAAGATACACACACATCAAACAACATTCAGAATAATGAACCACCAACCACAAGCTCACAGTGTAAACACAGCGATCTTAGAAATAATTCCACCTTCAACCCACAGAACCAAAATAGAGCAATAAAAGTCTTCAAGGAGTCTGTTAATCAGATCAAATCACAGATTAAAGCTGAGAGGGAAAGCGGACCTAAAAGCTTTTAAGAGCATAAAAAGCAAGAAAGAGGGAGTAATAAAGCCAGCAGACAAAGGCGGCGGTATAGTCCTCCTAAAGAAAGAGAACTATATAAAAGAAACAGATAGACTATTAGCAGACAATGAAACCTACGAAAAATTTAAAAATGACCCCACGAAACTTTTCCATCAAAAACTGAGAGAGTTGTTAGATAAAGGCCAACGAGAAGGGATACTAACAAAAAACAAATACAACTATCTAAACCTAAATACCCCGAGAATTCCAACGCTTTATCACTTACCCAAAGTGCACAAAGACAAAACAAAACCACCTGGGAGACCAATTATAAGCGGGATAGGGTCAGTCAGCCTAGGAGAGTATATCGACTCCTTTCTGCAACCTTTGGTCCAGCAAACAACATCATACTTAAAGGACTCATGAGCACTACTACAACTACTCAAACAATTTGAAAACAGCCCAAACTTAGTACTGGCAACAGCAGATGTAAATTCACTCTATACCATAATCCCACACCAAAAAGCACTAGAAGCAACAAAATTATTTTTAGAAAAAAACAGCCAACTACCTCAACACCAAATACAGTTCATATTAAAATGTTTACATTTCTCATTGTTACATAATTATTTCTGGTACCAGGGAGACTGTTCTACAAAAAATTGGTGTCGCGAAGGGAGGCAAGTTCTCTCCCAGTGTGGCAAATCTATTTATGGCCCAATGGGAAAAATCATCGCTCCTAAGGAATTAGTCTTTTACAAACGATACATAGACGACTGTATTTTTTTATGGAATGGTCCAGTCGATCAACTACAACCATTCTTAACATCGCTAAATGTTAATACTGGAATATACAATTCACACATGAAGTAATTGAAACAGAAATAAACTTTTTGGACATCACCATATACAAAGACAATAACCAAATAAAAACAAAAAAAAATAGAAACAGACAGAAACAGTTTTATACCAATGGATAGCTGCCACCATCCGAAGTGGCTCAATAACATACCAAAAGGACAACTAATGAGAATAAGAAGAAACATATTTTCCAAGAACAAGCAAAAACTCTGGGAAAAAGATTCATAGACAAAGGCTACAAAGAAGATCTGATTAAAAGAACCATCACAGAAGTCAATCAAACCAACTTCACAACGAACCAGCTGCAACGGAAACATCCTACCAAAAGAAACCAAACACTGAAAATACCGTTCATCACACAATTCAACAGAAATTATAAACAAGTCGAAGCAATCATCAACAAACATTGGGAGATCCTAAAAATTGACCCAACCCTACAGAAAATAATCACCCCCTGACCCAGCTTCATCTACAAAAAATCCCAGACGCTCTCACAACACTTATACAAAAGTTATATAGTTAACTTACAAAAGTTATATTAACCCCCCGAATATTAAAGACAAAAATGAAGGGAAATTCACAGAGTGCAGAGACTGTAAGGCCTGTAAAATGTCCTTGAAGCAGACTGCATCCAACGTTAACAGAACAACTTTTACCAATCCAGTATCTAACAAAGAATATAGAATCATGGGATCAACATCATGCAACACCAAAGGGGTGGTTTACTGTCTAAAATGCCTGTGCAACCTCCTATATGTTGGTCGAACAAAAAGACCATTTAAAGTTCGCTTAGCAGAACACATAAGAAATATAATAAAAGGACTAGTAACACATAGTGTCCCCCTACATTTCACGGAAAAGCATAACAAAGACCCTAATCAATTGGAATACTGGATCATTGAGAAAACTATAAACAACTGGAGAGGCACAAATCTGGAAAATTCACTAGCCAAGCGAGAAACATATTGGATCTTTTAATTAGACACCCTGACCCCAAATGGACTGAACATTGAGATTGATTTAAATTGCTTCTTAGAAAACAAATAACTAAATCCCCATCAAACCCATCCCTAATATCACCTAACAATCTCTGCATCTTCACAATTTTCTTCTTCTCCTTTTTCCACACAACCAACGATCAACCATTTATGCCACAAACGAATGAATTAATGAACTAATTATCTAACTCATGCAATATATCTTTTTTTTATTATTTTCTGACCGATTTTAATCATTTATTTATATACCCATTCATACTCGTCTATATTAACTTATATTTACCTACTCATACATTCCCATACCTGTCAATAGATATTTTTATATTTATTTTTTATATATATTGCAATTCACTCGTAATGTACTTGTCTTCATTTAATTCAGATCCTATAAGTTATAACACTTTGATATTTGTATCGATCTTTATTTATTCACTCATAGTTTTATTATTCAGAACTTCCACCCACCCTCTGCTTTTAATTATTTACTTTTTTAAAATTATTTAATTATTTAATTAATTTTAATTATTAACTATTTAATCAATCGCTACACTCCACAAATATACAGGTATAATTTCCCCCCCTGCTCCTGTATCCATTTATTTCCCATATCATTACATTAACTTAACTCCCATTTTAACATCAATACAATGAACACACTCTGTTGAGCAACACTCCTTGAACCTGAAAACAACCTCTGAATGTAGTACCTATAGTATAATTTCAGTTCACACGCCAATGTAACAACTTTCTCAGCTTGTTTACACATAGAATAATAGAATAACCAATATTGCTTTTCAGAGACGCATATGGGCAAACCGAATAAATAGACATCACACGGTTAAATATATACACTCTTAATCCCTCTAACAATACTACCCCCAATTTAGCTTCTTAGTTTCCCTTAAGAATTTATCTTCTCATTTTAATATTCTCATTCTTATCTAAACCCCTACTTCATTGCATCACCTTGTTTTAACATTTGATTAATAAAATAAACATTTTAACATTCCCCTTTTATGCTTTAACAACAAATGAATTGATGCATTGTGTCACAACAACAAAATCGTGCTGTTTATCCTTTCCTTTTTGTTCTTTGAGGAACATATTAATATAACAGTGACCAGACTGTTGGAGGAAGCCGACAAGTAAAAAAAACGGAGTGGATAAAACTACACTTCCCAGAAGGCCTTCTTCACAGTGGCGTCATCCAACCAATAAAAAGGAGCCTAGTGCGCACGTCCAGCAGCACCTGGAAGACGGCAACAGCCGAAACACGTGTCGGTGTACAGGAGACACAGCAAGACAGAAGGCGGGGAGGCCACCGCAGAGCGCTCCCGCACTGATCACCTTTACTGGACTCAGGAAGGACTTCACTCCCCCTCCCCCTGCCCTATTTGACTAGAGGACACCATCAACAACACAGAGGGCTAGCTGACCGCTGCTGGAAAAGAACATCACAGCGAACTGCCTTACATAGCAGCAGACGCAGCGCAGACAATCCGGCCACTCTCTAGCCCCATGCGAAGTAACTACCCCCCCTCCCTATCACATACAGACTTTAATCCAGTGACTACTGAATTACCGACCTCTCACCTTCCTCTCTTAATAAACCTGTGAACCCTAAACAAGGATCCTGGTGATTATTACTACGCAACCTGGAAATACCTAGCAGAGGAACCAAGGTGCAACTATTCATTGACAGACGAATGGAAAACCCTCAAAGGCCCTGGGCAGGTTCCATACCCCCGGGCCGTGGCGGGGAGTGCCTACACTACTACTATTTCATTTATTTTTATTGATACATGGTTTACCTTAGCTGGTGACTATTTGCCTAAGAAAACAGCTTTATGTTTAATTTGTTGTGCAAGAAAAGTATGCCAACCAGCTTATAGCAATAACTCAGAGGTAAAAAATACACCCCAGTTATATAATATTCCTGGGTTTATTTACCTGTGCTATATTCCCCATGACCCCTAAAACACTCCCAAAGCGCACCTAAATAAGGATTGCTCCCCAGGACACTCATTTGAGTGAACAAGGAGCAACCCTCATATCTACTCAGTACCCAAGCACATGTAAGGTGTTGGTCCCTTACCATTAGGTGCAGCAAACTCCCCTCCCCTTTCCATCTCCAGCGCTCTACACTATCTATTTATACATTTAGAACAATAGACAAGTCCCAAGTAGGAAAGCCTTTAAATGGAGCTGGTCTTTTACATATGATTGATTTGAAAAAATGATTAAGAAGTTCATTCTGTCTAAGTTTACAATCCAGGAAAACTGATAAGGCAGAGGCTTGAGTCTTCAGGGTACTTACAGCCAGTCCCTTTTCAAAACCCTCCTGTAAAAATTCTTTCTTCCTTCAGATTGCTAACTTCACAATAAGAATTTTTTTTCCATACCTTTTGGTAATTTTTTTTTGTGTAGTTAACTTCCGACTCTGTAGTAATGTTACTGTCAGTCTCTGGGAGCACCCTTTTTTCCTCAATAGTACCCTCTCAGGATCCATGCTGTCATTTAAAGTCTTGACGGATTTGGATGCAGCCTGGACTCTTGATGAATGATACCTGAAGCTTCCAGCAGATTTCACCTACCTTTTATCGCCATCTTGGTCAATTCTGCAAACCACACTCTTCTTGGCCAATAAGGAGCGATGAGTATCACCTTCACATTTTCCTGGGCCACCTTCCGGATCACTTGAGGCAGGATTCTGAAGGGTGGGAAAGCATAAGCAAGGTGATGGTTCCATTTCTGAGCAAGCACTTCTATTGCTACTGCACCCTCTTCCCTTACTAGGGAGAAGAACCTCTTGCACTTTGTATTCTTTTTGTTTGCAAACAGGTCTATTTGAGGCTGACCCCAAACACTCGTGATCAAGTTGAAGATGTCCTGATTCAGACACCACTCTGTTTGCTGAACCTTTACCTCACTTAGGGTGTCTGCCAGAGTGTTCAGGGTTCCCCTCAGATGAACTGCTGTTAGGGACCGGATCTGATTCTGTAAAGGAACTAACAGACTCAATGCTAGTGCCATCAGTCTTTTTGATCTTGTTCCCCCTTGATGGTTTAGGTAGGCTACTGTTGTTGCATTGTCTGACCTTACCTGCACCTCTTTTCCCAGAATTTCTTTCTGGAAGTGATTCAGTGTGAGCTTCACTACCAGAAGTTCCGTGAAATTTGAGGACCTTTTTACAATCTCTTTTGGCCACTTTCCCTGAGCTTGGAAAGTTTCCAGCCGAGCCCCCCAGCCCCAGCTGCTTGTATCTGTGGTTAGCACTTCTGGGTTGGTCTGTCTCTATTCCTTCCCTCCTATTAGGTTTTTTGGATTTGTCCACCAAAGGAGATCTTTTAGGACTGGAGAGTTTAACTGTACCAACTGCTCTAGTGATTTTGACTTTTGTCCCAATTTACTGGAAGAAATTCCTGGTCATTAGATCTAGCACCTTCATTATTGGCCTTAGGGATCCTTTGCTAGTGTTAACATCATTCTGTATTTCCCTGATGGCTTCATTACCAGAAAGACGTGAGAGTAATACCCTCCTGGATGAGGTTTGGAGGAACTACTTCTATTACATTTTTCTATAAGAGTTCCTGCAGCACTGACGAAAAGGCCTCCCGCTTCTTGGGGTCCCTTGGCAACCTGGTCACTAAGAAGGAAGATTGGGGTAGGGAAGAAAATTCTAAACAGTACCCTTTTTCCAGTGTTTGTAACACATATTGGTTTTGGGTCATTTCTTTCCTTGCGGGTACAAACTTGGAAAGTCTTCCCCCCACCTGTAGAGGATTGTCAGGACTGCTGCTTGGGCCCTTCAGGAGCCTTGTTCACTAAGTAGTACTTCCTTTGGGGCCTATGCTGTACCAAGTGTTTCTTTGAGTCTAGACTGGGTCAGACTAGTACCTGATCTGCTCTTGTTTGCTGAAAAATAGGATCTTTTTTAACAGGAAATTTCTTTCCTGGCACTGTGGACCTTGTTAGAATCTTATCCAAATCTTCCCCAAAAAGCCTCCCACCTTGAAATGGGATGCCACACAGTCTATTTTTTCAAACTACTGTCTCCAGACCAGGCTCTTAGCCAAATTGCCCTACGGGCACAGGCTACCAATGCAGATGTCTTAGCAGAGGCTCTGATGAGTTCCTGACAAGCATGGGTTAGAAATGCTATAGCTCTATACAGTGTAGAAAGAGTATCAACAAGGTCCTGAGGAGGAACCTTATTCCCAATATGGGATTTGAGGGTGTCCACCCACTTAGACATACTTCTCAGGATAACATCAGAAGCCATTGCTGGTCTAAACTGAAAAAGAGCTGAATCCCAGGCTCTTCTTAGAATGTGATCCCCTCTGCGATCCATAGGATCACACAGTGACCCCATATCCTCAAAACTCAGATCCGAGGCCTTGGGCATCTGACTCACAGGGGCATCAAACTTAGAACACTTAACCCAGTGTTCCATTATCAGGTTTTTAAAGGGGTACTTTCTCTTTAAGGATTTTGGAAGAAAAAAACTTCATTCAGGGTTGTCCCATTCAGCTTTAACCAAATATTTTTATACTGCATGTATTGGGAAAGCCTTTTCCGATTTTTCAGATAGAGAATGGGAACTATCATGCTCCCTTTTTTTCCTGACCGCCTTCCTCTATTGAATCATAAGAGGATTCAGGCTCTTCCCCCATTTCACCAGGCTCAGAAGTTACATCAATCTGGATAGGGGCTTTGGGAAGGGTTCCAGTGTTCAAATTAACTAGGGAAACCCACCTAACTTGACTCTCTGTAGCAGTATCGGAAATAAGTGCAGTAGCAAGAGACCACTGATCATGGGTTACAAACCATTTTTGGGCATTCTCAATAGCAGCTAACTGTTGCTTCATACTGAGAATTTCCCTAAGGATAGCAGACAAATCTGTCTCCTTAGTTTTCTCTCACTCCATACACAGAGCCAGCTGCCAAATGTCCGAAAGCGTGGCACTACAGACTTCACAGCGCTTGGACTTCTGGCCAGTCTTAACATGCTTTTTATCTTCAATTCGTGTTTTAGATTCAGACTCTCTCTAAAACATATAACAAAAGTGCATGTTTAGATAGACCCCCTTTAGAATAGCTAGTAAATATATATATATATATATATATATATATATACACATATATACAACATATACATACATGCCGGTATATATATATATATATATATATATACACACACATATATGCACACACATATATGCACACACTATACACATAAATAGTGTTAAAGCAGTATATTTTGCGGTCCTACCATGTGCTGGCTTTCATCCGACATGATGTCCTGCACTGCAACAGTCTTAAAGGAGCCACAGCACTCAAACCAGTTAGCTTGCTGACCAACCTACAATCTGTCTCTAAACTTGGTTAAAAACAGAGGGCTCGGTCACACACATCTGCAGAAGTATGTTTAAGCTGCACCACCAGTGCCAAGGTGCCCCTGTGAGGTGCAGTCCTAACTGAAATCTCTGAGAGAGTTTAGGGCAACCTCAGGTAAGCCTGCTCCCAATTTATCTATTGCATTGTATGTCCCAAATGGGGACATAAAAGTTAGGACTGCACCTCACAGGGGCACCTTGGCGCTGGTGGTGCAGCTTAAACATACTTCTGCAGATGTGTGTGACCAAGCCCTCTGTTTTTAACCAAGTTTAGAGACAGATTGTAGGTTGGTCAGCAAGCTAACTGGTTTGAGTGCTGTGGCTCCTTTAAGGCTTTTGTATCCAAATTGCCCTGCTAACGTGCACCTCCCAGGTTAGTTATAAATGGTCTGAGCGGCTGCCACCCCTCCTTTGTTTCTTTTGAATTTGTGCAAGCACATGGTGTGTGGGGTCTAGGCTGTATTGCAAGGTCTTTGACCCTTCCACCCCATGGCTTGCACTTGAGGTTTAGGGCAACCCAGGTAAGCCTGCTCCCAATTTATCTATTGCATTGTATGTCCCAAATGGGGCTCTCAGAGATTAGAGTTAGGACTGCACCTCACAGGGGCACCTTGGCGCTGGTGGTGCAACCGGGGCCGGATTAAGAGCATCCCGGGCCTGGTGCTGTAGATTTTGACGGGCCTATTTATCGAAGTATATAAAATGAAAACGCAACACAAAGCAATTTTGTTTAAGACAAAGTGCATTTGTCAAATGTCTAATGTACATTAAATTACCAGGATAGCTGAATACATGTTAGTGTATGAAAAATTTGCATATCTTCATAGAGTTTGTTCTTTAGCTAAAAAAAAAAAAGAATCAACTCGCTTTTGTGGGGGCCCAGAGTGTCAAAGAGGTGTTGTAGAGGGTTCGCTATGCCGCCCCCAGACTGTAACACCTATCCGATGTGACGTCACACCCACAGCTTTTTGGGTTAACACACAGGGCTTGCTACAGGGCTGAAACACGAGAAGTGTTTCAGCCCTGTAGCACAGCACACTCAAGCACACCTATTTGACACTCAATGCACCCCTAAAAATGTATTTTTGTTTAACAAAATAAAGAATCAAACAATATCTATGAAGATATACAAAGTATCCATATACCAACATCTTTTTTGGCTATGCTAGCAATTTAATATACATAAAACGTACGACAGATGCACTTTCAACAACTTTAATAACTAATAAAGTGCCATAACAGAAATCTATTAAAAAAAGATTTCTCTTTTTGTAATCAATAGAAAACTGGTTAATTAAATAAAACCAGAGACCATAAAACTAACACTGATGATCTGCAGGGAATAAAGGGATTTGCTTTTTTATTCAACTGGACAGTCCTTTAAAGATGAGCAACCAACGACCTAGAGTCTATAAGACCTTGGAACCAGTGGGCTCCCTCTTTATAGGATAACCATAGTTGGGATGCCCCGCTGTATGTATCCCTGGGGATTGCCCGGTAAACTTACCTCACCGGCAATTCCACGCCGCGTCCTTGCTATACATTTATTGTGAACACGTACCCACACCAACCATTTCTAAATGGTTATGAGGGTATGTGGTAAAGTGGGGGTGTCAGCAGCGGGGCGTTCTCCAGCTCTTCTTTCAACTCTGGACGGCACAAAAAAATCGTAATGGAATGCAAACCACTGATTGGCTGATGGTATGTGCATGTTCCATGGGATCACAGGAAATATTAGATTACATTCCCCCCCCAATCCCCACCACTCCCCAACCCTCAAAGCATTTAAAGGTGCCCTTAAAATCTCTTCAGACAAGCATACAATCTAGTTTAAGCAATTCTTTAAAGGGCACAAAGCTCAATACTTACTGTGATCCTTCCCCCTCATCTCCACCCCTCATCCTTTAGACTGTAAGCTCCTCAGGGGCAGGGCTCACTCTCTCCTATTGTATCTTGTATTCAGAATATTCATTGTGAACTTTATAACACTGCATTTGTAATAGTCTATGTACTGTATGTTTCTACTCCGTCTGTAATTACTACCTTGTACAGTAATAACAATTACATAGATTTGGGTGATTTCACACAGATTTCCCCAAATTGGAAAAAAACTATAAACATTGTTATCCTTCAAAGGAGGTCTAAGCCACACCTGTCATATGTCCTTTCCGATCTTTAGTGAAGCCCACGATAAGGCTGTGCAGGGTCCTATACAGACCTAGGCTGGCCCTGATGTCTACAAGATTCCATGCCGGCTGACTAAGTGCCACCGGGGCATCTTGATTCAGGATATTACACACCCCGTTTATGCACACATACACCAATATATATATATATATATATATATATATACCCCCATGGCTGCCTCCCTCACCCCCTGTGCCATCCCTAAGCCTCCCTCACCCCCTGTGCCATCCCTAAGCCTCCCTCACCCCCTCTGCCATCCCTAAGCCTCCCTCACCCCCTCTGCCATCCCTAAGCCTCCCTCACCCCCTCTGCCATCCCTAAGCCTCCCTCACCCCCTCTGCTATCCATAAGCTTTCCCCACCCCCTCTGCCATCCCTAAGCCTCCCTCACCCCCTCTGCCATCCCTAAGCCTCCCTCACCCCCTCTGCCTTTCCTAAGCCTCCCTCACCCCCTCTGCCATCCCTAAGCCTCCCTCACCCCCTCTGCCATCCATAAGCTTTCCTCACCCCCTCTGCCATCCCTAAGCCTCCCTCACCCCCTCTGCCATCCCTAAGCCTTCCTCACCCCCTCTGCCATGCATAAGCCTCCCTCACCCCCTCTGCCACCCATAAGCTTTCCTCACCCCCTCTGCCATCCCTAAGCCTCCCTCACCCCCTTCGCCACCCACTAGCCTTCCTTACCTCCCTCTGCCATCCATAAGCCTTTCTAAACCTCCCAGTTTGCTATAAGCCATTCTTGCCCCCTCTCAAACCCCTACGTTTTTCTTGTCCCTCCTCAAGCCGTTAAAGCTGAATAAAACCTGGAAATTTGACTCTCAGGTTTCATTCAATGCCAGCACTGCTGTGTTCTGAGCCCCCGGGGCATCCCAAATGGGGTGTGAAATCTAAATTTTTGCCCAGTAAAACACGTCCACTTGGTCCAACATTGCATACTAGGGCTCTTGTCCAATCAGACCCCTTTGCCGTGTTTACATCCTTCGGCAAAGGGATCTGATTGCCTTCAATAGCGAGCGTGCACTGCCGCATGCGGCTCCTGCCCCAGCCTATCTGAATGGCACGCAGGGATGCAGGGAATGCGCCAGCTCACGCTCCCCACTGTAAACAATGGTCAAACATCTCTGATTGGATGAAAGCCTGTTCATACCCCCTTGGACTTAGTAAAAAGTTATTACTGGCACCCAAGGAGATTTCACAAAGCATCCAGCAAAGCCAGCAGACGACCCTGGAATCTTTTAGATTCTAGGCTGACTTCTGGTAGGTTTTGTTCCACTTTAAAGTGGACCAACACCCAGGCTGATAGGCCCGGGAATCTATAAGATTCCTGGGCCGATCAGATCCCTCCCCGCGGGGCATCCGAAATCGGGATGCCCCGATCGGGGTGCCCTGCGGAAGTGGACCAAACCCAGGATAGTGAAAATCCTGGGTGTTGGTCCACTTTAAAGAGGAACAACACAAATGAATTTCACTTTCCTGTGTGTTGTTCCTCTCTGCGGCAGCATCCCAAATTGGAATGCCCCGCTGTGTGTACCACCCAAGTCACCCCATTTTACTCACCTTCCTTCCGCTCCCATGGCACAGACTCGGGTGAGAGCGAGTGCGCTGACTGATTTAGATGGCTAAGCCGAGTGGCACCGCCAGCTGCATCCTCCACCCACCTTGGAGGGCTAGGCGTGGGCGCACGCATGCACGGCTAGAGGTGAGTGGAGATGCGGTTGGAGCACACAGGCTCGCGAGGGCTCCGAGAGTGGGGGTTTCCGGGGTTCATGGTTGTTTGCCAACAAACAGTCTTTCTCCACAACACCCATATCAACCAGCCTTACATCTCCGGGGCCCTAAATGCAGGGGGCTCTTTGTAATCGGGGTCCCTGGGCATATTTCCGGATAGCTGGGACTTGGGTTGCGAAGGGAGGCCCTGCCCCCAGCTGAATGGCATGATCCTGGGGTGGGCCCCAAGCCAAGAGCAGGGCCCCTATGCTGCAAAACACTGTGGTCTCTATTCTGCTTTGACGTTCAGGGGTTAATAACTCCGTGTCTCTCCCTCCCTGCTGTACCTGTCTGACACTGATGATTAGCAAACTCCGGCATCGGTTTTTACTTTGTCAATGCTGACAGTGAGGTCACTTGCCTTCAGCCACCCCAGCGTGTCCAGGAGCCTCATCAATCACAGGCAGTACAGCGGCAGCTTGACAGATACACACACACATTAACCCATAAACTGACTCCCGACCCGTTTCTCCCTTACCTTATACTTGTCTGGAGCCAGAGAGCAGCCCCTGCGGCACAGTCACGTGTCTTCAGTGCTGGGAGGGCTGTGTGACATCAGGAGGGCAGAGCCGGGCCATTCTCTCCTGTATGTGAGCTGGCTGCATTGCGGTCTATGGGCAGACGAACGGCGGCACTGTGTGTGCGTGCGAGCAGGCAGCTGCCCAGTGATCACAAGGAAGACATTGTAGTGCAGCTGCAGCCCTAACAAGGCCGCCCCCACCCCAGGCTGAGCCCGAGGCCAGTGCCTCATTTGCCTCATGGCTGCTACGGCTCTGTAGCGGGCTCCGGGCAGCCTATGCGGGCTGCGTTTTCAGGCTGCTGGGCCAGTTTTAACATAGGGGCCTGGAGCGGCAGCTCCGTCCGCCCCTACGTTAATCCGGGCCTGGGTGCAGCTTAAACATACTTCTGCAGATGTGTGTGACCGAGCCCTCTGTTTTCAACCAAGTTTAGAGACAGATTGTAGGTTGGTCAGCAAGCTAACAGGTTTGAGAGCTGTGGCTCCTTTAAGACTTTTGTATCCTAATTCCCTGCTAACGTGCACCTCCCAGGTTAGTTATAAAATGGTCTGAGTGGCTGCCACCCCCCTTTGTTTCTTTTGAATTTGTGCAAGCACATGGGGTGTGGGGTCTAGGCTGTACTGCGAGGTCTTTGACCCTTCCACCCCATGGCTTGCACTTGAGGTTTAGGGCAACCTCAGGTAAGCCTGCTCCCAATTTATCTATTGCATTGTATGTCCCAAATGGGGCTCTCAGAGATTAGAGTTAGGACTGCACCCCCAGAGGCACCTTGGCGCTTGGTGGTGCAGCTTAAGCATACTTCTGCAGATGTGTGTGACCGAGTCCTCTGTTTTTAACCAAGTTTAGAGACAGATTGTAGGTTGGTCTGCAAGCTAACAGGGTTGAGTGCTGTGGCTCCTTTAAGACTTTTGTATCCTAATTGCCCTGCTAACGTGCACCTCCCAGGTTAGTTATAAAATGGTCTGAGCGGCTGCCACCCCTCCTTTGGTCCTGCACTGCAACGCCTGTCCACGCTCAATGCCCGGGGTATCCGGCTCCTCAGCTGCTGCTGCCCCTGCTTTTAACTGATGAGTGAACGGATGAGTGAACCACGCTGGTTTGATCTTCTGGTTTCCTGACGAAAACCGGAAGTGACAGCCGATGACGTCACCCACACACCTCCGAATTAAACATTTTTGAAGGGAAAGCATTTAAAAATAGCGAACTGTTATTCCCTTCTCGCAACCATTCATCAGGGATTACCACCAGTATGCTACCTCAACCCAGCGTGCCTACTCCCATTGGGAGAAGGATTTTAAAGTGGACCAACACCCAGGATTTTCACTATCCTGGGTGTTGGTCCACTTCCGCGGGGCCCCCTGATCGGGGGTGCCCCGCTGTGTGAAACCCCCCAGAAAGCCCCTAAAATCTTACCTTATCGGCGTCGGATAAGCCGCCGCCTCTCGCGCGTCCCTCTTACAGGGCCCGCGCCGGCCATTCACAAACGGCCGGCGTGGGTGCGCGCCCTGCTAGAGAGATGCGCGGGAGGCGGCGGCTTGTCCGTCGCTGATAAGGTACGTTTTTGGGGGGTTTCACACAGCGGGGCATCCCAATCTCGGATGCCCCGCGGGGAGGGATCTGATCGGCCCCGGAATCTATAAGATCAGGGGTGGGTGTTGGTCCACTTTAAAGTGAAATTGCACTACTTGTGCTTTTTCATAATATTATGAGGACTCTGGAAGGTATAAAAACAATAATCTAAAATAATAAAATGGCCGTAGACTAATCAGGCACTCCTCTGTCCCAAGGTTTCCCAGGTAGGAAACACAAAGAACTGAGGTGGGGTGGAAGGGGTGGGGCTTTTAACCTCTGCTCCTGTTTTGTGTTTCCTCCCAGTGGGTGGATCCACGTGGTCAAGCTGAAGGATGACTTGGAAAAATATTATGAACCAAATGGTGTGCTAAAATCCACCCTCTCAATCACCCTATTACAGACAGTGTGCAGATTCCCCCCAATCACCCCATTACAGACTGTACATTACAGGCTGTGTGTGTATCATTCTAATTACAGGCAGTGTGTGTCACATCCCAGTTACAGACATTGTGTGTGGCATCCCAGTTACAGACAGGGAGTGTGGCATCCCAATTACAGGCAGTGTACAGTGTCTCCAGTATTCCTGGAGCTCCAACAACACGGCAGCCGTATCCTGCCGACAAATACGGTAAATGGCCAGTCAGAACGATGTACCCCATATTACCACTTGTCATGCAAGTTTCTTTTGGTCAAAATCAATATATGTTTGGTGGTCCACCCTATATTTATGTGATGTCGATCAGGGCAGTGCTCCAGGTTAAGTAAGGCAATCTCCCACATTTCACATAGTATTTTATTATGTGCATCTCAAATTAGGTTGCCTCAGGTGTACACTGTACATTTTTTTACTCTAGGTCAGCTTTTAAAGGGCTTGTAGCACTTTGGCTAGTCTGAGTAAGCACAAAAGCTGCACCTTCTGCTTTCCTGATCTGTTAAGTCCAATACATGACATAGCAGATTCTTTTTAACTGGACCCTTCTTTGATCCAGTCCCTGAACAGGTCTATGCAGGTGGGTAGGATTCTCTGCTGGGAGAACTAAATGTAAGTGGGCCCTGGTGCAACCATGAGGCCCTATAAAGGCTCATACAGTAAATGTTTCTGTTTTTTAATACAAACGGATGCAGCTAAAGACTGAAACAGCTAAAACAAATGGTGCTTCCATTCTCTAAATTATGCGACTGAGCACAAAGAAGATAATTAAGGAGAAGGATCATCAATGATACAGCCCTCTGACCTCCTGGGCCCTGGTGCGTTCATACCCCCTATAGTCACTCCTCTGCTTGTCCCCCTATCAGCCATGAAAGTGGAGCCTACTGGCTGTGTAATTGGGAGCTGATGAAAGCTGACAGTTGTGAAATGTAGGAAAATCTCTTCATTAACCAGCCATTATAAAAGCCAAGAGGTGCGATTAGCTGTGTGCTTGCTGCTGGAAAGAGAACAAGATGGCTAATTGGTGGATGTGGTAGCCTAATAGAGCAACTGCAGGAATCCTAATGACATTCACGTTATTATTGGTGTCATTGCTGGAGCAGCTTGAAGATTGGACATTGGGTGAGAATTCTTTCTTTTTTCCTTGATAGATGGGTGTACAGGTGAATATCTGCAGGGTTTTATAGATATATATGATTCACACAATGCTTTCTTCTGTCTGAGAATCCTTTGGAAATGCATGCTTTATCCCAGGGGAAACTCAGATATTTTCAGCACAGGTCCACTTACTAGGGTCTACTGTAGGATAAAGGTCCGAGCTGAGCCCCACTCCAAACAATAAGCAATTTGAGGGTCATGTGAGATATGTAGGCCAGTGGTGGGAAAAGGTAGTTAGGTGAGGGTGTAGGCCAGTGACTGGGCTGGGGGTTAGATGAGGGTGCAATGACAGAGGAAAGGGCGCTTTTACCTGTAATGGGGGAGGGGGGGTAGGTGAGACCTGCAGGCCATTGCTGCAGTGGGGTTTAGGTGAGGGTGCAGGCCAGTGACTGGAGTTTAGGTGAGGGTGCAGGCCAGTGACTGGAGTTTAGGTGAGGGTGCAGAAAGGTTAGGTGAGGTTTCAGCCCTATCCTCCCAAAGGTCTGCCTGATCCCCCCCCTTAAAGCATGACAAGCCCTACCCCCTCCCCACAGTGGTCAGCCTTACCATCATCTCCACCCACAGTGTTCAGCCTTACTCTCCTCTTCTTCCACAATGGTCAGCCTTACCCTCCTCTCCACCCACAATGGTCAGCCTTACCCTCCTCTTCACCCACAATGGTCAGCCTTACCCTCCTCTCCACCCACAATGGTCAGCCTTACCCTCCTCTCCACCCACAATGGTCAGCCTTACCCTCCTCTCCACCCACAATGGTCAGCCTTACCCTCCTCTTCACCCACACTGGTCAGCCTTACCCTCCTCTTCCCCCACAATGGTCAGCCTTATCCTACTCTCCACCCACAATGGTCAGCTCTATCCTCCTCATTACAGTGTGATCACCCCACACTCATGGCAATCAGCCCCCAAGTGATCACCCCCCACACAGGTGAAAAAGCACTCAACTGATGTCCACAATTTCACCACGGCCCGCCAGTTGAGTACCCCCACACTATCCTATGTACTTTTAAAATGACTTGGGAAAGAATATTAAAACATTAATATTACAATTTGCTTTCACCTGGAGCTATTACTATACTCACCCATTAATAGACTGTACATTGCTATGCAAATATCAATAACAAAATTAATGTTCAATCTGTAATTTGCTGCACTCTTTTAGTCTCCTGGTAATTCAAAGAGAAGTCAGATCATAGTAAATAAAAAGAGATATATTGAATACAAAATTAAATTCAGTCATGTACCAGCCAATGTAAGAAAACTACAAGCAATGATCATATTCAAAACAAGTAATGAAACCCCACAAAATTAGGATAAGCAATGTATATACAAATGGTATTAAGAATAGTAGCGTGATTACCATATGGTAAGTACTACCTGATAAAAGGGACAGTCAAAATGTTAGCAAGACAACTGGTAAAGCCTACTAAAGGAAAACTCAAAATACTTGAGTAAGTAAGTTTAAGCAAACTAGTTTCTACTATAGGGACCAACAACTATATATACATAATATTTTGCCCCATAAGACTCACCTGCCCATAGGAGGCACCTAGGATTTGGAGGAGGAAAATAAGAAAATCTCCCCAAGAACCAAATAAGGCAAGGCACGGAATCCAACCATTACAAGCAGGGTGGCATTCTCCCCCCATTTCCCATTGCCAGTGTGGCATCCCCCCCTCACTTTCCCCATAGGCAGTGTGGCATTTCCCCCCTCCCATTCCCCATAGGCAGTGTGGGTGTGGCATTTCCCCGCTCCCATTCCCGTAGGCAGTGTGGCATCCCCCTCCCATTCCCATAGGCAGTGTGGCATTCCCCCCTCGCATTCCCATAGGCAGTGTGGCATTCCCCCTCCCATTCTCCATAGGCAGTGGGGCTCTGGCATTCCCACCTCCCATTTCCATAGGCAGTGTGGCATCCCCCCTCCCATTCCCCATAGGCAGTGTGGGTGTGGCATTTCCCCGCTCCCATTCCCGTAGGCAGTGTGGCATCCCCCTCCCATTCCCATAGGCAGTGTGGCATTCCCCCCTCGCATTCCCATAGGCAGTGTGGCATTCCCCCTCCCATTCTCCATAGGCAGTGGGGCTCTGGCATTCCCACCTCCCATTCCCATAGGCAGTGTGGCATCCCCCCTCCCATTCCCATAGGCAGTGTGGCATTCCCCTATTCCATTCCCATAGGCAGTTTTGCAAACTCCGCATCCCATTCCCATAGGCAGTGATCCTTCTTGCTTGCGCTGTCCCCGGCGTCTTCGTTGTATCTGCCGCTGCCACCTGCACACACAGATACCGTGGGTACAGTGGTGGGTGTGGCCGATGCTCAATCGTCATCGTGTGGCCATACCCACCCACTGTACCAAGATGGCCTGCAAAGTGGGCCTCCACCAACCTTTGGGTTATGGTCTGGTCTAGGAGGCTTTTCAGTCTTTGGTCTGACGATAGCAACAAAGCTATCGGCAGACAGAGAGACAGAGCTGTCAATCGGCGGCTGCTCACTGCACATAAGCCACCAAGCACAGCTGCTGGCAGGGACTCGACCTGATGTTCCAGAAAGTAGGCAGGTACCAGACAACCAGCAATCAGTTACTTGGCTGGACTATTACCACACTTCACCACACTGAATATGGCCCTGGGTAAAGGTAGTTAAATAGGAGGCCTATAATGGTTTTATCAATGCCATGTCTACAAAAGAATTTGTGATTGTCTGCCCTTTTATTAATATCACCTTTAGGTGTGTGCCTAATGTTTTTTAGTAAATCCAAGTAGGCAGTGCCCATTCCACAGAAACCCTCTAGCTACAGTGTTCCTACCATTTCCCCATTTCCCCAGTGCTCAGACATTTACCCAATCACCTGATCCCAGTCCCTCCAATGGTCTTGAAGATGGCAGAGACGCATGGTACTGTCATTGAGAGATCTGGTACATGTCTGGGCAGTGGACTATCAGCGATCTCATTTGGGGAATTAAAGGTGAATACAGCATCTTTTCTAAATTTGACTACCTGCAAAATGACTTTAATAATAAGCCCTAATGGAACTAAAGGATAGCTGTATGAGTGGAGGGATCTGGAAAGTATTTCACACTATATGTAGTGGGTTCTAACTCCCTGTTCCTAAAGCAGTGGGGTCTAACTCCCTGTTCCTAAAGCAGTGGGGTCTACCTCTGTAGCAAGATGCACTAATTCTGTAGCATCGTGGCTTACCATCACGGCAGTGGGGTCTACCTCTGAAACAAGGTGGGCCTCCTGACCTTACGGGGACTGCCACTGAACCAGAGGGTCTTAATGCTTGACTAGTAGGCCTTATTAGACCAGAGGGCCCTAATGGACGAGGGAGCAACAATGGACCACTGTGCCAAAGTTCTTCACCACTAAGGACATGTGCACTACGCAGTGGTTTGGCAAAGTTATCTTGAGTGTGGAAACAGCAGGTTTCAAATGCTTTAATGCATGCCGCCTTCCCTTCCATTCTCACTGCCGCCAGTCTGGTGACACAGTCTAAAGATGATAAATAGTGCTGATAGCCGTCATAGCAGCACTGCTTCACCGCGGCTCTCTTGTATTTGCTGGCTGCAAGACAAAAAGTGGCAAAACTCTTCTAGCAGAGATATACAGGTATGGGGTGTAATTCTGTCAGCACAAAAAAAATTTATATCCCCTAGGCAGTGTGGCATGCCCCCATCCCTTAGGCAGTGTGGCATGCCCCCGCCACCCCTATGCTGGAGGCAAAAAAAATGTAACTTACATTAACTATAATGTAATGGCGCCACAGCCAGATGATGGAGGAGTGGTGGGAGGACAGGCAGGGTAGATGAACCTGCCCTGGGCACAGACGTTGCTGCGCAGGCCACGTCCACCACTACACAAGTGTTTGTGCACTTACTGCACCTCCGGGCTGAGGAGCATTGGCGGTCCCATCGCCCAGAGCAGGGACAGTGGGGAGGCTGTAACAAATGTCAAAATAATTCGCTATTCCACCTGCTCTGTGCTTATTTTAAATGAAAACTGGCCTAAATTGAATCTAACTTTTTAGCAGGAATGATGGCTACTCCATCACTTTGTTACACCCGCCTCATGCGGAACTGCACCAGCATGATCCCCCAATACACATTAACTCCTTCCCATATCACAAGTGTAGAGGATACATTGGTTGGACAAATAATGTTAGAACCTTGTGTAGAGAGTACGATGATGGACGGGGTACAATGGCTCCAGGTACATTACAGAGACACTTTTGGCATGGTGTGTAAAGGGGTACTAACTTATACAATGCTACATGTTGTAGAGAGAAAAAATTATGCTGGTACTATGTGTAGGGAGCACAGTGACTGATGACATATAATGGACAAGGAAATCTGGCTTCTGATGCATTACAGGTAGGAGAGGTATGGCGTGTATAGAGCTCCAAGCACTGGTTCTATGTGTAGAGAGGTTGCTGACTGCTGAGAAAGTAAATGACAAGACTGTGTAAAGGAAATATTATGGACAAGGCGAACTGGCTGCTGGCGCATTAGGGGTGTATGGACAACCCCCCCCTCCCCAGACAAATAGAGCATGAGTTATTTTTATATAGGGAGGAGAAGGGACTATGTTCGGGTAGGTCCAGAACCTCCTTTCCCTGACCTGTCTTTCTGTGGTCACATAAGAGGCCTAACCGTGTGGCCGCCTTAAAGTGGGTTGCCTCCCCCCTGCTCCTCTGTGTATGGCCCCATGCGGAATAGATGCTACCAATTGAGGGGCCCCTGTATTGCAATGGAAGTACTGTGTTTGTTTAAAAAAAAAGAAGTTGGGACAGGACCCACCTGAGCTACACTTTGAAAGATGTTGTACCCTTGTGTCTGGATAATCTAGCTTCACCTACCTTCCCTGGTGGAAACCTTTGGGGAGGTGGCCTCACTGCAGGCAACAAAGGCCTGCACACCCCTGCGGTGGGTTACAGGGTACTAACCTCTGCTTCAATGCTTGTAGAGGGCACAGATTGCTGGTACAGTATGTAGTGGTTGTTATGACTAATTGTATAATGTGTAGAGGGGACAATGACTACTTGTACTATGTGATAAGGTGGCACTGATTACTTGGGCAGTTCATTTCAGTAATATGAGTAGCGGGTACAATGACTGACAACTCTTTATGGAGAAGGGACACTCACAGGAGTGACAGGAGACACTGACTGCTGGTACAATGTGTTGAGAGGATACTGACAGTTGGGACAATGCACAGAAGGGACATTGAATGTAGGTATAATATGCAGAGGGGCACTGACTGCTGGTATAACATGTAGCGGAAGCAATGGCTAATGTGACACAGAATGCTGGGACAAAGTGTATAGGGGTCACTGCTTTTACAAAGAATAAAGGGGCTGCTAGTTTTGGACTAAAACATGTTTGTTTAGTCTACATATCAATTCAAAGGATTCCTCCATCATGTACAGACAGAACTTACCCAAACTATCAATCTCCTCTTTAAGAGATGAGCCTCTCACTGCTCTTGGAGCTGCTTTTCGGATCCTATAGATGGGCAAACTTTCGATTCTGCCATGGTCAGGTTCATTCTCTGGTGTTCCCAAGAATCCTTGCTGCTCCACTGACCCCACTTTCTTATCATTGATGAGACCCTTTGATGGAGCCACAGACTGTGCAGACGTCTCTGCATCATCTTCCTTAATCTGCAGTAGCAAATTTCAGGGAGATAACAAGACTGACAGCATTATGGAAATGCCAACATAAATGTAACCACATACATACATTGGGGGATATAAGTTTGGGTACTTTGTTAAAAATCAAGTTTTCATGTACAAAGAGGAACCTAGTGTCCCCATTGGTGGTAAGTCGGATGGGCAACTGTGTGTAGCAAGGTGCAGGGGGTAGATGTGGGTCTGCTTTAGGTTTATAGCAAGGTGGTCTGAGATAGGTAGGAATGGGTGGAAGATGGATAGCTTTAGGGGTCCTCACCATTTCTGTGCATGATGTAGCAGTGGGTACCAAAATAAATAAGCAAGAGATTAGTAGAATTGTTTGGTGATTTTAAAAATAAGGGACAGGAACAGAGTAGATGTTATGTGCAGTTTGTAGCAAGGCATTGGTTTTGTAGCAAGTTTGGAGGTAGAAAGGCAGCAGGACACCTGGTTTTGCTGCCACAAGACGCCCAGTAGCGTCAATAAAATAGACTTTCTGGTGAAATAACTAAAGCTGAAACAATTTTGGGGGGCAGCAATCTGGATAGTTCGGGTGCGCTATCCAGATGCAGATGTTTGAATTTTAAGGTGTTATTCCGGTTTCAGCTGCTCAAACAGAACATATGGAGCACAACATTGCAGTCATTTGATTAAAAGCAGATGTTCATCGGGCCCAATGAGCTGTTAGTACAGTTGTAAACTGTATGGATTCTATAGTGCATAATAACAGGGTTACATTAAACTTACAGGGAATATTTTCCGATCCCCCTCTGTCCAGCTTGAGGGGCCCGTCAGATTGTGCCTGAAAAACACACAAGTGACAAAGCTGTTTATTTTGGAAAGCTTTGAACCTAATTTTATTTTTGTTAGCCCAATTTTGTTTTATTACATTTTCTTTGTGTTTGACTGTATTTTCCCTTTCACTTCCTCACATTTCCTGATTACAGTGTTATTTATAAAGTAGCATGCCCTGTTATTACCAAACACCACACTTAACAACCGTAACAGAGAAACTTCTTGGAGAGCTGGAGAGCCATCCAATAGGATGATTCTAATAATGCACTGCAGAAGTGCTCATATTAAATAAAGCTTAAAAGTAAATCATTATGCTGTATGGTTATGGTCGTTATTCAGGTGACCAAGGAAACCAGTTGTGCAATCACCGGCACTCACGTGATTGCCAGCCACTCCTGAAAGATGAAGAGGTTAACATATGGGATCGCGTAAATTATCACAGAGTTTTGTTAAAGGGTTACTGCTTGTGAAGTTCAGCTTTTTTTTTTAATGGTTTTGTAATGTTGCTTCCTACAGATTCTTTAACACTCAGCTGATACAAGGGGTTGCTTACCTTGTCTGGTGACTGCAGAGGATTCCATAGAGCAGAAAGAAGGCTGAGGATGGGAAGAGGATCATTGTGTAAATAACAGATTGAGAAGGTGTGACCCCTCTGGGAAGATGGGCGATTCCGAGCAGCTCTCAGGACTCCAGTTACACTCTTCCCAGTTGTCTTCTTTGCTCCACCCATTGGATCAGCCCCAACCTTTGTTTTCTCGAAGTTTCTGTGCTTTGCAGTTGTGTTCTGAGTGAACAGGAATATAAGAGTACAAGAATGTGTGTCACAGGCCACCGCTTGTCCCCACAGATGGACCAGCACACTGGTAAATCAGCCCCGGAACCCAAAGACCCCAGATTAAAGACATGCAGCAATTGTATGCAGTGGTGAACCCAGAAATTTTGAATTTTACCTGGGGGGTCCGGTAGGAGGTGTGACACAAAGGGGTGTGGCACCTCTAGGAAGTGGGGAGAGATGGCATTTACCCTGAGAGGCACACATGTGGCAGCTAAACCTCCTCTAATCAGTGATCTTCTGTGCTGCCATGTCTGGATCCCGCCAAAGCTCTGTAGGACAAATTGAGGTATCTGCTTAATGGAGGACTTTTTGGAGGAGGGAGGTGCTAGAGGTGATGTGTTAACTTCATGTGGACCATGGTCCTTTCTGGCAGAGATGGCAAATTGGGATTATATTTGCTTTAAAGTGGATCAAAACCCAAGATTTTGACTATATAGAGTTTGGTCCTTGCTCCCAGGGCCCCATCTCCTACTACCCTCTAACAGGGAACGTTCCTGCGCTGGGCATTCACAAATGTCTGCTGCGGATGCACGCCCTGCTAGAAGTATAGCAGGGAGCACCTGCTGCTTGTGCATGCACCGTTGGAGCGAGGAAGAAGATGAGTTTATGGTGCGATCGGGAGGGGGGTTCCACACAGCGGGGCATCCTGAATCTGGATGTCCTGGGGGGGGGGAATTAAGTGATTTCAGGGCCGTCGGGCCTGGGATTTAGTCCGCGTTAAGTTCAGGGACATACTACCTTTGTAGTTCTTCTAGGAAGGGTTCTGGTCCACAGGGGCACTAAGCTAACCTAACCAATTTCTTCATACCATCAGTGCACCCTGCATTAGAAAAATAGTCACCATTTTCTGTGGGTCTCTGCTGTCTTCACTGGGTCACATCACTGGCTGCTGTCTCCTATGGGTCCCTTGGTCCTCACTGCTTGGTTTTTACTGACTCTTCTTTGCCATCACAGCTCCACTATCAGCTACATTTCCACCCCCTTTAATTATTTATGATCCTTCTGCTGGAAGCTGGGTGGTGGCTGGGTTACATTAGCTGTCGCCTACTAATGATGCCCCTAGCCTCCCTGCTGCCCCCTTATCTGGCCTTCTCCCATGCTGCACCTCCACCTCTGCCCTGCTCTCAAGCTCCACTCCTATCTCTGCTCTGCTCCCATGCTGCACCCCTCATCTTCACCCTGCTCATCTATCTCTGTTCTGCTCCCATGCTGCACCCCCATCTCCACTCTGATTGCCGCTCTACCCCCATCTCCGCTATGCTCCCTGATCTCTGCCTTGCTCCCATGCTACACCCCCATCTCTGTCCTGCTTCCAGGGCACACCCCCATCTCCACCCTTTAATCTCATCTCTGCCTTGCTCCCTAATCCCTATTCTTCTCACACATTGCACCCCTATATACAATCTGCTCTGCACCCCCATTTCTGTTATGCTTTCTTTCTACACCCCCATATCTGTCTTGCTTGCACGTTGCACCCCCTTCTCCACCCTGTTCCCACACTCCATCCCCATCTCTGCCCAGCTCCCATGCTGCACCCCCATCTCTGTATCTACCCTCTTCCCCCACTGCACTCTTATCTCTGCTGTTTTCACACGTGGCACCCTGATCTCTGCTCTGCTCCCACACTGCACCCCTATTTTCACTCTGCATTCTCCTCTCTGCCCTACTGCCAATCTGCACCCCCATCTCTGTCCTGTATGTGTGTATGCAAGTGTGGGTGCAGTGTATTCTGCCTATCCTAGGTTTTGGTCCTCTCCCCTGGGGTACCCCAATCGGGGGTGCCCCGCTATGTGAAACCCCCCAGATCTCCCGGATCAACTCACTGCGGTCCTACGGCGCATGCGCGGCCGCTCGTCCAATCAGCGTACTCGGAGCCGCTGAGCTATGGACGTCTAACCCGACGTCTACGCTCAGTGGCTCTGAGCGTGCTGGTGGCCATATCTTGCGCTTCCCTCTAACAGCCATTCACAAATGGCACGCGCCCTGCTAGAGGGAAAGCGGGGATGCAGCCCGTCCATTCGCCTTTATACCGGCATTAAGGTAAGTGTAGCGGGTGACCTGGGGGGTTTCACACAGCGGGGAGGCAATGGGAATCTTATAGACTCCTGGGCCGATCCAGCTGGGTTTAACATAATTCCAGGCAATACAGTGGAACTACAGTGGTACAGAGCAACACAGTTATATCTTCATGCAGTACTACAGTTTATAGCTAACCCCTTGGCAGGTGCTCAGGGAAACCCCCCAGCCACTATTCTCTGCAATTTAAATATTTAAAAATAAAAATATAAAAAATAAATCAATTATTGCTGCAATGCTCCCCTGATGCCAATGGGGTGGGGGGGGGGGGGTCTATGCATGGCAGCCATTGACTTTAGTGACAGTTGAACTTGAGTGACAGGAAGTACAGTCTTCTGCACAGGATTGGGTGACAGATCAGTCACTCAAGGTTCCAGCTTCAGCTTCCATGCAGATTACCGATGCCACAGTGAGGTGTGTTTTATGTTATTGCCCAAATTGTGCTTTACATGAGGCCAGGAGAGGTGAATGGTATACTACAAGATACTTGGAATTTATCTTTATAATCTTTCTATCTAAGTAGACCAAAACTGGCCCTGCAGTCTATGAGACTTTAGGGCCGCCTGATTCTCTTGCCACCAGGGCATCCCGAACTGAGTTGCCCCGCTGATTGAACGAGCAGCCAGGCATGCGTCGTTGTACGAAGTAGAGGTGAGTAGATTTGACGAAAAGTTGGGGTTTCTCACAGCGGGAACGGACCAAAATCTAGGATAGTGAAAGTCTCTGGTTTTGGTCCACTTTAAGCTTTCCCTTAAATTCTTTAAGTTGACACTGCCCTCTTCCCCTTCTCTGCTCCCATGCTGATTCCTTCAGTGTCCTATTCCTTACAAATCAGAAATAACTCACCAACTAAGGACTGTAAACTTTTATTTGGTGCTAGTCCTGATCATCTGAAACAGTGTATGTTTTAGGTCACATGATGCATACAGTATGTCTTTAGCCATGCTTAGCATGTGAACAAAGCTCCAGCATCTTTGCCAAGCCCAGACCAAACCAATTGCAACCACTTCATGTTTAACAGAAACTCCAGCTAACTGACCTATTTGATGTAAGCCATTTCTTGTACCCGTGTTGGACTGGTGTGTTGTGTACCTACCTGCAGAATGGACTCTGGAGGGCAAGCTTACCTGTTTGTTTTTAAGGCTTGTACTCACAGATATTATGCAAAACTATTGTGTGAATGGATAACACATGCTCTTCTGCCATAGACCTGCAACATCTGGAAAAACCTTCTGCTCTATCTATTGAAAATATACAGAATAATATTAGCATAGTGCAACTAATACACTTTGACTGACTGATAGTGAGTCGCAATCGCAACCGCATGAATTGGCCCAAGACAACACGGGATGCAGTGGGGTTGGGATCCAGCTCAGATTCAGGTGAGCTACTGTTTGTGGACTAGCACCAATCAGCTCCATGGAACACAGCAGCTTTGTTACTTGATTTTCATGACACAATGCAGATTACGAAAGATGAGTTACCATTGACTGTATAAGACTCTATGGCCTTGATTCACTAATAGTTGAAAAAAATTCTCATGGTAGTAAAAAATTCCATTCATGAGAAAAAAGCCTGAGAATGTCACTGTTAGAGAATCACCAGATAGGAAGACAATGGAAGTCAATGGCACTTTTTTACCCCTTAGTATTGAACTTTTTACCTGTAGTAAAAAGTGCCATTGACTTTCATTGTCTTCCTATCTGGTGATTCATTAACAGTGATATTCTCAGGCCTTTTTCTCATGAATTGAATATTTTACTACCATGAGAGTTTTTTTCAACTCTGTGAATCGAGTCCAATGTATCACAAGCTGTTGGCTAAGAAACAAAGGGCTCAATCCATGCTTTACTTTTGAATTTAATCAGAAAAGAATGGCAGTTTCTGTCAAACTCCATTAAATGAAAGCGCCCTTTTAAGGATTCTATTTCTGGGCCTTGGTCCAAATGCCTGAAGTTAGATGCATCCTTAGCCCAGGTTTCAAGGGCATCAGACCTCAGCTTTGAGGATTCTGGCTCCCTGCGAGACCCTATGGACAGGTGCACAGATGGAATTTTCAAAAGGGCTTGCATCCAAATGTGTGGCTAGGAACGTGGGGGGCTGGCTCAATAATTTAAAGGGGTACATTACGTCAAACACCCCTAAACAGGCTCTGTTGGATACCCTACCGAGCGTGTTTAGGGTGATCGCGTTTCTGGAAGATGCCTCGGCAGAGGCGGGAGGGGCTACGGACAAAAAAATGCCCTTCTTAATAGTGCCAGAAGGCCCATATGGTTAAAAGTGGTTAAAAAAATCCCTATTAAAAACTAAAGATTCTGGAAACCTTTCCTCAAAATACGTCCAAGAAACATTGGAGTCAGCATAAGGGGGCTCCAACGACAGTTTAGTTTGTAATCTCCCTCCCCCTGCTGACAAGTCTCTCCCCTAAAGCTGGGCTTCATGTGGGGGGCAGCCTGACTTTTTTTCCTGGGGCTTAAATGTCAATCACATCAAATTCCTTTGTGATTCAGACCATCTTACAGGGGTATTGGTTGGAGCTACTTTCTCTTACACCAGACAGGTGCCTGGTCAACCACCTCCCTCAGGATCCGGAGAGGAAAATCGCCTTCACCCTAGTCATCCAGGAACTTTATCTCAAAAAGGTAATTGAGACAGTTCCAGCCTGGAGCCAGGGAAAGGGGTTTTATTCCCATGTATTTTTGGTAAAGCAACCCTCGGGTGCATTTCGAATTGTTCTCAACCTGAAGGCCTTAAATGTCTTCATCTGGTACAAAACGTTCCAAATGGAATATATTTTCACCACCCCAAATCTACTTTTTTCATTGTATACATAGATTTACAGGATGCACCTCCTTATCCCCATTTTTCAGTTACACCTCAGATTCCTCGGGTTTGCGATCTGTTTGGATACAGAGATCCGGCACTTCCAATACTAAGGAGTTCCTTTTGGAATCTCTTCGGCACCAAGGATCTTTACAAACATCCTTGCCGAGGTCATGGGGGTATTTCCAGGTCTAGTACAGAATCAGTACCCCTCTCCTAATTGAAGGACCTGGCCTGGCTGATCAACACAGAAGTCTTTCATTGGCCCGTCTCAGACTTGCAGATTTCTGGGGTTCCTGCTAAACAGTGTCAGCCAGGCCATTTCACCACCCTTAGACAAACAGCTAAACCAAATGAGGCAAGTAGGGGAGCTACACCAGTCTCAAGAAATATCTTGAGAGTACCAGGACTCATGACATCTACTATCCCAGCAATCACTTGGGCACAGTTACATACCAGGCCTCTCCAAGCCTTCCTCTTGCGAAATTGGGACCGCAACCCACTATCACTAGACTCCTTAGTTATCCGCACAGGGGGAAGTAAGGGAGAGTCTACGTTGGTGGTTGAATCCTCTAAATCTTCAGGAGGACAGAAGTTGGAGACAGTCAAACATACTGATCATCACAACAGATGCCAGCGCATGGGATTGGGGGGCGCATCTAGATTTCTTTTACGTCCAGGGAACAAATAAATAAATCCTCGGATTTCAGGGAACTAAAGGCAATCGATTTAGCCCTTTCTCAAGCCATTGTTGAAGAACAGGGAAGTACAAGTGAGGTCCGACAACGTAATGGCAGTTGCCTACATAAACCAACAAGGAGGTACAAGGTCAGTGACTCTGCCAATTTGTTTCTGTCACCCCTTCAGTCCAATGTAAGGTCCATCTAAAGGGGACTCTGATCTCTGTGGCAGACCTCTTGAGCAGGACACAATGCTCTCAGAGTGGCTTCTTTCAAATCGCTCTGAGGTGGGGGTTGCTAAAGATCGACTTATTTGCCAAAGCTGCAAATACCAAATGCCCACAGTTTTCTCTCTGTGTCGGGGGGCGGAGCTCTGAGGGTGGACACCCTAGCTCAGACATGGGACATTCCCTTAGCATATGCCCACCCACAATTCACCTCCTCCCTCAAGTTCTAAGGAAAATAGTGACAGAAAAGTCAACGGTGATACTAATCGCCCCGGCGTGGCCCAAAAGAGGATGGTTTTCTGCATTAGCAAATATGTCACTCGAGGAGCTGTGGAAACTCCCTCAAGTTCCAGATCTGATATCCCAGGGGGCGGTCGTCTATCCAAACCGCAAAAATCTAAGTCTGACAGCATGAGAGGTTCTGAGAGGTTGTCCCGCAAAGTAACCACAAGAAAAATCTACCTCAAGGTGTGGAAATAATGTTGTGTGGGATCAACAGTCTAAGAAATCTGGTGTCCTCAGTCCTGGAATTTTTACAAGAAGGGTTCGAACTTGGTTTAGCAGTGAGTAGTTTCAGCTAGATCTGTCTTTTTAGACATAAGATTAAGAAAATAGCTTGGTGAACATATTTCACATCCATCGCTAGGAAAAAGCGAGTGGTCCATAGCAGATGTCCTACATGGAATTTGACCTCGAAGAGAACAAATCTCGATTTAAACCTCTATCAGAGGGGTCTACCTCCTAGCTATTACCTCGGCTAGGAGGGTTAGTGGCATTCAGGTCTTATCGATTAGAGAATATATTTTTTTTCTTTTCTCCTGGACAGGGCTATTTTAATGCCAGATCCCTAAAATAGCCTCTACCTTCAACATATCTGAGGACATTGTCCTTCCCTCTTTCTCTAATAACTCTGAAGAGGCAGAAGACCACAACCTAGATGTACACAGATATCTGATTTGTTACCTAGAACACACACACGACTGGTGCAAATCCTATAGACTGTTTATGTTCTTTAGTGGCAAGAATAGAGGTATAACTGCCTCTAAAGCCACCATCTCAGATGGATCAGACAAGCTTTTTCCCTGGCCTACACTTGAATAGATACTCCTCCTCCATACATAGCTGCACACTCCACGAGAGCGGTTTCTACCTCCTGGGCAGAAAGGACAGGTGCTTGCTTGGATGAAATTTGCAAGGCAGCTACCTGGTCCGCACCCCCCAGCTTTTGGTAGAAGAGTCCTACATTCGGTAGCCCACCCTTCGTAATCAACTTTCTTGTTTATCCTCTCAGTGGCCACCCTGAAGGACGAAGGGAGAAAATCCCAGTTAGACATATTAGTAACTTATTTTCTACAAGTCCTTCTGGACTGCCCTAGCTACTCTCAGGGCAGAGCATCATAAGAGCCATATATATATGTTGGAGATAAGAAGACCAAAAAATTAATCTTCACCCTTCTCTGCTTCTTTTCTTTTTTTATTTTTGCTGCTGAAAAACTATTTACATATATACAAATCCACTAGGACTAGGCGTCTAAGGAGTAGATACAGTAAGCCAGCAGAAGGGGGGGTCTGAAGGCCTTGTCCTTATGCAACTCTAAATAAGGAGGTTTAATCGATAAATCTGCTAATTCAGAAACTCAGAAAAAAGTAATCGACACTAGAAAGTGTCATCAAGTTCAGAGAAGCTTCTGCCAGAGGTTCAAAGGGAACACCCTGTAGGGCTGACAATACGAAGTTCAGGTTCCAGGCGGGCAGAATAGGCTTACGCGGAGGGTGCACATGAGTGACCCCCTGCAAAAAGGTCCTAATAAGCTTATTCTCAGCAATGGGCTTCTGAAAAAAGATGGATAAATCCGAAACTTGCCCCTTTAGAGTGCTCAATTGAAGCCCCTCATCCAGACTCGAGCCCCTCATCCAGAAATGCAAGAATTATGGAGACAGAAGCAAACCATATGATTTACACCAGTCAATAAATACACGCCACACCCTATAGTAAATCTTTAAAGTGGACCAACACCCAGGATTTTGACTATCCTGGGTTTTGGTCCACTTCGGCGGGGCACCTGTCCCCGCTCCCACGTGACTGGACGGTCCAATCCCCGCCAACGTCCAGGCGGGGATCAGGAACGTCCAAGCGGCTGTGGGTGTCTGGGGGGGTTTCACCCCGCGGGACATCCCGATCTCGGATGTCCCGCGGGGTGGGAGGTGATCGGCCCGGGAATCTTATAGATTTCCGGGCCGATCACCTCTCGGTGTTGGTCCACTTTAAAGAAGTCTGTTTCTGGGCCTGAATCATGGTCTGAATAACTCTGGCCAATTAACCCTTCTCTGTTAAGATGGTGGTTTCAATAGCCAGTCTGTCAAAGCCAGAATTCATAAATTGGGGTGCCATAAGGGCCCCTGTGTGAGAAGATCTGGATCGTCGGGGAGCCGCCAATGTTTGCCCTCCGACATCCTTACTATATCTGAGAACCAACTTGTGAATCTTCCGATTGTGTCGATGTACAAAGAGATCTACATCCAGATGACCCTGCAAGTTGTCCACTCCTGGTATGTGAATCGCTGAGATGCATGGAACATGCCCAAAGAAATATCAGGCTCACTTCCTTAAGAGCTCTCTTGCTCCTGGTGCCCCCCTGGTTGTTGATGTATGCCACCGCTAGAGGTGAGCGAACTTTTGAAAAGTTCGATTCGGCCGATTCGCCGAATTTCACAAAGAAATTCGGGTTCGGCCGAATCGAACTTTTACGAAGTTCCCCATCAAAAATGCCGGCATGGTGGGAGCGGGCCGGCCGGTTCCGCTGACAGCGGAGCCGGCCGGCGGGCCGGTCAGCGCGGAACCGGCCGGCCCGCTCCCACCATGCCGGCAAAAATGCTTTTTTTTTTGTTTGTTTGTTTTTTAAATGCCGGCATGGTGGGAGCGGGCCGGCCGGCTTTACCGGCCCGCCGGCCGGCTCCGCTGTCAGCGGGCCGGATTTGCCGGCCCGCTGACAGCGGAACCGGCCGGCCCCCTCCCACCATGCCGGTACTTTTTTTTTTTTTTATTTCAGGAAAAATTCGATCGGCACGAACCACAAAATATTCGGGTTCGTGCCGAATCGAATATTTCCTGAAATTCGGAGCGAATTCCGGTTCGTCCGAACCGGTTCGCTCATCTCTAGCCACCGCCATCAGGTTGTCCTGCTAAATCCTGACAGGTTAGAAGTCCAATGTGTGAGGACTAAGAGAATCGCTCTCAGCTCTAGGATGTTTATGGGGAGTTTGTTCTCCCCCGGACTCCACGGTCCCTGGATCGTCTGTGATTTCCAGACCCCCCCCCCAACCTGTTAGGCTGTGTCAGAAAATTCCACCTTGTTTGCTGAATTGTTGTACATGTTTGTCCTGCACAGGTTTCTGGCATTTATGTATTTCAATAAAGGTCTGCTGCTACCTTGTAAATACCATATTTGTGACCCAAAAGACACACCCAGGATTTAGAAGAGGGATATAAAAAAAAAATATTCTGCTGGGCTAAAATCCTCCCTCCCAATCACCCTATTACAGACAGTGTGCAGAATCTCCCCAACGACCCTATTACAGGCCGCACATTACAGACAGTGTGTGTATCGTCCCAATTACAGGCAGTTTGTGTATCATTCTAATTACAGGCAGTGTGTGTGACAACCCAATTCCAGGCAGTGTGCAGCATGCCCCCCCCAGGATTCCCAGAGCTCCCACACCACGGCAGCCATATCCTGCCGACAAATGCGGTAAATGGCCAGTCAGAACCACGTACCACATATTACCACTTGTCATGCAAGTTTCTGTTGGTCAAAATCAAGATATGATTGGTGGTCCACCCTATATTTAGTAAGGCAGTCTCCCACATTTCATATCGTATTTATTTTTTTTTTTGTTTCAATATTTTTATTGAATATTTTCAACAAAACATTACTACAAAGCGTACAGCATTATACTGCCATCCCGCGCAGGGGAGGTATAAAGAGGAAGAAAGAAAAAGGTAGCGACATTCGTTTTCATAGTATTGCAAGTTGACCAAGCTAGTGTTCAACAGTCCACCGTGTGACTACAAGTGCGATGAGGCACGAGACCCGCGCAGTCACCAATAGCACGATTTATACTATGCAGTGGTCTTTTCTAGGTCCGTGAGGGCCACGGAACCTCACGGTGTCCGCGACCAGCACCGACGCCTGTACGCACATTGTCTCACGCCCATCGCACCAGGCCCACCGGGGCATGCAACTGGACAGTCAGACACTGCCATGCGTTTGTACAGAGGAGAATCATTACAAAAGAGAAAACATTAAAACCGTTGCATTGCAGAAAGAGAAAGAAAGTGACCCAAAAGGATGGGCGAAGTGTAAAGAGGGGAGGAAGAGAAAGAGGGGAGGAAGAGAAGGAGGGAGGGAAGGGAGAGAAGGAGAGGGAAAGGAAAGGAGGGGGGAGGAAAGGGAAAGAAGGAGGGAGGGGGGGGGATAGTCACTCCCGCGCTCCACCAGACACCACATGCGGTAATTATAGCACCCGCATAGATTCGCCAGGCCAGGCAAATCTTATCCAGGGTTCCCATATAGAGAGAAATTTGTCATGGGAGTTGGTCAGAATACTAGACAACCTCTCATTAATGAGAAAGCCGTTCATCCTAGCCGACACCTCTGAGATTGGGGTAAACTGCGTCTTCCAGGCCTTGGCTATGGTCTGCTTGGCCGCCAGGAGGAGGTAGACAAAAAGTCTGTGTTGCTTACTGGACAGCTCCCAGGGCTTACAGTGCAGGAGGGCAACCCAGGGATCCTTCTTCATGCTAGATCCGAAGATTTCATTAGCCATCCTGAACACCTGACTCCAAAAGCGAGTCAGCATCGGGCAGGTCCACCAGGTGTGCAAGAAGTCCCCATCTGCACTGCAGCCCCTAAAGCACGTCCTAGCCTGCCCCGGAAATATCCTGCTCAGGTGGCTCGGCACCAGGTACCAGCGGAGCATAACCTTATAGGCTGTTTCCACTGTCAGGATGTTGATGGAGCATTTTGGGATGCGAGGCCATATCTCTGTCCACCCCCTTTCTCCCACAGGTGGACCTAGGTCCCTTTCCCAGCCGCTCACATATGCGTGGGACTCCGGCTTAGTTTCGTTTAGTGTTGAATAAATTAGGGAGATTATTCCCCTCTGAAAGGGGTTATTAGCGCAGAGAACCTCAAAGGGGGTCATCACCTGGAAGGAAGGACATAATTTTGTCAAGGGCAAAATCCAGTGCCTCAATTGGATGTAACGAAAATATTCCTTGTGGGGGACACCATATTTCTCCTGTAAGGCGCTGGAGGAACCAAGGCCCTCCCCAATGAGTAGGTCAGCTATTTCGTATATACCCCGATCCTGCCACCATTTAAAAGCCAGTTTGTTTTGTTCACCTGGGGGAAAGTTTGGGTTGTCCCACAAATGAGCCAGGGGAGTATGGGGGGACCTCAAGGAGGCGGAGTACCTAACCAAGTCCCACACTGTGAGAGAATGTCTCATTAGGGGGCTGAGCGCTTTGGGTCTGTGTCCGGGGTCTGTCCATAGTAGACTGTCGATGGGTATTGGTGCGCAATTGGGGAGCTCAAGAAAAACCCATAATGGGGGTTTGAGGTGGGAATGCAAGGGGACCAGCTGGGCGATCTGCGAGGCTTTATAGTATTTGATTATGTCGGGCACCCCTAGCCCCCCTTGTGTTCTGTGAGCTAGCATAGTGCGCTTGGACACCCTTGGGCGGCCCGCAGACCATATGAAAGCCAGGATTCTCCTCTGCATCACCCGGAACATGTACAGTGTGATTTTAGTCGGCAGTGCTCTGAAAAAGTAAAGTAACTTTGGGAGGATCGTCATTTTAACCGCATTAATGCGGCCTATCCAAGAGATCGGGTATGACTTCCAGACCTCCATTAAGCGGGTTAAGGACTTAAACAGAGGAGGATAATTGGCTTCATACAGGTCAGTAAACTTGGCCGAAATGCGCACCCCCAGGTATGGAAGCGGCTCTGTTGTCCAGCGGAAAGGGAAGTTGGCCTTAATCTGGTCCACCACGTCCACCGGCAGAGACACATTCAATGCCCAAGACTTTTCGTTATTAATTGTTAAGCCCGAAACCTGGGCGAATTGGTCAAGGACCTTGTACAGGTTCAGGAGCGAGGTGACCGGCTGGGTGATGGCGAGCAATGCATCATCTGCAAAGAACATGGCCTTATGGTGGATGCCAGCTACCTCCAAGCCCTTGATGCTGGGGGAATTTTGTATTGTTATGCCCAACGGCTCCATGGCCAGGATGAAGAGGAGCGGGGATAAAGGGCATCCCTGCCGAGTTCCCCTACCAATACTGAATGTCCCTGAGGTAAAGCCCAGGTAGCGCACTCTGGCTGCAGGTGACTTGTAAAGAGCTCCCACCCAGTCCAGGAACCGCTGCCCAAAGCCCCATTTCCCAAGCACCCACAATAGATAGTCCCAGGACAGGGAGTCGAATGTCTAGGGAGAGCAGAAAGGCCGGGATGTCCCTGGAGTGGGCGTGGTGGACCAGGTGAGCCGCCCTTCTGATGTTATCCCCAGCTTGACTTTTTATAGTACAGGCTGCTGAACCCGTCCGGACCCGGGGTCTTGGCGGTCTTTAGGGATTTAATGGCGAGAAGCACTTCACTCTGTGAGATGGGCGCCTCCATCCTGTCCACATCCCCCTGTTCAACGTGGGGTAAGTCAACCTGGTCAAAAAACTTATCCCGTATAGCCGTACACGTGTTTGCTGGGGCTGAGTAAAGAGCTGAAAGGAATTCCCCAAAGGTTGATACAACTTTGTTGGGGTCAGCCGTGACAACCCCCGAGCTGAGCTTCAGTTTTATGGGCTGCCGCCTATCCAGGTCAGCGGCCCTCAGCTTCCGAGCCAACATCGTGTCCGGCTTGTTACCTCTTGAATAAAATGTTTGCTTCGACCACCTGAGTCTTTTCTCGGCCTGGTCATCCTGGAGCGTGTTAAGCTCCAGTCGCAGTCTGGCTACAACCTTCTTATTTCTGGAGTTCGGGGCTCTCTTCCACTGTATTTCGGCTCGCTCAAAACTCAAGGTCAACTCCCTTATTCTCCTTTGTCTTTCGCGCTTCTCAGCAGAGGCTATGGAAATAATGTTTCCTCTCATGGTGGCCTTATGGGCCTCCCATAAGGAGATCGGGGAGGAGACCGAGTCAGAGTTTAGCAAGAAATATTCCTTAAGAGCCTCCTGAATTTTAGAGCAGGTAGGTTGTCTAGACAGAAGAGAATCGTTGAGCCGCCAGCTATAAGAGTGCTTGGTTGAGACCAGGAGGTCCAAGACTGCCATTACAGGACTGTGATCAGACCAGGCCGTAGCATAAATTTTAGAATCTATAGTGGCGGGTAGCACTGATTGAGGGACTAGTATGTGGTCTATCCTACAAAACGAACCGCGAGGATTGGAATAGAATGTAAAATCGCGGACTCTAGGGTTCTTTTCCCGCCAGACATCGCACAGGCTGTGGCCGTTAAGGAGGTCGCGGAAGGCCACTGACTGGGTATCCGGGGCTGGGAGCACTGTCCCGGACGTTGCCTGTCCAATCCGGGGTTTATTACTAGGTTTGAGTCCCCTCCCATTATCAGGACCCCCTTAGTATTATTCTGGATAACAGTAAGCAAATGTTTGAAGAAGCGGGTCTGGAAGGTGTTGGGGGCATAATACGTGACCAAGGTGATCTCCACATCGTGAAGTCATATTGTATTTATTTCTGCATCTCAAATTAGGTTGCCTCAGGTGTATACTGTACAGTTATTTTTTTACTTTAGGCTTTGGCTAGTCAGAGTAAGCAGAAAAAATGCACCTTCTGCTTTCCTGAACTGCTATGTCCAATACATGACATAGCAGATTCTTTTTAACTGGACCCTTCTTGTATCCAGTCCCAGAATAAGTCTATGCAGGTGGGTAGGATTGTCTGCTGGGAGCTTGTCATTAGTGGCATAACTAAATGTGAGGGGGCCCTGATGCAAACGGATGCAGCTAAAGACTGAAACAGCTAAAACAAGAGGTGCTTTCATTCTCTAAATGATGCCACTGAGCACAAAGAAGATAATTAAGGGGAAGTATCAACAATGATACAGCCCTCTGACCTCCTGGGCCCTGGTGCGTTCATACCCCCTATAGTTACTCCTCTGCTTGTCCCCCTATCAGCCATGCAAGTGTAATTGGCAGTTGATGAAAGCTGACAGTTGTGAAATGTAGGAAAATCTTTTCATTAACCAGCCATTATAAAAGCCATGAGGTGTGATTAGCTGTGTGCTTGCTGCTGGAAAGAGAACAAGATGGCTAATTGGTGGATGTGGTAGCCTAATAGAGCAACTGCAGGAATCCTAATGACATTCACTTTATTATTGGTGTCGTTGCTGGAGCAGCTTGAAGATTGGACATTGGGTTAGAATTCTTCCTTTTTTCCTTGATAGATGGGTGTACAGGTGAATATCTGCAGGGTTTTCTTTTCATTTATTCTTTTGAATATACATCCTAAGATATATGATTCACACAATGCTTCCTTCTGTCTTCATTCTGAAAGGTCTGAGAATCCTTTGGAAATGCATGCTTTATCCCAGGGGGGAACTTGAATACTTTCAGCACAGGTCCACTTACTAGGTCTACCGTAAGATAAAGGTCCGTGCTAAACACCAACAGTAAAGAACCACACACCAAATAATAAACAATTTGAGGGTCATGTGAGATATGCAGGCCAGTGGTGGGGAAAGGGAGTTAGGTGAGGGTGGTTTAGGTCACGGTGCAGGCCAATGATTGAGGGAAGGGTGGGTTATACCTGTAGGGAGAGGGGGGTTAGGTGAGACCTGCAGGCCAATCCTGGGGTGGTGTTTAGGTGAGGGTGCAGGCCAGTGAGGATCGGGGTTAGGTAAGCAGTGCAGGTCAGCAGTTGCAGAAAGGTTAGTTGAGGCTTCAGCCCTATCCTCCCAAAGGTCTGCCTGATCCCCCCCCCCCCAACAATGACAAGCTCTACCCCCTCCCCACATTGGTTAGCCTTACCCTCCTCTCCACCCACAATGGTTAGCCTTACCCTCCTCTCCACAAACAATGGTTAGCCTTACCCTCCTCTCCCCCCACAATGGTCAGCCTTACCTTACTCTCCACCCACAATGGTCAGCCTTAATCTCCTCTCCACCAACAATGGTCAGCCTTATTCTCCTCTCCACCCACAATAGTCAGCATTACCCTCCTCTCTCCCCCACAATGGTCACCCTTACCCTCCTCTCCAACCACAATGGTCAGCCTTACCCTCATCTCCCCCCACAATGGTCAGCCTTACCTTACTCTCCACCCACAATGGTCAGCCTTAATCTCCTCTCCACCAACAATGGTCAGCCTTATTCTCCTCTCCACCCACAATGGCCAGCATTACCCTCCTCTTCATCCACAATAGTCAGCATTACCCTCCTCTCCCCCACAGTGGTCAGCCTTACCCTCCTCTCCCCCCACAATGGTCAGCCTTACCCTCCTCTCCCCCCACAATGGTCAGCCTTACCCTCCTCTCCCCCCACAATGGTCAGCCTTACCCTCCTCTCCATCCACAATGGTCAGCCTTACCCTCCTCTCCCCCCACAATGGTCAGCCTTACCCTCCCTCCATCCACAATTGTGAGCTCTATCCACACTCACGCCAACCAGACACAGCAAAAGCACCCACATACCACAAGCAGCCTTATCAGCATAGTGACGTGGTCCTGCCTGCAGTGATAAGTACTCATTGACATTGCAGGTGGAAATAAAAAAGCTGTCTGCATGTTCCTGTGGGGGCACTAAAATAGGGTGCACGCAGGTGAAAAAGCACTCAACTGGTTCCCCCGCTCTATCCTATGTACTTTCAAAATGACTAAGTTTTGGAAAAGAATAATAAAACATTAATATTACAATTTGCTTTCACCTGGAGCAATTACTATACTCACCCATTAATAGACTGTACATTGCTATGCAAATATCAATAACAAAATTAATGTTCAATCTGTAATTTGCTGCACTCTTTTAGTCTCTTGGTAATTCAAAGAGATGTCAGATCATGGTAAATAAAAAGAGATATATTGAATACAAAATTCAATTCAATCACGTACCAGCCAATGTAATATAACTACAAGCAAAGATCACATGCAATGCATAGGTAAGTAATGAAAACCCACAAAATTAGGATGAGCAATGTATATACAAATTGTATTAAGAATAATAGCGTGATTCTTTATGGTAAGTACTACCTGCTAAAGGGGACAGTCAAAATGTTAGCAAGACAACTAATATAGCCTACTTAAGGAAAAGTTAGTAATAATAACTAATAATTTCTACTATAGACCAACAACAGCCAAGAAATATATATATATATATATATATATATATATATATATATTTTTTTTTTTCTCTATGTCCCTTTCTTATAATATGTCTATAGTGCATGCTCATGGCCAGATGTACAGCTTGGCACAGAAAAGCCAAAGCCTAACCCTGTCCATCTGTATAAGTTGTACTATATGCGGCACTCTGCTCCATGCTATGTGCACACATCTATTGGGAATTAGCCTAGGGTTCCCCTGGACCGCTCATTTTCCTCTTCTTAAACCTGGAGCATTCCTTCATAGGTTACATGGCTGTGCAAGGAATCTTTCCCAACCTGTCACTATGATGTCACTTGCCAAAGAATCGTGGTTACCTCAAGTTGCTGGCGTTAATAAAATACAATTTACATACTGTATACTCGCCTTACCCCCAACATCGGCTGTGCTGTAGCTACTTCTCACTACTCTAAGTAGTGACTTCATCTATAATTTTCTCACTTCACAGCCACATTTTCTCATTTGACCAGCAATGGATTTAGCATCATGTTCTGAGCACACACTTCTCCCTCCAATCAAAAGTGGGGGTCTGTTACCTTATGACTAGGAAGGAGCATGCGCTAAGCAAGCAGGGATGAGTGGTAACAAGAACTGCCAGTCAAAGGCAGGGCCAGATTATGAGGGGGGCACAAGGGGCGTGTGCCCCAGGGCATCCACCACTTGTACTGCAAAGTGGGCCTCCACCAACCTTTGGGTTATGGTCTTGTCCAGGAGGCTTTTCAGTCTTTGGTCTGACAGGCCGCAGGGCCAGCAACAAAGCTATCGGCAGACAGAGAGACTAGAGCGGCAAAGCTACCGTCAGTAATGGTTGGGTGCAGAGCTGTCAGTCGGCGGCCACTCACTGCACATAAGCCACCAAGCACAGCTGCTGGCAGGGACTCGATTTGATGTTCTAGTAAGTAGGCAGGTACCAGACAACCGGCAATCAGTTACTTGGCTGGACTATTACCATACTTCACCACACTTAATCTGGCCCTGGGTAAAGGTAGTTAAATTGGAGGCCTATAATGGTTGTATCAATGCCATGTCTACAAAATAATTTGTGATTGTCTGCCCTTTAATTAATATCACCTTAAGGTGTGTGTCTAATGTTTTTTAGTAAATCCACGTAGGCAGTGCCCATTCCACAGAAACCCTCTAGCTACAGTGTTCCTACCATTTCCCCTCTGGCCACTGAAGAGATGATGGCAGGTTTGGCAATTACAGTTACTGAAAGGAAAGAAGAAAAGCAGGAATGACTACTGGTCAAAGTCATTCTACAGACAGTCAACCCTCCCCTATACTCACCTTTAATCCCCTGCAGGCAATTGCTTATAGTCCAGTGCTCAGACATTTACCCAATCACCTGATCCCAGTGCCTCCAATGGTCTTGAAGATGGCAACGGCGGCATGGTACTGCCATAGAGAGATCTGGTACATGTCTGGGCAGTGGACTATCAGCGATCTCATGTGGGGAATTAAAGGTGAATACAGCATCTTTTCTAAATGTGACTACCTGCAAAATGACTTTAATAATAAGCCCTAATGGAACTAAAGGATAGCTGTATGAGTGGAGAGACCTGGAAAGTATTTCACACTATATGTAGGGGGGTCTAACTCTGGACCAGGGTGGCCTGTTCCTAAAGCAGTGGGGTCTACCTCTGTAGCAAGATGCACTAATTCTTTAGCATCGTGGCGTACCATCACGGCAGTGGGGTCTACCTCAGAAACAAGGCGGGCCTCCTGAGCTTGCAGGGATTACCACTGAACCAGAGGGTCTTAATGGTTGACCTAATGGTTGGCCCTAATGGACCAGAAGGCCCTAATGGACCAGAGGGCCCTGAATTTGATACTACCGGATGAATCAGAGGGCCCTGATATTCTAAACAACTTTGTTGCTACTAACAGCCCTAGTCATAGCGCTCTGATAGGCTGATGGTGGCAATGTATGTTGGCTAGGGGAGGTGCTCGGGGGATAAAAAGGGAGATCAGACAGCAAGAGTTGGCAGTTGGTTGCATCGGCAAGAGAAGGAACATAGAAGAGGGAAGGCCTGCACAAAAAAGAAAGAATTCCCTGTACCACCCTGCTGCCTGGGGCTACTTCAAGCTGCCCTAGTCTTTCTGTGGTCACACAAAAGGCCTAACCGTGTGGCCGCCTTACAGTGGTTTGGCTCCCCCCTGCTCCTCTGTGTATGGTCCCATGCGGAATTGATGCTGCCAATTGAGGGGCCCCTGTATTGCAATGGAAGTGCTGTGTTTGTCTAAAAAAAAAAAAGGAGTTGGGACAGGACCCGCCTGAGCTACACTTTAAAAGCAGTCGTACCCTTGTGTCTGGATAATCTAACCTCACCCACCTTCCCTGGTGGATACTTTAGGGGAGGTGGCCTTGCTGTGGGCAACAAAGGGCTGCACACCCCCGCAGTGGGTTACAGGGTACTAATCTTTCCTTCAGTGCTTGTAGAGGGCACAGATTGCTGGTACAGTATGTAGTGGTTGTTATGACTAACTGTATTATTTGTAGAGGGGACAATGACTGCTTGTACTATGTGTAAAGGTGGCACTGATTGCTCAGGCAGTTCATTTCAGTACTATGAGAGGTACAATGACTGACAACTCTTTATGGACAAGGGGCACTCATTGCTGGTAAATTACAGACAGGAGACACTGGCTGCTGGCACAATGAGGGACAGTGACTGCTGGTACAATGTGTAGAGACAGAATACTGACAGTTGGGACAATGCACAGAGGGGACATTGAATGTAGGTATAATGTAGAGGGGCACTGACTGCTGGTACAATATGTAGCGGGAGCAATGGCTAATGGGACACAGAATGCTGGGACAAAGTGTAAAGAGGCTGTTTTGGGCTAAAACATGTCAGTTTAGTCTACATATCAATTACCCAAGCTATCAATTTCCTCTTTAAGAGATGAGCCTCTCGCTGCTTTTCTGATCCTAAAGATGGCCAGACTTTCGAATCTGCCATGGTCAGGTTCATTCTCTGGTGTTACCACGAATACTTGCTGCTCCACTGACCCCACTTTCTTATCATTGATGAGATCCCCAGATGGAGCCACAGACTTCTCTGCATCATCTTCCTTAATCTGCAGTAGCAAATCAAGTAAATGTGGAAAATACGTTTTCAGAGAGATAACAAGACTGATGGCATTATGGAAATCTCAACATGAATGTAACCACATACATACATTGGGGGATATAGGATATATTGGCTGGAGGGATGGTGCCATATGTAGCAAGGCTTGTAAGGTGTAGAGAGTAGATGTGGGTATGCTTTAGGTTTGTAGTAAGGTGGACTCAGATAAATATGAATGTGTGAAATATGGATAGCGTTAGGGGTCCTCAACATTTCTGTGATTGTAGGTAAAAATTAGCATGAGATTAGTGGAATTGTTGGGTGGGGACGGGAACAGAGTAGATGTTAGGTGCAGTTTGTAGCAAGGCATCAGTTTTGTAGCAAGTTTGGAGGTAGAAAGACCGGTAGTAGGTTGTTATATTAAGCAGCTGCCTTAGTTGGGGCATGTGAGCATTTGTCTGTAAGCCTGGGTACCAATCCCGCAGACCCACTCCTTGGACTTGTTACTTGCATGGCATTCTATATAAGCTACCTTTCTCAGCAAACAAATACCGTCCAACTTTTCATGGGTACAGGGATGTGGTCTTGTGAGTTTTATCATATTTTTTCCCTAATGTGTTTATTTATAGTTGCTTATGTTTATTTATAGTTACTTAATGTTTTAAATGCACTGTTGCATTAAATCAGACAGGCTCACTAGAGCAACAGGAAATCTCTTAGTGGGCCCCTTTGACAATATAATGCCATATCAACATTTCAAATTACTATATGTAAATGTATTCTAAGCAGAGTCATATTCTTCGCTTCAATTTCTGGGTCATGGCTGAGCTGGCTAGGGCATTTGGTGCCACAGGTTTATGAGTCACCAGCATGTTCAGAGGGACCACTGTACATGTGCTCACTCATGCTGAGATCACCAAGGGACAGAGTGGCTGTTAGACCACGTTTTTGTTTTTGTGGTCCTAGAGGAATGAAATTGAAAGGAGGGGGAAACTAACCATCTCATCCATAGCCCAGTTACTCTTTCCGGATTACATTCAACTAGGGGAGGTAACAAAATGTCTATATATGTGCTTACTATAGCATTCTACTTTTTCTGTAAGTCCACTCCAAGAAACAATACCTCACCTGACATTTGTAGCCTACTGTTAAAGGGGAATGAGTCACCTGAATTCCTAACACTCAAAATGGGTTTCTGCTGGAAGCCCTCCATGTCTACAGTAAACAGACCATGACAATAGACACCTATTCACACCTAGCTGGCAACAAGCTGTACTTGAAAAGGAATCCTTGAATTCCTAATTAGGTCTCCAGACCCAGACATTTAAATACACGTTGGGCATATGGGCATTGGATGATATTTCTGGGAAGCATTGTAACTCTTGATATATGACCGTTATGACTATATTAATGAGAGGGTCTCATTCAGGACTATGAGAACTTAAGCAAAATACTATTTGTACAAGATTAAACATGTTCCACACTCCAGTCACTCATCACCATGTGTTTGGTTCTTACACTTTTGCCTATGAAGTGCATTTACAAAACAAAGCTTCATAAAATAGAAAATACAGATACAATGGTGATGTGATGACCCGCTGATTATTGCGTGGAGGTGTACTTTCATATGTCTCTCAACCAACCACAATTCCCCAGGGTACTGCTAAAGTCTCTCTGTAGCATTTCAGGAGTATTTCTTATATCAGATTTTGCCACTGCATGTCAACCTGGCCGATTGGTCTTTCAAGTTATGGCTATTAAACAGGATTAGATGGTCCTTTTGGAAGCCTAGGAGGGGGCGCATGTCTCGCCAGTTCTCATCCCTAGAAACTAAAAGGAAGGCAAGGGGGTTGGATGAGGACCGGTGTGACATGTGCAGCAGCAGCCCAGCCAAGCTACCACTCGGGGACATGCTCCTATTATTTAGGAGATTGGGCTAGGTACATGGGGCTAGGGACAAGAATCAGATCAGAACTGGCCACCCTGATAAGTTGATTGGTTGAAGAGAAGAGGTCATCTTAAGTCCCCATCCCACATAAACTGGACCCGATATCAATGTATGCTGTGGGTTCACAGTGGGGCATTGCACTGCAAGGAAGCCACTTAAAGCACTTGCGGTTTACCTTCTATGGAATGCAATCTCTATCACTACCCTTATAAATCACTGGCAGCACTTTTGATGGGTAATTTGCAATCACTCTGCAACTGCGATCACATATATGAAAGAGCCCACAGCCTTACAGGAGGAGCAAATCACTTGCGATCAAAATCACCCTCCCCCCAACAGAAGCACATTACCCCAATGATACGTCTATGCTTCAACTGGAATAACACCCTAAAATTCAAACGTCTGCACCTGGATAGTACACCCACGCTATCTAGATTGCTGCCCCCCAAAAACTCACCTTTTTTTATTTAGCTGAAAAGTCTATTTTAATGACGCTAATGGCGGCTTCTGGGTGTCTTGTGGCCGCAAAACTGGATGTCCTGCTGGCCAGCAAAATGGAAGCGCTGCTACGCTATCGGGCGCTGGCCCTTCAAGAGGGTGCGCGCGCCAGGCCCAACTCCCTATTCCAACAGGGCATGTGCAAACAGCACTTACAGAGGCAACGAAAGCTGGATAGCGTAGTAGCGCTTCCGTTTCACCCGACAGCAGGATGCCCAGTAGCCGCCATTGGCATCAATAAAATAGACTTAATAAATAAAGGTGAGACAATTTTTGGGGGCAGCAATCTGGATAGTGCGGGTGCAGATGCAGAAGTTGGAATGTTAGGTGTAACACTCAGCTGATACAAGGGATTGCTTACCTTGTCTGGTGACTGCAGAGGATTCCATAGATCAGAAAGAAGGCTGAGGATGGGAACAGGATCATTGTGTAAATAACAGATTGAAAGTGTGACCCCTCTGGGAAGATGGGCGATTCCGAGCAGCTCTCTGGACTCCAGTTACACTCTTCCCAGTTGTCTTCTTTGCTCCACCCATTGGATCAGCCCCAACCTTTGTTTTCTCTAAGTTTCTGTGCTTTGCAGTTGTGTTCTGAGTGAACAGGAATATAAGAGTACAAGAATGTGTGTCACAGGCCACCGCTTGTCCCCACAGATGGACCAGCACACTGGTAAATCAGCCCCGGTACCCAAAGACCCCAGAGTAAAGATATGCAGCAATTGTAGACCCAATAATTTAGAATTTTACCTGGGGGGTCCGGTAGAAGGTGTGACACAAAGGGGTGTGGCACCTCTAGGAAGTAGGGAGAGATGGCATTTACCCGGAGAGGCACACATGTGGCAGCTGAACCTCCCCTAATCAGTGATCTGCTGTGCTGCCATGTGTGCAACAATGTCTGGATCCCAGCAAAGCTCTGCAGGACAAATTGAGGTAGGACTTTTTGGGTAGGGGAGGGGGATGCTAGAGGCGATGGGTTAATTTCATGTGAACCATGGACCTTTCTGACAGAGTTGGCAAATTGGGATTATATTTGCTTGCCTGATCGGGTATGCCCCGCAGGGTGAATCCCCCAGGATGCCCAGTTTGACTCAACTTTCCCTGGTCCTGTGGTGCATGCTTGGCTTCCCATCCAATCAGTGAGCTTGGATCTGCTCCCACCGCATCATTCTAGAATCGTCTAAGCAAGTGGACCCGAGGGCAGCGGCGGCCGCATCCCTTGCTGCCCTCTAACAGGGAGCATTCCCACGGTGGCCATTCACAAATGCCTGGTACAGATGCGAGTCCTGCTAAAGGTATAGCAGAGAGTGCCCGCTGCTTGCGCATGCACCGTTGAAGCAGGGAAGAAGGTGAGTTTACTGTGCGGTCTGGAGGGTTTCACACAGCGGGCATCCTGAATCTGGATGTTCCGGGGGGAGGGAATCAATATTATAGATTCCATGGGCCGTCGGGCCTGGGTTTTGGTTCCGCTTTGAGTTCAGGAGCACATCTAAAGTGGACCTAAACCTAACTTTGTAGTTCTTTGCCAGGAAGGGTTCTGGTCCACAGGGGCACTAAACTAACCTAACCCATTTCTTTGTGCCATCAGTGCACTCTGCATTATAGAAATAGTCACCATTTCTTTGCAGAGTACCATCCAATGGGGAAAGGAAATGGTGCACACACACACCTGCTTCCACAGTGCACCCCCATCTCCACCGAGTAACCTCATCTCTGCCCTGCTCCCTTATCCCTGTTCTGCTCAAACACTGCACCCCTATATACAATCTGCTCTCTCCTGCACCCCATCTCTGTTCTGCTTTCTTGCTACACCCCCATATATGTCTTGCTTGCATGTTGCACCTCCTTCTCCACCCTGCTCCCACATGGCACCCTCATCTCTTCCCTGCTTTAGGCCCCTCCCTCATATGTCCTGCTTCCATGCTGCACCCGTATCACCCTGCTTCATGCTGCACCCCCAGCTCCTCTCTGGTCCCTGCTACACCCCTTCTCTGGCCTGCCTCTCATTATGCACCCCCATCTCTGCCCTGCTCCCACACTGCACCCCCATTTTTTACCTGCTGCATTTCTGTATCTACCCTCACTCTCCACTGCCCTCTTATCGCTGATGTTCTCACATGCGGCACCCTCATCTCTGCTCTGCTCCCACACCGCACCCCTATTTGCACCCTGCAGCCTTATCTACTGCCAGTCTGCACCCCTATCTATGTCTTGTATGTGTGTATACAAGTGTGGGTGCAGTGTATTGTTACTCAACACAGTTACATCTCCATGCATTACAATAGTTTATAGCTAATCCCTTGGCAGGTGCTCAGGAAGTTCAGACTTTTTGTAACCCCCCAGCCACTATTCTCTACAACTTTACTATGCCCAATTTAGGGATTAAAAAATAAAATAACTCACTGACTGCCACAATGCTCCCCTGATGCCAATGGGGGGGGCCAGTCTATGCATGGCAGCCATGGACTTTAGTGACTGTTGAACTTGAGTGACAGGAAGTACAGTCACACTTTCATGCAGATTACCGACGCTGCAGGGAGGTGTGTTTTATGTTATTGCCCGAGGGCAGGAGGGGTGGATGGTGTTCTACAAGATGCTTGGAATTTATCTTTAAAGTGGGTATTGAAAAACCCTGGTTTTGGTCCACTTTAAACTTTCCCCTAAATTCTTTGAGTTGACGCCACCTGTCTTTCTCTGCTCCCATGCTGATTCCTTCAGTTTCCTATTCCTTACAAATCAGAAATAACTCACCAACTAAGGACTGTTACCTTTTTTTTGGTGCCAGTCCTGCCCATCTGAAACAGTGTATGTTTTAGGTCACATGATGCATATGTCTTTAGCCATGCTTAGCATGGGAACCAAGCTCCAGCACCTTTGCCAAGCCCAGACCAAACCAATTGCAACCACTTCATGTTTAACAGAAACTCCAGCTAACTGATCCATATGATGTCAGCCATTTCTTGTACCTACCTACGGAATGGAATCTAGGGTGCCCAGTTTATCCGTGTTTTTAGGGCTTATGCTCACAGATATTATGCAAAACTGTTGTGTGAATGGATAATCCATGCTCGTCTGCCATAGACATGTAACATCTACAATAACCTTCTACACCTATTGAAAATAGACAGAATAATAGTTGCATAGTGCAACTAATACACTTTGATTAAAGTTATTCAGCAGTCAAAAAAACCCTAAAAGGGTACTTTACTTTTGTCCCCCACCGCTGATTGGTGCTACTCCAGTGATTAGTAACTCATCTGATTGCTGGATCGTCAGGCCTCTGCCCGCTACCTCCATTGCAATTAGTGGAGATGGCGTGCCAGTACGCTGTGACTGATAGCGAGTCGCCACTTGGCCCCGGACAGCACGGGAAGCAGTAGGGTTCGGATCCAGCTCAGATTCAGATGAGCTACTGTTTGTGGACTAGCACCAGTCAGCTGGATGGGACCTTTTGTTTAATTTGCTTTCTGAATCACTTTAAGCTAAGCTGATCTAGGAATATTTTGCTTTACAACTTACTGACTACACCGTTACCCTATGTCCCACAATAATATAAAAGATTACACTCAAGTTTAAACTGAAATCACAGCACTACCTTTTATCATGATTTGTCCAAAGACAGGACATGATTGGCCAGATACTGGGACAAGGCAGGGAGACAAATAAAGACAGGAGTGGGATAGATGGAGCTGCTTCCCAAGTTCCCAGACTGGTGAGGACACAACAAGTGCTTTCTTGAAACAGAAGGCTACACAGTTAACTGCTCTACACTAGAAAAAAAGCTATCTTTTCCTTCTAAACACTTTTCGTAAGGGCTTTTATGTCACTAAATCCTACATATACAGTTCCTGTTCCAGAAAATTCTGGACATGTGCCACACGCACACCCTACAGCAAGTTATACAACAGCATACCATGAATCACAAGGGAACAGACTAGATTACATTTAGCTCCATATGATGTCAAAAGTGCAGCCTCCAAAATCTCCACTCTACATCAGATCACATTTCAGCAAGAGGACCTGTCTTACAATAGATTTACTAATGTCATTTACAAAGGTAACTCAAAAAATATGGCAAGCTCTCAGCCTCATATGAAACTGCTTATCTCCTTATGTAGTGAACCTGCCAACTGAGTTAGCTGAAATTCACTGAGGTGGCGAGCTCTCCTTTAATAAAGTGTAAGCTCTTCTCTTTCTGTATCCTTCCTTATAGCCTACCCAGCTCTCCCATTATTTTTCCTCAGTAATACCCTAATAGATTGTAAGTAATTTATTTTCTCTGTTTCCTTCCCTATACCATTAAGATTGTAAGCTCACCCTTCTTCTGTATGTTTTTTTTATACCAAAATACATTTGAAAGCTGTTCATTTTCTGTATTGCCCAGTATACCCAAATAGATTGTAAGCTCTCCTCCTTCGGTTTCCTTCATTATATCCTAATAGATTGTAACTTTTTTTTATTGAGTAAAATCAAGCAATCATATACAATATATACAAAGTTACAATAATAAATAAATAAAATAAATAATGACTAAACAAAAAGAAACAGGCCTAACAATTCGGCATATAATATATAATATCCATTATTCTATATACAATCCTATCTACAACCTAACACTTCACTATACACAAATCAACAGGAAGACTAAGAGACCCCGTCACCTGTGCACGCAGCCATTCTTCAAAAATCTGTCTTTGTTATAAAAAATCTATGGGTGATAAGAGACAGAAAATCCCACCCAGACGGAAGTCATGAGGACTAAGGAGGCCTGATGTTCCTCCACGCCTTCATCTAGGCCCCCCGTTCCCACCTGTCCCTCTCCAGCACCCGGATCTTGCCCACCTCATGCAGGATGTCATGCACCACCACCGGGACAGGGAGGACTTTCTTCCTAATGCAGATCTGGCACCGTGTATTCCATGTGAAATAGCGAATCACTAGATTAACTATATATAAAGTGTCCAAACAAAAATCCCCTCTGTTCTTGAATGCCCCGTACACCCACTCAGCATAGGAAAGCTGGGAGAAGAAGGGGGCACCGAGGACCAACCCCACCTGTTTACACACATCTACATTAAAGGGACACCGCAGCAGGAAATGGTCCATAGTCTCCACCTCATCCTGACACACCTCACGGAGACAAATTATCTCTGGCAGGCTGCGACTCTTCCGGATCCCCCTAAGGTAGAGTTTTCCTTGGAAGGAGAGCCAGGCTATATCCCGGTATTTCAAAGGAATTCTTGAGGAGTTAATAAGCCTCAAACCCTCCCTCATGATGGAGCCTGGGCAATCCCTGAGGGACAATGGCTCATGAAAAGCCAGACCCAGGAACCGACTCACCAGAAGCTTCCTCGGAGTAGATCTCATGTCCTCTGCTGTCAATTGCCATTGTGGAAGTATTTTCAAGCACTGGGCAACATAGGCCGGGAGCTGAGCCTGAGGAACTCGAGGGATTTTCACCCAGCCACCATTCTCCCAGTCTCGCAGGAAGGGCTTAAACCAGGACTGGAAAATACCCACCCAGCCAGGCGGGCTCTCTGCCAACATGCTTCCAAAATTATGTTCCAGAAACAAGAGAGAGAAAAACACTACTGGGTTGACCATCCCTAGGCCACCCTCCCACCTGGAAAGGTAAGTGACATTTCTTTTCACCAGGTTCATGCGGTTTGCCCATAACATCTGGAAAAACACGCTGTAGACTCTGGTGTAGAGAGATACTGGCAAAACACAGACGAAGCTGAGGTATAAAAAGATGGGGATCAGGTAGGTCTTGATAAGGTCAACCCTTTCCCTGAGAGACATTTTCCAGCTCTTCCAGACTGCAACCTTGGCATTGGCAATTTCCAGCCTGCGCTCCCAGTTTTTTTGGCCTTAATCACCAGGACCGAAATTAATGCCAAGGATCCTAATTTCCTGCTGGGGCATTGGGAAGGCATCCAGAAGTTCGAAGCCCTCACCCTCCTCACCAATCCAGAAAACGTCACTCTTCTCATGATTCACCTTGGAGCCCGACGCTTCTGTATACTGTGCTATTAGAGAGGCCCCCTCCTCTGCCTCATTTGTCCCAGAGACAATCACAGATACATCATCAGCACAGGCAATGACCTTCAAAGGAAGCTCACCAGGCACACCCAGAGGAACCCCACATAACATGCTGCTCTCGACCCTTCTTATAAAGGGATCGATTGTAAACACATACAGCAGGGGACTCAGAGGGCATCCCTGTCGCACACCAGAGCCAACTTTGAAAGGCCTTCCAACCCAACCATTAACAAGAGGGAAGCTCTCAGCCCCTTCATACAGGGTTTGTAGCCAATCAATGAACCGCCCTGGCAGGCCGTACTTACCAAGAAGCAGCCATAGGTACTCATGATTGACCCTATCAAAAGCCTTTGCCTGATCTAACGCCAACAAGTACTTTCCCCAGCCAGCAGCCCTGCATCGCTCCAAGGCTTCCCGGACAGCTAAAACCGCTGCGAAGGTGCTTCTACCTTGGATCGAGCAGTGCTGATGACGGGAAAGCAGTTGCTCCGCTACTGACGACAAGCGCCAGAACAAAATCTTTGCCAGTATCTTTCTATCGACATTAAGAAGGCTAATGGGGCGCCAGTCATCGAAGAGTCCTTTCCTTTTGACAGAAGGATCACAGCCGAGCGCCTCATGGAGGGAGGGAGGGAGGGAACCCTCTGCCAGACAGCAATTAAAGACCTCCACCAAATGTGGTGCCAGGATGGTCTTAAAACATTTATAAAATTCAGCTGTCAGACCATCTGACCCGGGCGACTTTTTGATGGCAAGGTGATCAATCTCACTTACCACCTCATCGGTAGTGACCGGCTCTGTCAAGCTAGTGATAGAAAGGTCACCATTTTCCAATCCTGGAGTAGAGTCCAGGAAACTTTCCATCCTTGCCCGGTCAAGAACCTTTCTGCCCAGGAGGTCAGCATAAAAGGACCTAATAATCTCCAGGATCCCAGATTTAGATCTTACCAGGGAACCTGTGCTATCCTTCAGACCAAGGACAGTTTTGAGAGCTGCAGCCTGTCTGCAATTCTGATAGGGATCGGGTGAGTGGTATTTCCCATAATCCCTTTCCAGAACCAGAGAAGCATGCCGGTCATACTGACACTTCCTGAGGAGAAGCTTGACTTCAGAGATTGCCCCTTGATCTCCACCATTCGAGACAAGGATGTCAAGTTTCCTCCACAAGCACTGGTAGGCAATGTATTTATCAAAGAGGACTTACACTGGAATTCACTTATAGCTCTGTGCTTTCTATGTATTGAATGCATTTATCAAGCTGTTTTCTTTTTCCTAGACCCCTGAAAAGCCCAGCAATTCTCATTTTGGTCAGCTCCCACCACTCAGACCTGCTGCTGCAAAAATCCTTAATGGAAACCTGTGCCTGAAAAAAATCCTCAAAAGATTGTCTTACCCCCTCCTCCTCAAGGAGAGCCGAATTCATCCTCCAGATGCCCCTTCCTCTAGGGGGTGTGTCAGAGGTATTCAAGACCATCGATAGTAAAAGGTGATCGGAGAACTCGACCGCCTGCAGCCGCGGAGGCTGAGAAGCCGAGCCCTCCTTCAAAAAAAACCTGTCTATTCTACTCTGACTACTACCTCGCTGAAAAGTGAAGCCCGTGAGGTCTGGGGAGTGCTTAATGTGCACATCTTCCAGACCTGCCTGTCTAACCATGCTATTCAAAAAGAGACTATCGCAGCCCAGCTTGCCTTTGAAGCCTCTCCTGTCCATGGGCCTAGTCACGGTGTTAAAATCACCTCCAAAGACTACTGGCCGGGCTGTAAAAAGGAACAGCTTGATCTTTGTAAGGAGGCATTTCCTGTCCCACTTAGTTTGGGCGTCCATAGATATTTATTAGGCGCAGGTCCTGCCCCCTTACAATGACGTTCAAGACCATGCACCTCCCGATCTCCACCTCAATGACTCGCCGGCAAGTTACCATGTCGGTTTTAAAAAGCACCGCCACTCCGCTGTAAGGCTCGGCCGCAAGAGACCAAAAAGAGGGTCCGTGTCTCCACTTCCGCTTCACAGCGTGAATGTCGGCCAGACTGGCCAATCTGGTCTCCTACAAAAACAAAATGTCAGCATCAAACTGGCTGAGAAAAAATAAGGCCATAAAACGGGCGCTTACTGATTTAATGCTGGCAACATTAATGGTTGCCACCTTTATCGGAGGGGGAACTGCCATCAGAGTCATTCGGGAGAATGTCTCTTAGCCTTCCCTCCGGCCTCACTAATGGATCCCTCACGCTTACTGGAGGAGGCTTGCGTTTCCTCCTCCATAACTGAGACCTCAGAATCAAATGAAGAAATCTCTATTGAGTCCTCAGAAAGTACCTCAAACCAGTTGGAGAGCTGCACCCCATGGCTCTTCCCCGGTTCTGGCACTCCATTGTACTTTTTTCTTTTCTTCTTGGTAGCAAACCTGAGAGCAAGGTAATCCTGATCTTCAGGGGAGAGTCCAGACCACGCTCTCTTGGGATCTAAACTCCCACCCTGCGGGGGGGTGCAGGATCAGGATCACCTAGCCCCAGCCTGCGAGGTTTTACAGCAGGGGCCACAATTACTGGGACCCCCTTGGTACTTGCAGTGCCAGCCCCCTGGGCCGCCTCAGCTATTAAATTACTCGATCTTGCATTGGTGGTTGCTGACTTGGGGGCAGACTGGGGATTCACATTAGGGACCCCTGCAGATGGTACAGGAGCCTCAGGAACCCCCTGCTGAGTAGGGGGAGGGACCGTAGAAGGGACAGCATGGGAATGTTCCTCCCTATCCAGCCGCAGCATTTCCTGCACCACTTTCCTGTGCAGGTTGTGCCAGGCCTCAGGACACTGACTATAAGGGTGGCCGAGCTGGTTACATAGATTACATCAGATTGTATTGCAGTCCTTAGCCAAGTGTCCCAAGCCCTGGCACAACGAGCAACTAAGAAGCGAGCAGGAGGATCTGAAGTGACCCTTGGCCCCACATCTATGGCAAACCTTGGGATGACCAGGATAAAAGATGGTCAGCCGGTCACGGCCAATATAGGCAGAAGATGGCAAGTGGGTGACCTGGTTGCCATTCCTGAGGAGCCTCAGGGTCACTGACCAGCCCCCAGTCCAGATATACCGATCGTCTAGGATCTTCTTCAGGGGAGTGAGAACATCACCATAACGCTTCAGCCAGACAGTCAAATCAGAGGGGGGAATGGACTCATTTCTAACCAGTATGGTGACATTTTTCACGAGCTGCTGTCTGGAGACCTGGATGGGAGTTAACCCCTTCCATGCAGGATCTTGCTTCTTGCTTCAGCAGCTCATAACGCTCCCAAAATAAGTCCATTCCTTCTGGTCTGACGAAGCTCAAGTCATGTTCCGCACTCCGCACTGGACTGATCAGGGCAAAAATGTCTGCGGCTACGAATCCCATACCCAGTATGAGATCCACCACCGCCTGCCGGGTGATAACTGGCCCCTCCCCCTCCCACCTAAGCTGGACCAGGTTGCGCCTATTAAACCCGCTGGCAGGGGCGTTGGCCTCACTGGGCACAGACATCCTCTCACCAGCAGCTTCTCCACCACGTCTGGCAACTTGGGCATAGGACACAAGGGACTGCACTGCTACAACTTTGGGTGGAGGTACATCTGGAGAATCCTCCACCATCGGGGTCTCATCCACATGGTCGGCCTCTTCCTCCTTCACAGTGGGGCCTGAGCGCTGCATGGACTTAAATCGCTCCTCATTTTTATATTTTTCTTTAAAGGCCCCACTGCTTGCTTTAAGGGACGAAACAAGCTTCTCCTGCTGCCGACATGCTGATTCAAGCTCAGCTAAGTCTGCTTAATTTGACCGCCGAGCCTTGCTGGTGTCCATTTTCTTTTTCTTTAATGCAATTTTCATCTTGCACAGCTTCTCCTCCTCCTTCGCCACACTGCACAAGTTACTGCATACACGGCTGCGAAAAGCTGACAAACTCTCACCGGGCTGGGGCACCGTGGTGTTACTAGCGTCGCTGGTGGAAGCAGACCCGGGATCCGAAGGTTTAATATTCCCCCCGGGGCACCAGCGCGACTCACCCCCGGAATCATCCATGCTGCCTGGGGAGGCACTCCCAGGAAAGCCCCAGGCTTCACAGGCCTCTGGTAATTAGGAGCAGTTGTGTGCTCTGGCTCTCACAGTGTGACCACACCCACCTAATTACCCTAATATATTGTAAGCTCTTCTCCTTCAGTATCCTCGCTTATACCCTAATAGATTGTAAGCTCTTCTCCTTCTGTTTCTTCCCTTATACCCTAATAGATTGTAAGCTCTTCTCCTTCTGTATCCTCGCTTATACCCTAATAGATTGTAAGCTCTTTTCCCTTCTGTATTCTCCCTTATACCCTAATAGATTGTAAGCTCTTCTCCTTCTGTATCCTCCCTTATACCCTAATAGATTGTAAGCTCCTCCTTCTGTATCCTCCCTTATACCCTAATAGATTGTAAGCTCTTCTCCTTCTGTATCCTCCCTTATACCCTAATAGATTGTAAGCTCTTCCCCTTCTGTATCCTCCCTTATACGCTAATAGATTGTAAGTTCTTCCCCATTCTGTATGCCCCCTTATACCCTAATAGATTTTATGCTCTTCCCCATTCTATATGCCCCCTTATACCCTAATAGATTGTAAGCTCTTCCTCACTCTGTATCATCTTTTTTTACCCTAATAGAGTATAAGCTTTTCCTCCTTCTGTACCTTGGTCTTGGTCCCCAGAAACACTAAACTAAACTGTTAAAAAAGGGCCCAAAATAAACTGAATAATGAATTGAATTACATATAGCACAATTTGAGCAAGGCTTTCAATAAAGGTCAGTAACTTATGATCATCCTGGTCCTGATTGATTGGTTGGCATGTCACCCATGTCCATAAGATGCTTTAGCAACACACACACACACACACACACACACACACACACACACACACACACACACTACACTGGATAGATTTACTAAACTGCATTTATGTTACACAGACAGGGCAAGAAGCAGCACATAGTTCATAATTTATGTCTATGATTATATTTTGCATAGTGACCTTTTCATTGACAAAGCCAATAAATATCAAAGCAGTACATCATATTAACATTGATAGAACTACAATGTTTACGGAACCCCTTGTGAAGTATAAAGATATATATACGAAGTATACAGGGATTTACAATGATAACAAATGCTGTTAACTTGAGAATTTATGTCAAATGTGAAAAAGTAACCACTTTGTGATTATTGTAAGAATATACCAACTTAACAGAGGATCAAAATAAATCAGATTTTACTGAATTTTGTTGTATCATGTATATACATTAAATCCGAGTGAGTGCCTTTTTGAATATATGCTGTTATTACCACCAACCCAGGTGGTTTTAGATAATATATAATATATATATATATATATATATATATATATATATATATATATATATATATATATATATATAAATTATGTATATGTTTATATTCAGGCCGAACAGCACAATAAAGCCCCACAAGTCAAAACATTGATCTTAACTGTAACTGTAACTAGTATGCCCCTCTAGTGGCTTTTTTTCCTAGTTTGGAATTATATAAACCTATATTTTGCATCGGGTACAAAAGAGGTCAATATGCAGCTACTCAAGCAGATCAGAGGACTTACCCTTTGTGCCACCTGGGTCTACCTCTGATGCAGCAGGGGAACCTACCTCTGTAGCAGGGGGACCTACCTCTGGAGCACAGTGGCCTACCCCTGGAACAACACAGAATACCACTGTAGCATGGAGGGCCCACCACCGCAGCAGGGGCAACCCTTGGTTCAGAGATTACTGGTTCAAAATTTGCAGAAAAACCTATTGCCATGACCTTGGAAGATAATTTTTGGGTGTGGTCACAGCATATTTTAAAAGCATTGAGGCACCTTGGCCTCATCTTCATCTTCATGGCTGTCAGTCTGGGCACACAGTCAAAATTCTTCATGTAGTGCTCAAAGCCATCGTAGCAGCACTGCTTCACCGCGCTGGTCTGGTATTGGCTTGCTGTGAGAGACAGAGCAACAAGTGACCAATCACAGCTCCTCCTTCCAGCATCCAAATATTAAATTCACTGCAACTCATGACTGCTGATACACTGTGCAGAGGGGACACCGACTGCTGATACACTGTGCAGAGGGGGCACTGACTGCTGATACAATGTGTAGAGGGGACACCGACTGCTGATACAATGTGCAGAGGGGACACCAACTGCTGATACAATGTGCAGAGGGGACACCAACTGCTGATACACTGTGCAGAGGGGACACCGACTGCTGATACACTGTGCCGAGGGGACACCGACTGCTGATACACTGTGCAGAGGGGACACCGACTGCTGATACACTGTGCAGAGGGGACACCGACTGCTGATACACTGTGCAGAGGGGGCACTGACTGCTGATACAATGTACCGAGGGGACACCGACTGCTGATACACTGTGCAGAGGGGGCACTGACTGCTGATACAATGTGTAGAGGGGGCACTGACTGCTGATACACTGTGCAGAGAGGGCACTGACTGCTGATACAATGTGTAGAGGGGACACTGACTGCTGATACAATGTGCAGAGGGGACACTGACTGCTGATACACTGTGCAGAGAGGGCACTGACTGCTGATACAATGTGCAGAGGGGACACTGACTGCTGATACACTGTGCAGAGGGGACACCGACTGCTGATACAATGTGTAGAGGGGGCACTGACTGCTGATACAATGTGCAGAGGGGACACCGACTGCTGATACAATGTGCAGAGGGGACACCGACTGCTGATACACTGTGCAGAGGGGACACCGACTGCTGATACAATGTGTAGAGGGGGCACTGACTGCTGATACAATGTGCAGAGGGGACACTGACTGCTGATACAATGTGCAGAGGGGACACCGACTGCTGATACAATTTGCAGAGGGGACACCGACTGCTGATACAATGTGCAGAGGGGGCACTGACTGCTGATACAATGTGCAGAGGGGACACCGACTGCTGATACAATGTGCAGAGGGGACACTGACTGCTGATACAATGTGCAGAGGGGGCACTGACTGCTGATACAATGTGCAGAGGGGACACCGACTGCTGATACAATGTGCAGAGGGGACACTGACTGCTGATACAATGTGCAGAGGGGGCACTGACTGCTGATACAATGTGCAGAGGGGACACCGACTGCTGATACAATGTGCAGAGGGGACACTGACTGCTGATACAACATGTAGAGGGGACAGAGGGGACCTGCGTTATTTTTGTCTTTCTTATATTATTACTTTGTTCTTATATTCCCCTTTTAATTATGTTTTGCTTGCCTTCTCTTCTGTTTTCTTTTCATCTCTCTCTCTTCCACATTTCTTCCCCTCTTTCTTTTCCACCACACTTTCTGTTTCCCTCTTTTTTCCTATGCAATAATTTTTCCTCATTTATGTGATTTCTCATTTTCTTTTCATCTCTTTCTTTTGTGTGTGAATGTGTGTATGTGGATTTCCTGATATCTTGCACAGAGCGCCATTTCCCTTCAAGCTGGCCATGAGCACAAGTAACATGGCGTCTCATTTGTTTCCATTTTTTAGCCCATATCACTCACCCAAAAAATCTATTTCTGTTTTTACTTCTCTCTTTGCTCTTCCCACCATTCGAGCTGCTGTAATAAATTAAAAGAAAAATCATTAGAATCCACTTTAATGTCACTTGTAGAAATACTCTGAAACATAGAAACATAGAAGGTTGACGGTAGAAGGAGACCATACGGTCCATCTAGTCTGCCCTTATGTGTATACTGTATGTACTCTTTATCTTAGGATAGATGTGTGCTTATCCCAGGCATGTTTACATTCACTGACTGTTGATTTTTCAACTACCTCTGCTGGAAGTTTGTTCCAAGCATCTACTACTCTTTCTGTAAAATAATATTTTCTAACATTGCTCCTGATCTTCCCCCCGACTAGCTTCAGGTTATGCCCCCTTGTTCTATCATTAAGCTTCTTCTTAAAAACACTTCCCTCCTGAACCGTATTAAATCCTTTCACATATTTAAAGGTCTCAATCATGTCCCCCCTCTCCCTTCTTTCCTCCAGACTGTACAAATTAAGTTCTTTAAGTCTCTCCTGATAAGTTTTAAGTTTAAGTCCTTCCACCATTTTTGTTGCCCGCCTTTGGACACTTTCTATTTGAATAATGTCTTTTTGCAGGTAAGGTCTCCAGAACTGCACACAGTATTCTAGCTGTGACCTTACCAGAGCTCTATACAGCGGCATCACAACCTCCCTCTTCCTACTGCTGATGCCTCGAGCTATGCAGCCGAGCATCCTGCTTGCTTTTCCCACTGCCTGGCTACACTGTCCACTCATCTTGCAGCTATCAGTAATCAGTACCCCTAAATCTCTCTCCTCCGAGGTCCTGGCTAGAGACATTAAACTCTAGTTTCCACAGTTTTGACCATCTATCCAGTAAAGCTAAATCATTTTCCATGTTGCAGACACCTCCAGGAATATCCACCCTATTACTAACCTTTGTATCATCAGCAAACAGACAAACTTTTCCTACCAAGCCTTCTCCTATGTCACTTACAAATATATTAAAAAGAATGGGGCCCAGGACAGAGCCTTGTGGCACACCACTTGTAACTCGCCTTTGTTCAGATTGCACGCCATTTACAACAACGCTCTGATACCGATCCCTCAGCCAACTGGAAATCCACTGAACTATCCAGGGATTGAGTCCTACCTTCAATAACTTATCTATGAGCTCCTTATGTGGTACAGTGTCAAAGGCTTTGCTAAAATCCAGATAGGCGATATCCACAGCACCACCTTCATCTAACACTTTAGTGACATTGTCAAAGAAATCAATAAGATTGGTCTGACATGATCTGCCCTCAGTAAAACCGTGCTGTTTTGGGTCCAATAAGTCATTCATTTTTAGATGGGAAATTATCTGTTTTTTTAAGAGTGTTTCCATTAATTTGACCACTATAGATGTTAAACTAACTGGCCTGTAATTACTGGCTTCTTCTCTACTCCCCTTTTTATGGATTGGTATGACATTGGCCATTCTCCAATCATCTGGAACCTCACCAGTTGAAAGGGAATGGTTAAGTAAATCAGTCAGAGGGGCTGCAATCACAAACCTAAGTTCCCTTAGATTTTGTTGGTAAAGGTCACTTTTTCCAGTTGAAATCCCATCCAGCCATCCACATGGCTCTGTATACAGGAAGGCTTACAGAAAGAAGAGGGGCCCTGCGAGATTACAGTCTAGGTGAAAGGGAGAGCAATAGGATCTGCCGATGGGAAATATGGGGCCATATTATAATGCACCCATGTGGATGGCTGGATGGGATTTCAACTGGAAAAAGTGACCTTTACCAACAAAATGGAAATCCTCACTAAGAAAGCAGCAGCCCCTCCATTCACAGCTTATAGGCAGTCTCTGAATCTGACACTACCTGGCTCAGTCTCTGGAGTTACCGGGAATCCTCGCTGTTCAGCTGACGCCACATCCCCGTCATTGAATTGAGTCACAGACTGTGCAGACTTCTCTGCTTCCTTCCTGCCAAGTAAATCTTTATGGGTAACCTGAAACTGCAAATGCGGTAAGCATGAGAAACCTTGTTGTGTTTGTCATTAGACACAGTAGGCACATGCCTACAAGAGCCCCTGCTAAAGAAGTCATTCTGCAGGCAAAATAAAAAAAAACCTTGCACTCACCTATGATTTCCCGCAGTCGATCGCTGCTATTCAGATGCTAACTTCCATTCAATGCCCAGAGGACCACTCCTCTCCATTAGTCATAGGCACTATGGCATGCCCCCCCTCCATTTCCTTAAATTGAGGGGGGAATGCCATGTTCCTATGAAGTGTGGCGGTCCATTGGACCATCAAGATAACTGCGTGGGATTAGGAACAGACATTCCGGCAAGTGTAACTGGAATAGTAGCAATCACCTGCAGGGGACTAAAAGGTAAGTGTAGCATTTTTGCCTTTAAAATTACTTTAAAGAGGATCATCCACCAGCCTGGAGCCTATAAGTCTCTAGGGCGAGTGGTCGTCCTCTTTTTAGGGAATACTGGATTGGGATGCACCGATGTGTGAAATCCACCAGGAGAACTGGCAATCCCACGGTGCATGCATGGGTCTCAGCAGCATCGCCAGCATCCCTCCAACTGACCATCCCTGGAGAAGCAGCTGGAACATTGGCTGTACAGTTGTGTTAATGCATAGGAACCGGTGTCACATTCTTCCCAACATCCCAATCCTCCTGGTTAGTGCATTTCCTTGATATTTTTCTTATGCATGCAGCAGCATGTTTGCACCCCGTTTTGGGGATGAGGGTGTATTTTTATTAATCAATTTTGGGGTATTAAGTATCACATTAGCTGCTGTTTAGATGCACATCATATTATTGTAAGGGGGTATTAATTGCTGTTTTTTGTATATACCATTTTTGTTAGTTTTGTCAAATAATTTTATGAATGAGTGCTATCCCTATATATTTTCATTTTTTGGTGCACATTTGTTAATCTATAAATTTATATAATTTTAGGGTGCCTATTATCATTGTTTTATGTATATCAATTTATTTTTGTTATCATTTTTGCACTTATTTATTGCTCTAACCAGGAGTTGTTACTTAGAGGCCGATTCATCAATAGCGCCAGGTAGCGACAGATGAACGACTGTAGCGTGATTTTTTCAGCGCCAGACAGTATTCGCTGTGCTTGGCCGGCATTAGCTTGATGACAGCGACTCAGTCGGTGTGCGGTAATGTTGAATACGGGCTGGGGGGTCGCTGTTTCACAGGTCCAGCGTTGTATGTGAGCGCCTGACAACGAATGGCCAGAGCGAACGGCTAGCTTCATATTCATCAACAAATCACGCTCCGAATGTGCTGTCGCTGTCCATTCCTTGTTTAAACCCCAGAGCGCTGGCGGCGATCTGTATTAACTAGTTTTTAACCCCTAAACAACCATATTTTGTGAATGTAACATTATACATGTTTTTAGAATCATCCCGTTATATGAATACATTAATCTCAGACCTGTTAGATCAATTCTGCACATATTTTTTTTTTTTTTTTTTTGACTTAAAAATAAATCCTAACATTGCAGAAATGGTCTCCGAATTTTTGACATTAAAAAAATCAAAAAAAAAAATACTATCAATTAATCATGAATTATTATAGATTGCTCCATTGAAATGCATTGGACATCGCCAGGGAGCGACAGCTCATACCTGGCGCTGTGAGGGAATTTGCAGCGGCGCTGTTCGGTCCAGGCGGCTTCATGATGAATGCCGCGCTAGCCGTCGCTCTCGCCGGCGCTAGCCTCATTTTGCTTGATAAATGCGTCATTGTGACCGCCGCGGGCGTACTTGAGTCGGTAGTCGCCGTTAGCTGCCGCTACCTGGCGCTCGTCAGACACTACCTGGCGCTATCGCTTGATGAATAAGGGCATTAGATCTTGTTGTGGCGTAATCAATATGGTATTTACAGATATTTTATTGTCCATATGTATTTGTAGTGTTTTGATTACTTTAATAACAATATATATTTTGTATATTATTTACATTGTTTGGGCCATTTCTTTTTGCTTACTTAGCAAAAATAATTTGTGGTTCTTGTATGAAGCTTATTCTAAATTGTATCCCTCCGACTGATGCGCCTTGCTGTGAGTACCCACTCTGGCCATTAAGACAGGCTTGGTGCTCACAGCCAGACGGAAGCGCCTACATGGATGCCTGTTACTCCCCTTTGATTCAGCCTTTAGTGCCGCTTATCAGTATGCACGGCATAGAAAGCTAATTGGATTAGGGCCCACACATGCCCCATGGGATTGCTGAGGAGGTAAGTATTTTTGGTGTTCCAAGGGTTTCACACACCAGGGTATCTGAGTAGCATGAAAACTGGGACAAATCATAAATCCATAGTGTTTGGAGTCGGTGTGAAGGAACCCCACTTAATTTTTCTTAAATTTCTCCTCCCTGTTTTTATTCCAGACTTTAATGATCCCTTCTAATTCCATCTTCCCCTTAATAATAAGAAGCTGTGCCCCTTGTCATGAGACAAATGCACACGTCCCTTAGCTATGCGGAAGAGATGTTTGGCAGGGATGTGTGAAAGCTCAGATCAAACCCCCTGGGGTGTTTGATTCCTGCCTTTTGTCACAAGCTAGGCTGCAGCCAGCATGCCTCCTGCTGTTGTATAACACCCCCAGCTGGGAAGTTGCCAGTGAGGCTACGTTTTAGGAAACCTCCTACTGGGGAGGTGTCAGAACCACAATGAAAGGGACAGAAGGCCCGGCACCGATAGTCTATGGGCCGTAACGTGGACGCCTTGCGTCCTACGGCCAAACCGGTCACAGAACCAGAACCAGCTCCCAAAGCCGGACCGGAGCATAGTATAAAACAGGTCTGGAAACCAGACAGAGACTGGTAAACGGGGAACTAAGGTTCTGGACCGAATAAAGACCCGGTTCCTGGACTTAACGCGTTCGGTGCGCCTGGCCCGATAGGTTGGTACCGCTCACAAGGCAGTGTGACCCCCCTGCTCCAAGTTATAGCTCCTAAAAGGGTTTCAGGGCAAAATCCCACTCTAAAAATGGGAGGTAACATCCCCTCCCACAATGGGGAGGGGAGATGGAGAGCCTGGCAGCATAAATTGGATGGTCAAAAACCAGGCTGGTGTCACTCATCGGAAGGGGGTTATGCTCGCCGGCATATCCAGGGGTGTCCATCACCATAACCAGAAGCTCTTGACACACCCCCTTGTAAGAGCTCCACACCACGCTGCATGCTCAAGGTAAACTTTGCTTGTTGTCTCTGTGTATTGCATATCTGTTGTAACCCATCTCAGAATTGCATAGTTATTTAATCTGTAATATTCCATACTTCTTTATAGTTAAATGCTTGTAAACTCTGCCTAGCGTGCTTATAGCCATTAAAACGTATATTTAATTGAGCTGTCTTCTTGCCTTAAACCCGGAATTTGTGTGTCCCAAGGCGGTTTGCCTGGTTACCCTAATAATAAGAGGGTCGGACAAGGTTTTGGGGAACCCGGTGGGCGTGTGTGACGCCCCGGTTTCCTGACAATTTGGTGGCAGCGGTGGGATAAGGCAAATAGTGTAAGTGAGTGTGGGCCCCATACTCTCATACACTAAAGATTACTAGCAGCGGCTTTTCTGTTGCTGGGATCTTAAGATCAGCTCAACGCTAGGAGTATTCTGAGAGTGGTTACAGTAGTTGTGTGATTACAGTGTGCAGTACAGCAGTTGCAGGCATGGCAAGTGGCACCAGGGCCAGAAGCAGGGATGTGGCTGCCGATGATATACTGGGTGCAGAGGGGCCCAGCCAGGGCTCTCCCAGAAGCCAGTCACCAGCCCTCAGCATCCCAGAGGACCGAGCCCTGCCTGCCGGCCCCCCCAGCCAAGCAAGCTCAGCTGCTCTCCTGCATGCTGCTATGGCAAGTCTCCGGGCGGGAGACCGCGGCTCCTATCAGCTCCTCATGGAGGAACGCCAGGTGCAGGCCGAGATCGAGGAACGCCGTGAACGTGAGCGCGAGGAACGCCGGGCTGAACGGGAGGAACGCCGGGCGCAAGCTGAACGCGAGGAACGCCAGGCGCAAGCTGAACGCGACCACCAGCTCCAAGTTTTGCGGCTACAGCTTCAACACCCTCAACCCAGCACATCTACCAGCGGGCCCCCCGAGAACCAGGCCCCAAAGTTGCGTGCAGAGGATTTCCCCATCCTGGACAAAGGCACAGATCTGGACACATTTCTGCTGGCTTTTGAAACCGTTTGCCGTCAATACAATGTGCCGGAGGATCAGTGGGTCAGGTACCTAACCCCCCGCCTTAGGGGTAAAGCCCTGGAAATCTTTGGGTACCTGCCCAGCGAAACCACCCTGAGCTACGAGGGGGTCAAGCAAGCCCTGATCCGACAATATAACCTTACCCCGGAATTTTATCGCAAGAAGCTGCGGGGTCTGCGACGGGGCCCCAGCGACAGCTGGGCTGATCACATGCGGGCGCTACAGAGAGCAATTGAGCAGTGGACCACCGGCTTAGGAGTCACCTCCATCCAGCAGCTGAAGGAGCTGATTGCCATAGAGCAGTTCCTCTGGAATTGCTCTGACGAGCTGCAGCAGTTTCTGCGCGACCGGAAGCCAGAGGGGGCCTCAGCAACGGCCGCCCTTGCAGATGAGTACAGTCACAACAGAGCCCAGGAGCCCCGGAAACCTGCCAGCTGGAAAGTGGGTAAGCCGCCGCTGGCGTCTGTTGTACGTGCCCCTCAGCCCAGGACCCCTGCCCCCACCCCCTTTTCCAGGCAAGGGGGACCCCCACTGTGCCACCACTGCAACCAACCAGGACACTTCAGAACCGACTGCCCCCAGCGCCAGCGGGGTGCAGCCCAGCGCCCCTCCACTGTGTTATGTGTTGGCGAGGGGGCAGGGCGATATCGGGACAACATACAGCCCGTCACTGTAGGCCAGGCTGTGGCCATGGGACTTAGGGACACCGGTGCTGAGATGACCCTGGTGCGACCAGAGTTGGTGTCCCCACAGGATTTGGTGCCCGGGAAGACCCTTATGGTCTCCGGCATTGGAGGAACTGAACCAGCATTGCCTGTTGCCAAGGTTTATTTGGACTGGGGTGCTGGACAGGGTGTGCGGGAGGTGGGGGTGTCGCCGAATATCCCTGCCAGTGTGTTGCTAGGGACAGACTTGGGGCGGCTAGTGTCTCACTATGTGGCCACTGAACCCCCAAGGTCTGGTCCCCTAGACAGTAATGTAATGCATGAGACAATGTGTGCGGTCGAGAGTAATGGTTATATCCTGCCTGCTACAGGGAATGTGGGGGTGGGTGAAGTGGGGTGTCCTTCTTCCCTCGGGGAAGAGGAGGGCGACCCAGTCGGTTGCAATCTCTTGTCCCCAGAGATCAACCCGACCGCAAGGGGCCAGGGACAAGCAAGGGGGGTGGTAGGACCTGCAGATGAGGGAGGGGCTGTCCCAGGAGATGTGGGGCCCCTAGCTGAGTCCACAGTGCAGGATGACTTCACTCCCGGGGTATTAAGGGCCCAGGCCGGCCAGTCTGGTCTGGCGACTTGGTTGGAAGCCAAAGGGGAACTAGCGCTACCAGCGGCCGCCGTGACTGTTGCCGCTGTCACCCGCAGTGGGGGCGCTAGGGGCCCAGGGGCACCTCAGGGGCCTGACGGTGTGCTCCCTTCCAACCAAGTGGCTGCCAGGACAGATGGAGGTCAGGTGACAGATTCGGAGGAGCGGTCTGAGGACATGGCCGTCTCTTCAGTACTGGCCACGTCCAGCCAGGGGTTTCAGGCGGCTTTGGAAGCCGATGACAGCCTGAATGCCCTCAAGGAACAGGCGGCTCAGCCTCCCTCGGGCTCAGACAAAGAACGAGTTGTCTGGGACCAAGGACGGCTGTACCGCATGACGGTCTCGCAGGGTTCACCAGAGGAGTGGCCTAGGGACCGACAGTTGGTGGTCCCCTACCCTTTCCGGGCGGAGTTGTTGCGGGTTGCGCACGAGATTCATATGGCGGGACACTTGGGGGTCACCAAGACCAGAGCCAGACTAGCCCAGCACTTCTACTGGCCAAAAATGGGGGCCGATGTGGCCGCCTACTGCCGTTCGTGTGAGGTCTGTCAGAAGGTGGGGAAGGCCGGGCCTCGCCCCAAAGCACCGCTGGTACCTCTGCCAATTATAGAGGAGCCTTTCAGGAGGGTAGCTGTGGATTTGATCGGACCCCTGTCCATCCCCAGCAGCTCCGGGAAACGCTTCATACTAACGGTAGTAGATTATGCCACACGGTACCCGGAGGCAGTGGCCTTATCATCCATTCGGGCCGACAAGGTGGCCACTGCCTTACTGGAAATATTTTCTCGGGTAGGCTTCCCCCAGGAAATGCTCACCGATCGGGGAACCCAGTTCATGTCACAGCTGATGGAGTCTCTCTGTAAGCAGATCCAGGTGCAACATCTGGTGACCAGCCCGTACCACCCACAGACCAATGGTCTCTGTGAACGGTTCAACGGCACTCTGAAGCAGATGCTTAAGATGTTGGTTGATGCCCACGGGCGCGACTGGGAGCGGTATCTCCCTCACCTACTGTTTGCCTACAGGGAGGTCCCACAGGCCTCAACCGGGTTCTCCCCCTTCGAGCACCTGTACGGACGACGTGTGCGGGGACCCCTGGCCCTGGTGAAGGAGGCTTGGGAGGGGGATCTGCCCCCCCCCAAGGTGTCAGTCATTGAGTATGTGATGCGCTTCCGGGACAAGATGCAGGCCTTGGCACAGCTGGTGCACGACAACATGGTACAGGCCCAGGCCGAGCAGAAGAGGTGGTACGACCAGAACACCTGTGATCGGACCTACCAGGTGGGCCAAAAGGTGTGGGTGCTGGTCCCGGTACCCCAGGATAAGCTTCAGGCGGCCTGGGAAGGTCCTTATCTCGTGCACCAGCAGCTCAATGCCGTAACGTACCTAGTCACCCTAGACCCTGCCCGAGGACGGCGGAAGGCCTTCCACGTGAACATGATGAAGGCACATCATGAGCGGGAAGCATGTGTTCTCCCGATCTGCAATCTGCCAGAGGAGGGGGAAGCTGAAACCCTCCTGGATATGCTGGCCCAGGTCAAGGAGGGGGGGACCCTTGAGGATGCCCAGATTGGTCCCCAACTGACAGCCGACCAACGGGCCCAGCTCTGGGCCACCCTGCACCCCTTCCGAGACTTGTTCGACAGCAAGCCCGGACGAACTAAGCTAGCCGTCCACCATGTGGACACCGGGGCTCACCCTCCGATCCGACGGGCGTCCTACCGTGTCTCCCTGGAGGTCCAGCAGCAAATGCGTCAAGAGATTGACGAGATGTTGCAGCTAGGGGTCATCCAAGCATCCAGCAGTGCTTGGGCCTCCCCGGTGGTCCTTGTCCCCAAGAAGGACCGGACCCTCCGGTTCTGCGTGGACTACCGGGGACTCAATGCTGTCACGGCTGCCGATGCATACCCCATGCCGCGCACCGATGACCTCCTGGACCAGCTGGCCGGGGCGAGGTACCTGACCATCATGGACCTGAGCCGGGGATACTGGCAGATTCCGCTGTCCCCCGAGGCTAGGGAGCGGTCGGCCTTCATTACCCCATTCGGACTATACGAATCCACCGTCATGCCGTTTGGCATGAGAAATGCCCCTGCCACTTTCCAGCGGATGGTCAACACCTTGCTCCAGGGACTAGAGGGGTACGCAGCTGCGTACCTGGATGACATTGCAGTCTTCAGTCCCACATGGGAGGAGCACCTAGAGCACCTGTCGCAGGTGCTCGGGCGGGTCCGGCGAGCAGGTTTGACCATCAAGCCAGGAAAGTGCCAGTTGGGCATGGGCGAGGTCCAGTACCTAGGGCATAGGGTAGGAGGGGGGACCCTGAAACCTGAACCGGGGAAGGTGGAAGCAATCGCCTCCTGGCCAACCCCTAGGACCAAAACCCAGGTGCAGTCCTTTTTGGGCACCGCTGGATACTATAGGAGGTTCGTTCCCCACTATAGTACCCTGGCCAAGCCTCACCAGGAAAAAGCTGCCCTCCGCGGTAAATTGGACCCGTGACTGCGAGACAGCCTTCCAGGCACTGAAGGATGCCCTCTGCAGCTCTCCCGTACTCCAAGCGGCCGACTTTGCACGGCCGTTTATAGTGCAAACGGATGCCAGTGATTTTGGCCTCGGCGCCGTGCTGAGCCAGGTCGACCCGACGGGTCAGGAGCACCCCATCTTGTACTTGAGCCGCAAGCTCCTACCCAGAGAAGTGGCCTATTCAGTCATGGAGAAGGAGTGTCTCGCCATTGTATGGTCACTGCAGCGGCTGCAGCCATATCTGTATGGTCGCCACTTCATTGTGGAGACCGATCATAACCCCCTCCGCTGGCTACACATGGTTTCTGGAACCAATGGGAGAGTGTTGCGGTGGAGCCTGGCTCTCCAACAGTACCAATTTGACATCCGCCACAGAAAGGGCCGAGACCATGGAAATGCAGATGGCCTATCCCGGCAGGGGGAGGTAGCCAGTGGGTGCATGGGTCAGCACCGACAGGTTCTGGCCCCTAGCACCCTCTAAAGAAGGGAGATGTGAAGGAACCCCACTTAATTTTTCTTAAATTTCTCCTCCCTGTTTTTATTCCAGACTTTAATGATCCCTTCTAATTCCATCTTCCCCTTAATAATAAGAAGCTGTGCCCCTTGTCATGAGACAAATGCACACGTCCCTTAGCTATGCGGAAGAGATGTTTGGCAGGGATGTGTGAAAGCTCAGATCAAACCCCCTGGGGTGTTTGATTCCTGCCTTTTGTCACAAGCTAGGCTGCAGCCAGCATGCCTCCTGCTGTTGTATAACACCCCCAGCTGGGAAGTTGCCAGTGAGGCTACGTTTTAGGAAACCTCCTACTGGGGAGGTGTCAGAACCACAATGAAAGGGACAGAAGGCCCGGCACCGATAGTCTATGGGCCGTAACGTGGACGCCTTGCGTCCTACGGCCAAACCGGTCACAGAACCAGAACCAGCTCCCAAAGCCGGACCGGAGCATAGTATAAAACAGGTCTGGAAACCAGACAGAGACTGGTAAACGGGGAACTAAGGTTCTGGACCGAATAAAGACCCGGTTCCTGGACTTAACGCGTTCGGTGCGCCTGGCCCGATAGGTTGGTACCGCTCACAAGGCAGTGTGACCCCCCTGCTCCAAGTTATAGCTCCTAAAAGGGTTTCAGGGCAAAATCCCACTCTAAAAATGGGAGGTAACATCCCCTCCCACAATGGGGAGGGGAGATGGAGAGCCTGGCAGCATAAATTGGATGGTCAAAAACCAGGCTGGTGTCACTCATCGGAAGGGGGTTATGCTCGCCGGCATATCCAGGGGTGTCCATCACCATCACCATAACCAGAAGCTCTTGACACACCCCCTTGTAAGAGCTCCACACCACGCTGCATGCTCAAGGTAAACTTTGCTTGTTGTCTCTGTGTATTGCATATCTGTTGTAACCCATCTCAGAATTGCATAGTTATTTAATCTGTAATATTCCATACTTCTTTATAGTTAAATGCTTGTAAACTCTGCCTAGCGTGCTTATAGCCATTAAAACGTATATTTAATTGAGCTGTCTTCTTGCCTTAAACCCGGAATTTGTGTGTCCCAAGGCGGTTTGCCTGGTTACCCTAATAATAAGAGGGTCGGACAAGGTTTTGGGGAACCCGGTGGGCGTGTGTGGCGGTCTCTGGTTAGTAGTGGGACCCCGTGACGCCCCGGTTTCCTGACAGTCGGGCAGGCTGATTCATCACTAACGCCAGGTAGTGACAGAAGAGCATCTGTAGCAGGCATTTTCAGAGCGCCCGCTAGTAGTAGCAGTGCTCGGCCGTGAGTCTCTAGTTTATAGCGACTCAGTCGCTGTGCAGTAATGTTGAATACATTGTGGCGAGTCGCTATTTGACCAGTACAGCGCTGTATAGGAGCGCATGGTAGCGACTGCTCATAGCGACCGACTCACAACATATTTAAGAAAAAAAAAAAGCCTCACACAACTCTGGCGCAGAAAAATGCTTATCTGAAGCCCAGAGCGCAGGAGGCTACTATCAACTAGTAACAAAGCGAAAACATATGGAATTACATTGTAGGTACATTGTAACATGAACACTTTAATGCCAGACCTGTAATGTCATTTCTGAAGAAATATATAAAAAATTTAAAAATTGTGAAAAAACTGCTTTTTCAATGCCAGATAAGGTCACAGAAAAAAACAAATACCCGGTTTAAAGAGAAGAAAAGGTTCATCCATTGAAATGTATGGGAGAGCGCCAGGTAGCGAGAAGTCATACCTGGCGCTGTGCAAGGCTGATCGCCGGCGCTGTTCGCTGAGGCTGTGAAAATGATAAATCAGACGCTACATGGCGCTATCCCAGTCGCTAAACAGATTCTTCTTGATAAATGTGTAATTGCGTGCCGTGTCCGGCGTTCACCAGTCGCTACCTCTCATTAACCAGGCGCTACCTGACGCTATCCCTTCTTAAATAAGGGCCTAAGATTTCATGATTTTCAGGTGACACAGGTGTAAGGCAAGACCGTTTTTTTATGTCTAATTTTAATATGGAGTATATATATATATATATATATATATATATATATATATATATATATATATTCTTATGTATATGTGTGTGTTTATGTATGGGGGAGGCCGATTCATTAACAGCGGCAGGTAGCGACAGTTGAGCGACTGTAGCGGCATTTTCAGAGCGCCCGCTAGTAGTGGCTGTGCTTGCCCGTTCGGTAGTTGATAGCGACTTAGTCGGTTTGCCGTAATGTTGAATATTGGGTGAGGAGTGTCTGAAGAAAGTGTCTGAGGGACCCAGCTGACAACTCATGGGTATAAAGGAGTCCCATTCCAAGTCCTTAGCACTGGGCAATGGAATTCCTTTACTCCTCCAGATGAGCTTACTGATTCTTCACTGAGCTGCCGAGGCATCGTGAGGGGCCTCTCAGAGGACATCAACATTGACCAAAGCAAAGTAAAATAAATTAGAGTAATATAAATTTCTCTGTAACCTGATTGTGTAAGTCCGTCATTATACAATATTCCCAGTGTAAAATAAATGCTTAAATAATAACAGGAGACCAGCTGCTGGGTAGAAAAGGTGAGTATAGACAGGGCCTTGAAGTAATGCTACTTTGGAGAAAATGCTGCTATGTATTTTGTGGCCCAGGTGCTGCTGAGAACTTGCCTATGTGTTAAATAAGACTTACAGGGAATCCTTCTTTCTGTCTGCTGTCTTCAGTAGTAATTGACTCCAGGGCCCCTTCTGGCCAGTTTGAGGGGTCCCTCATACTGCACCTGAAAATACACAATTATTACAGTGAATCATATAGCCTTTTCCTTGTCTGTCACAGTGAATAGGACACATTGCTTTCTAATGCACCTGCCCATCATTTTATTAGAGATTCCTTTACACCATTAAAGCAGAACTTTAGTCAAAGGATAACCCCCCGCCCTGCCACCCTACCCTGGCACTGAGAAAAGACAGGGGTTACAAAGAATAAAGCCCCACAACTTATCCAGGGGCCCGTGACGCTCCTTTGGCGCTCTGGATCCTGGTCGGCGTCATCTTGAAGCTAAAAACAGAGCCGCATCCCCTGGCTTTGTGCGCATGTCCTTTTATTCCAGTTTCTATCTTTTCCGTGGGAGGAGCGGCACGGGCCCGTGGATAAGGTAAGGGGTTTTTTTTCTTTGTAAACCCTCCGTCCTGCCTCAGAGCCAGGGTAAGATGGCAGGGCTGGGTGGAGGGGTTATACTTTAACTTAAGTTCCGCTTTAATGCATTTTTTATGATTTTTATGTATTTTTTGGATTACCCAATAAAGTTGCAGCAAAGCAATGCATAAAGTGATACAATTGTGTTTAGAGAATAAAAAATAAGAGAAGTCATGTAACAAGCTAACCACACCAAGGTGAAAGCTCTCCCTGGGTTAAGCCTGCTTCCATATGCTCCTGTGTGTGAAAGCTTCCAGTTTGCCATCGCCTCACCTCAATCTGACAATGCCACTGGCACCCCCTGTGTGCACCCATGCCAGGCATATGTGTATGGCTATCATTGGGTGAGTACAGATAGGGGAAGCGGCCAGCAGGGTGCCTCTGGCAAAGAAACATTCATTTATTGCCACACAGTAATATACATGCCAATAACGGCTCATTGGAGGAGGGCTGTGCATGTGCTATGGGATGACAAGATGAGCATATGGTGATCCAAGGCTTTCACACACAGGAGCATCCAAAACCAGAATACCCCAGGAAAGTTTATCAAAAGCCAGGGGGTGAAAATCCTGGGCATCTTACCAGACCCAGCAGACTCCAGGAAGACCCTGATTTGGGATGCTGTGCATCTTGGCATATTCTGACTATGATCCGGAACCTTACTGCACGTGTGTGGCTTCATTGTGGAACCTTGGCTCTGGTTTGAATGGCTGCCTGCAGGATGAAGATGTCATGGAGTGCCTCTAATATATGCTGCAGCACCTGACTGCATCCCCTCTCCCCCCACACTGCACTCAGAGATACGATGCTGTGGCCAGGACACGCATGCGCAATGGAGCCCTGGATCCAGACATGCTGAGAAGAGGGTCTTTCGCATTATGGGGGATCCGAAACTAGCATGTCATAGACAACCTTGTGTCATAGGCTCTCAGAGGGCTGTCTAATCTAGGGTAGTAAGTGCAGGGTTCTGGGGCTGTAACATAGCGCACTTCTTCAGCAACTATTAGTTCCATGGGAGTTGCTTTGCTTTTACTGTTACACAGGGATGGGAAGAAGGTTGTGTTACAGGATTACTGCTCAGTATTTCTGGATAATGGCCCCAAAAGGTTGCCAGCTACCTAAAGTTTTTGTAACACACAGCTAATACAAAATGTCACTTACCTGACTTGGTGACAGCAGAGGATTCCGCAAAGCAGCCAGAAGACAACGGATTGAAAGAGGATCATTTTGGAAATAACAGACCAAGTAAGCGTGCAGACTCCAGGAAGCTGGCAGATGCCAAGAGGCCGTCTGCACCACATTAGACTTGTCCACTCTGCTCCTCCCCATTGTACAAGCAGCACACTGTTATTGCTAAGTTTCTGTACTCCACCATCGTTTTCCTGGGGTTTATTTGTAAATCATTTCAAGTCTGTTATAGTTTTTGCAAAAGACAGAATAATACCTAGAGGCATAACTAAATGTGACGGGGCATGGTGCAGACAATTAATGGCTCATACAGTAAAGTTTTTTTTCTGTAGCTCAGCTGGATGCAGCTAGACAACTAAAGACTGAAACCGAGACATGTGGTGCTTCATTTCTCCAAATGAAAGTACAAAACTGATAAATTATAAGGTGAAGGAACAACAATGATGGAGCCCCCTGACCTCCTGGGTCCTGGTGCAGTCACAACCCCTATAGTCACATCCCTATTGCTTCTGTAGCTGAGCAAATTTGATTAACAGGGAGCTCTGTAGCCCTATCCACTAGACTGAGCATTGGGGTTAGCTGTGAAGAACCACATGCAGTTTTTTCTTTCTGCTTGCTTTTTAGTTTAAGGGGGGCCCATTATGGAACATGGATAAGGGGGGCAGTTTTGCACACCTGGTGGGGGACCCACGTTATGGAACAAGGATGGGGGGTCCAGTTTTGCACACTTGATAGGGGCCCCCGTTCCACATACCTGATGGGGCCCCACTATAGAACAAGGATGGGAGGCCCAGTTCTGCACAACTCATGGGGCCCCCATTATGGAACTAGGATGGGGGATCCAGTTTTGCACACCTGATGGGGCCCCCTTAATGAAGCATTGATGGGGGCCCATTTCTGCACTCATGATGGGGCCCCCGTAATGGCACAGGGATGGGGACTCCATTTCCACAAACCACATGGCGGGGCGTATTTCTGCACACCTTTTGGGGCCCCCAAAATGGCACATGGATGGGGGCCCTATTTCTGCACACCACATTGGCGGGCGATTTCTGCACACCCTATGGGGCCCCCGTAATGGAACAAGTATAGGTCCATAAAATGGACCAACCATCTTGGGTGTTGGTCCTTGCCCCTGGGACACTCCGATCGGGGATTCCCTGCTGTATGAAAACACCCAGACCGGGCGAACAAATTCACCCCTCCCCGGTCTTACAGCACATGTGCTGCCTCCCATCCAATCAGCACCCAACTATGCTGACACGTACTCAGCTAAAGACTCTAGTCTAAAGAGCCAAATCTAGCTGAGTTCAGCCAAGCGCGTCAGTGGCGCATCCCCCACAAGGATGGGGGGCATCATTTTCCCTAAACCCATTGGGGCTCCCTCATTGCAAAGGGTGGGGGAGGACATGTTTAGCTTCCCATTTTAGAAAACCTTAGGGCCCATGGTTTGCACTTGGGCCCCAGACCATACAGGCTAATGCGGCTATCTGGGCCCCCCCATAGCTTAGGCCTCTTTTGTACATAAATTATGGGGGCCCCATCAGCTGTGCCATGGGCAAAAGGGGCCCAGAGGGTCCCCAACACAGGCTAAGAAAATGGTGGGGCACGAGGCTTGTCAGTGTGCCTGTTTTTTACTTTTGGAAACATTTTTTTAATTTTCAGTGAAAACCCCAAAACGCTATACTCACCTTTTCTTCCACGCAGCCCATCACTCCTAAGGGTGTAGGGTGTAGGTGTAGGTATAGGCATAGCTCTGGGCTGGGGAGCACCACAGCGGGTGTGCATGTGCAATAGAGGTGCATGACAGGATTACGCACTTGCTGCTTGCACGCATTGGAGGCTGAGCGGATGGACGTGGCTGGCAGCGGGGAAGTACAAGCTTGGGTAAAAATGTCCACACGCACACAGGTACAGGCACCATGATAAAGATGGTATCTTAAACTGGACCAAGGCCAATTATAAGAATGGGCGTTGGTCTGCTTGGGGGGGGGGGGGTATCACAGTGACTGCTGTGGCCACCCTGCTTGATCAAGCACCTACAAATCCCTTAAATTTTAACTGTTACCCCGCCCTCCCTTGAGAAATGCGCCCGCATTATTGGCCAAGCACTGGCAATCGGAACACAATAATTACAGCTGTGGCAAACACCTTTTTGTCCTGCTGGGGTCCAGTTTCAGTTACACTGAATATGAGCCAGGAGTATGCTGAAGCCGTGTAGGTGGGGACTACAAATTTTAGAATTAGAGGGGGTTGGGGGGCATGAAATGGTCCTACACCTTAAAGAGGAGCAAACACCTGCACAATCGTTGGGCACAGTGGTATCCCTAGCATCAATCAGGCTGCTGCACCCTTCCACCCTAGACTATCTGAATGGCTGGCACTGGTACACACAGCTAGAGGGAAGCAGCTGCAGAGATGCTTGATGCTCCACCTTCATTTAGCATTTTATGGTGCTCATTTATATGCACATCATAGAACATAGACATTGGAGGAGAGCCAGCATATGTGCAGTTGGATTGCCTGTGAGGTAGAATACTCGACATTCCAGGGGGTTTCACACAGTGTGGGACCCCATATCGAAATCATTGGTGGTAAATGCACTGCCAGTGAGGGTCTTGGTTCATACGAACAATAAACAAACCAAAACCACCCTCTCACATTACCCATCAGCCATGCATTTGTGAGATACCTTTTCCTTAAGGAACTTCCTCCCAAGGAAGTCCTCGTACTAAGGGATGACCAAGGACGACCTGATGGGTTATCTACACCAAAAAAAAAATAATAATAATAGAAAAAGCGTGTACTCACATGATCAGAGTTTCCATCTCTCCCCCCGAAGGATTATATCCATTGATATCCAGGTCATTATGCCTTGGTCCTCTTCACTGAGGCTTGCAGGTGTTAAACGGCTGCATTCTGCTTCTTCGAAAGCAGTCCATACACAATGGTATGGTTGTACATGGGGAGTGGGGTCCCTGCCCTTGAGAGCTTGCAATCTAATGGACATAAACTTCGTCCGTCTAGACCAAAAAAAAAAAAAAATAATAATAGAAAAAGAGTGGAGTTTTTAAATAAACTGCCTAAAGATTCATATGATAACATAAAAAAACTAAAATAATTTAAATGACCAGGTCCATGAAATTACCCCAAGGTACCGGTAATCCAAATACATATATGCACAATATGCAGACACATAAACTCACACCAAAACATGCACACATCCTGATTTGGAATGTCCCACTGTGTGAAACCCCTGGCAAGTGGAGTATACCAGTGATTCTGCAGAGCATGTGCCGTGTGCCATCACCAGCAGGATGAGAATACTGACAATCCCAGGGGGTTCACACAGCAAGGTATCCCAAAATTGATGCCCCACGTTCATAGGCCAAAATTGGGTTGGTCAACATTCTGGGTTTTGGTCTATATAAAACCAGACCAAAACCCTAAATTAGCCTGCCCCTGCCCCCCCCATTAACTTTGCCTGCCCAGGGACATCGGATTTAGGATGCTTCACTGTGTAAAACTCCCTGATTCACACTATTATATAGGATCCTATGGCACATGTTTGGCCCTTGTCTGGCATCCCTGCCCTGCTGTGTGCTTGAATGTCTGCAGGGACAAGCATTCACAGTGCAGGTAGAACAGGGTGCCACATGGTGTGTGGCTTGTATGTCCTGCTACCTCCACTGCAAACGTTTGCGCCTGCAAATTTTACATGCACCATAAGAGTAAGGATTGAGGTGAGATTTTGGGGGCATCTGGGGGTTTCACAATGTCGACCATCCAAGATTGGATGTCCCAGGGATAGGCAATCGCTGGGGGCACATGTTTTGGTCCTCTTTAAACATGACCCTCTACACACACTTGTAACTACTGTAACAGAATGCCACACATCCATATGTAACCCATCTGTGGGTGAATCCTAAATAAATGTCAGGATTTGACATTTACCTTGGGCCGTGGTGACACCCTCGAAATTTCCCAATAAACAATTTTCCTCGTCAGGAAAATAAATGAAATGCCAACACAATGTTAGATCAGTAAAGCAAATGAAAATACAACATATTCAAATATGCAGTGCCTAATAAACCAGTGAATTTAAATAATCTACACAAGAAATGGAAGCAATGCAATATATTTCTTTTATAATACACCAACTGGTACTATCAGACACTATTGTCTGAGGTAAGAAGCAAACACACCCCGGAGAAAAAAAAAAAACTTAGGAAAAACATAAATGTACCCTCTGGTACCAGTAAAAAAAAGAGAAAAAAAAGTCCAGGCACAAAAAAAACACAACAGTTCCCCTTGGCTGGTGATAACCTTCCTTTAGGTGGAAAATGAGCCACTTGAGGATTTTACAACTTTAATGCAATGCAGTGGTGAATGCTCTTAATCAACTCCCAGATAGCTGAACTTTAACCCTATAGAAATCTGAAGTGATCTCCATCTCTCTCTCTCTCTTAACAACATTCCCCTCTTTCCAAGTCAGAAGAAACAGTAAATAATAGATTCCACTTGAAACTCAGTCACTGCATTTTACTCTGTAGGCAGCACAACCGCACTGCAGTATATGCAGGCTCCTAAAAGTGGACCAACACCCAGGATTTTGACTATCCTGGGTTTTGGTCCACTTCGGTGGGGCACCCCGATCAGGGGTGCCCCGCTGTGTGAAACCCCCCAGAAAGCCCCGAAAACTCACCTCTCCCCGCTCCCACGTGACCGCTGCAGCCAATCCCCGCCAGCGGACAAGCGAGAGGCAGCGCCGGACAAGCAGAGCGCGTCCGCCGCTGCCTCCCACGCGTTCCTCTTACAGGGAGCGCACCCGCGCCGGCCATTCACAAACGGCCGGCGCGGGAGCGCGCCCTTCTAGAGGGACGCGCATGCGCCGCTGGAACGTGGAAAAGGTAGGATTGTGGGCTTCCTGGGGGGTTTCACCCCACGGGACATCCCGATTTTGGATGCCCCTGCGGGGAGGGATCTGATCGGCCTGGGAATCTTATAGATTCCCGGGCCGATCCCCCCTGGGTGTTGGTCCACTTTAACCCAGACCTTCACCCTGATTAAAATCCCATCTTGTATGTTTCCCCCACCTTGTACATACAGATTGCCACAATTAAAAACCTGATGGCTGGTTAACTGGTGCGCTCCTGCTAACAACTCTTACAGTCTTGTGACATAAAGGGTTTGTGTAAAGCTTTCATCTACTAGGGGAATGTTCGTAGGTGTTTTTAGTGTTTATAATATTCTAATATTCAGCTGAGCTGTCCCTTTGCCCAAAACCTGGGATCAGTCTATACCTGTATCTCCCTAGCATGGGGCATTGCTCCCTAAAAGCCAGCCAGCATCATTTTTACCAGCACATTATGAATCTGTGGTGTCAAATATGACATGTCTGTACTTTCACGTACTTTCACGTACTTTGTACACGTACTTTCTATATGCAATTTAATAGTTAGCAAATTCCTGATGTGGAACTGACTAGCATTTCCTCTAGTACAGCAAAATTACTGCCAATAGGGGTAGACAGGCATGCTTGGAAGTTTCATACACAAAGAAACACAGAGCAATATATATAACAGATTTTCAAATTTAGGTCAGCTTATGTTTCCTATATATGTCCACAAATCTATAGTATCCTCTAATGGTAAGTAATGCAGGATAAAAAGCATTACTTACCATTAGAGGATACTATAGATTTGTGGACATATATAGGAAACATAAGCTGACCTAAATTTGAAAATCTGTTATATATATTGCTCTGTGTTTCTTTGTGTATGATTGTATGTAGGGTCCACGGGGATAATTGGATTAACACACGTTGAGCAACAATTAGTATATTGTAGTAACCTTTACTAAAAATTTCTAGCGCGGTTTATTCCTCATTTGTATTATGCTTGGAAGTTTATCACAGAATGTCTTTTTTAAACTTTATTTTTGTCCCTTTTTTTACAACCACCGATTTCTGATCATCTTATTCTTACAAGACAAATACAAAATAATGCATTTGCTTTCTTATTAATTTCTAAACCAGAGAAGCCATCTGCATCACCCCATCCACCATTCGATTGGTTTATCCTTCATATGTCTCCAAATTCATCTCTCCCCAGTTTTTAAATTCCATCAGTCAATATGAATAATTGTTTTCCGCTGTACATAAAAAGGAAAATGGAAAGAAGAGAAAGAAGAAAAAAAAGGAAAAAGGGTGGGAGAGTATTGTCAGCTGAGGCAGAGAGTCCTGCCACCCAAAAGCAAAATGATACTCCTGTGCAGCTGATTGGTGCATGCCTGGCGATCAGAAAATCACCTGATTGCTGGATCCAAGTTGAGCCAAAGCCCTGCGTAGCATACGGGTCCCTGAGGGATTTAGCTCCTCAGGCGTATGGGGAGTGAGTTCTTTGTTAACGGGCTTGGGGGACCTCCTGATGTGGGCTTGCTTCCAAAAACTCCAAACGAGACCGACTTTATGAAAAGGGCATTTACTTTATTAGCAGGACTTCAGGTACACTTTAGGCTTCACAGCAGGTCATACAGTCTTTCCACAACAGTTTCACAGCATTACATCCAGGTGGACTTCAACAGGTGGTGGGCACTCATCCTGATCCCATAGCAGAATACTGCGGCCTTAAGCTTCCTCCATTAGCATCTTGGGTGGAATGGTTCACCTTTTCCTGTGGTCACTTGTTAGGTATGAATGTGGCTCCTCTTCTCTCTCTCTCTATTTACTTCTGACTGCTACCAGTTGACCCTGCTGGTACCTTCCTCACTCCCGGTTACTACAATACTAGTTCCCGGGAACTACATCTTGTAGACCTGTTCTTTCTGAGGTAACTCTCCTTATATAGATTCCCTTAACTAGCTTCTAGAACCTTCTGTAGCTTTTACTCACCTTACCCAATGGCAGCTCAGCTGTACTCCTATGTGGTTAGGTTTTAGTCAAATTTTTGGTAGACCTGCAGTGTCACAATCCATTAGCTATCCAACAATCTTGTGGTGATGTAGCGCAACTGCAGGACAGATATGAACTATCACACTGAAGAACCACAAAGACAATGGCTGAACACTTTCCGTCGGCTACAACCGCACTTGCTACGTCACTGCTGTACCTGAACTCCATTCACTGGTGCATGTACACCAGGTCCAGTCCTTTGCCATGAGTCACAGGGATAAGGCCATGCCCTCTCCATTCTCTACAATGGAGATGGGGCGTGTCAGGCCTCTGCACGCTGCCTCCATTGCCATTAATGGAGAGGGTGTGGCAGTGCTCCATGGTAAACCTGATCTGCCATCAATCACAAGCCCATGGTCAGGCCCCAGACAACATGGGATGCAGCATCGGGGCCTTGGATCCAGTGACCAGGTTAGTTACTAATCCGTCTATCACCAGTCACCCGCCTCGGGACAAAAGGTAAGTCCCAGCCTTCCCGGCCAAATTTTCTGACAACATTTGCTGCCCAAGGCAGATTGAGAAAAGAAAAACAGATGCTGGTGATCGAGTTATATAGTCATAATATATTTGAATGTCACAGTGGGATTTAGAGAGGTATTGGGGAGGGGCCCAGACTTGGATTTCAAGCATTTATGTCCACGGGCAGCTTGTTAGATAACAGTGATGAGCCCCCAGGCCCCAAAATCCAGCATTACCCTCTGTGGAAGCTAGAGTTGTACTTTAAGCAGCACTGCATATTTATTATATTAGCGTTACACATTAAGGTGATGGCAAGCTGTGGAGATGGGTTAATACTTAATACCAGTGTAAAAATTTTACTGAAGATACAAAATAGGCCATTGACCAGTGAGGATCATTAGTGGCCTTTATGCTGTAATGTCCGATGCAACAAAGTGTCACTTACCCTCCAATAGCTCCCCCGCTGAGACCAGTGTACAGGGATAAAGGGCTTACCTGTCTACTAGGTGTGCTACTTATTATGGAGCAAGGGAACCTACCTCTGGAGCAGGGGAACCTACCTCTGTGGCAGGGGGGCCTACTTATAAAACAATTCACAACTCTCTTGTAACAAGGAGGGAGAGAGATCTTCGGGGTGGGGGGAACTACCACTGAATCTAACACTCGGGGTAGAACAAATGATTGATGGGCAATCCTTAGAGGCTTATCAAAATGATCTTGGCTGTGAACGCAGCACTCTATAAAAGCATTGAGACACCTCGGCCCCCTTGTCATCATTGCTGGCGGTCTGGTCACACAGTCTCTGACATTTTCATAGTGCTTAGAGCCATTGTAGCAGCACTGCTTCACCATGTTGCTCAGGTATTGGCTGGCTGCGAAAGACAGAGAGCAACAAGTTACCAATCGCACCATACAAATATAGATTATTCACTGCAACTCATTACAAGGCAGCCAACATGCAAATTGACTATGGCTATGGGTATGTTGAAGAGAGGGGTCACTGACTAATGGAACAATATGTAGATTGCTGACTACTGCTTTTGGGGGTGATGCACAACTAACATTCTGACACATAAGGGTCGATTCAAAGAAACATGTAACAGCTTTGATTTTGGTGCCGATCATCCTATTTTCCCCGTACGCTCGTGCGTTCGTATGAACTTGCGAGTGATTCTATAAGCAAATACGTTTCTATCCTAAAATGTATGTCCGTTCGTATGGCAGTTCGGGAATCAGACCTATGTCAGTTTCCATCCTGAATTTTCCGTTTCATTTCTCAGGTTGCAACATTGGTTTTGCCCTTTTTCCTTTTTTGTCTGGACGTAAATCCTTCTGATCTTGCGGCTGCGCACTACAAACTTACCTCATTAAAGTGCATTCTAAATATTTGGTCTTTTATTTTTCTTTATTTCATTCATTTTGTAGTAACCAACCATTAATGAATGCATTTGCATAAGTTTTAGGATTTGATCCTAAGTTTTACGTTTTGATCCTAAAATTTAGGAACGAACTTCCGATGATCGTAAGAGCATATACGCATTCGTACGTAGGCTCGTGCGAGTCGGAAATGGCCAAAAAAACAGGAAAAAATGACTAACACCCACCCAAACTTACGATTCTCGATCCGAAATCAATTAACTTTTGCTCTTTGAATCGAGGGGATAGTCGCCAACATTTCACTCACCCAGTTTGTCTATTTTTTCTTTCAAGCCCCTCTTCGATTTTCTTGCCATCCGAGCTGCTGTAATAAATAAAATAGTAGAAGAATGTTTCTTTGAATCCACTTTAATGTAATAAGTGACAGATTAGGGCTGATTCTGCACTCTGAGAATTTTATTTCTCACGTTTTTTTTTATAATAATTATTTTCTTTCTTTTTCAATGCAGCACATTTCTAAAAATCCCAAAGTGAAAATGCTACTGAATTGCAGTACAGAAAAATATTCTCATAGTGCTGAATCAGCCCTATTATATAGATGAGCGCCTACAAAAGGAACAGGGCCCTGGGCCTGGGAGATTATAGCCTACCGTAGGCCAGGGTTTCACATCCAGAGTACTTGTACCATTGCTGGTACATAATCCTATCAGTTGGTACTCAACAAGGCTGCAGACTGCCCTGTACTCCATCCAGATCTGCTGCCATCTATTCATTACCCAAGAAAGTAATACAAACTATGTATGTGCATGCACTTTAAATGCTTGTTTTTGCCCTTTTAAACACAGTTTCAGGTGAATGACAACCCATACCTACCAACCAGGTGAGTAAGATGGTACTTGAAGAAAAAGATTGGGAACTCGTGGTATAGCTCAGGGGTTCCCAGTAGGTGGTACTAGTAGCACTGGTGGTGCTCGGCAAGGCTACAGACTGATCTGTTCTATCATTTGATTGTGTTTTGATTACAGTTTTAGGTGACAACCCACAGGTGGCACTTGATATAACTATATATAAGTTGGAAACCCCTGGTCTAGGTGACCAGAAGGAAACACTGGAGAGAGGAGAAAGCTTTTCTTCTGGGATGCATATCTGGGGGCTGACGAGAAAGTATAGGCTAGATTATAATGCATCCCAATTAGTTGGAAGTGATGTGGAGGGATGAGTGGCGTGCGGAATGCAGGATAGAATTGGATTAAAGATGGACCTGGATAATATCACCTTAATGTGAGCTTTTTCCAGCAAGATGCAAATCCTCTATGAAAAGCAAGCCGCTCCTTTATTAATAGTCTATAGGCAGCCTCCATGCTGGAGGTGAGGCCTGGCTTGGGAACACTGCTATCTTCTTAGTCCATCTACAGCCAGACATCTGAATCTGAAGCTACCTGGTTCAGCCTCTGGAGTTACTGTTAACCCTTGCTGCTCCATCAATGCTATCTTCCCGTCACTGATGAGATCCCCAAATTGATCCATAGACTGTGCTGACTTTTCTGCTCCACCCCAGCCAGGGTTTTCTAGATTAACCTGAAACAGCCAAAGGAATAAATGTGACCAAAATCAGTGAGAAAGCAATACTTTTGACATGGCAAGGCATGTGAAGGTGACATGTATGTGGATACTCATGCGTTTTACTATTTAAAAATGGCGAGACTATTTAAAAAATGAAATAAATCATGCAACTGTTGTAGTGGAGCTTATTTGGGGGCTGCTGAGAACATGTCTGCACCCTACAAAGTTTATGCCAAAAGAGAATAATGCGTATGTACATATTCATATGCACATATTCTGCAAAGTTCAACTCCACCGAGTAAGATGCAAAAAAGGGGAAAATGAGCAACAGAAAAAAGTGTCTTAACCTCAAATTAATGTTAGAACAAGGGGGCACAACCTGAAGCTAGTTGGGGGGGGGGGGGGTCAGGAGCAATGTTAAAAAATATTATTTTACAGAAAGAGTAGTAGATGCTTGCAACAAACTTCCAGCAGGAGGTTAGTTGAAAAATCGTGAATTTAAACATGCCTGGGATAAGCACACATCTATCCTAAACTGTACTGTATACACATAAGCGCAGACTAGATGGACCATACTGTATGGTCTCCTTTTGCCGTAAACCTTCTAGGTTTCTTTGTGAAAAAATGAAATAGCAGATTACCTTTAATTTTTCATGGGCGTTTACAGCTATGCTATGTATACAAGCAAAGATGTCGTTTTTACACCCTCTAGTGTCTAAAAACAATTATAATGGCTGCATAGAGAACTGGTTTTTCAAATATGTAAGTGAATCAAGACAATTGGGTTGATTCAAAGAAACATGTAACAGCTTGGATTTGGCTCACGATCATCCTATTTTTCACGTCCGCTCGTGCGTTCGTATGAACTTGCGAGTGATTCTATAAGCAAATACGTTTCTATCCTAAAAGATACGTCCGTTCGTATGATATCTCCCGAACTTGCCTCAGTCAGTTGGCAATCGTAAAAATCACGTTCATGTGCTCACCTGTTGCGGCGGCAGCCTGTTTTTTCGGCTGCTTCCATCGTCAAGCTCTTCCAATTACTTGCGTTTGCCTCTGGTTTTCATTGGTTTTTGGCCTCTTAGATTCGTGCGTTCGTATGTTTATAAGATCTTGCGCATGCGCACCCTCAACCAGAAACTTACCTAAACCCCTTAGCGCTTGCATCCAACTTCATTTCTCGGTCCCTCAAACTTACCTAAACCCCTTAGCGCTTGCATCCAACTTCATTTCTCGGTCCCTCAAACTTACCTAAACCCTTTAGCGGCTGCATCCAACTTCATTTCTCGGTCCCTCAAACTTACCTAAACCCCTTAGCGCTTGCATCCCACTTCATTTCTCGGTCCCTCAAACTTACCTAAACCCCGTAGCGGCTGCATCCCACTTCATTTCTCGGTCCATAAAACGTAAGAAAATCACATAATTTACATATGTCTATATCTTTCTAAGTGTGTTGTTTCTGGTTTGTGTAATTTTTTGGGTGTGTGCATATTAGAAAAGACACATTTAGGAAGGCTTAAAATCTAATTTATTTAAAATATTTTCTTTGTTTTGTTTTTAATAATTTTCAAAACTTTTTGTTTTTTTTTTGGTATTTTTTTTTAAACCTTTTTTTTTTTTTTTTTCTCGGTAAAACACATATAATTATTTAGTTTGTTTTTAACAGTAAAACACATATTTTTTATTTTTTGGGTTTTTTTTGTAAAAACATATTTTTTGGTTTTTTAAAAAAACAATAAAACACTTTATAAAATTTTTAAAACTTTAAAAACAAGTTAAAGAAAGGAGCCAGGACCAAGGGCACTATTCATCATCCTCTTCTTCATCTGTTGGCCCCAACGTCGCCTGTATGGCCAGCAGCTCGGCCACCAACTCCTTCATTCTTTTTTTTTTTCCCGCCAAGGTTTGGGGGATCATCCCTGTAACCAATAGAGAAAGAAACATAAATAGGAGTCCCAGACCGGTTTGTATGCTGGAAATAGATTTAGGGTTAATCAAATACATGTAAATGCATGACATATGTCCTTCTTCAAAGGGATACAGTTAATGCATTTCCCACAGGTAAGTGTTTAAACTCCTTAAACCGGACCTTCAACATTATTTAATGAAAACCAATAACTATTCACAAATGATTCTGCACCACCTCAAAGTTATTTAGGGTTTTTTGGGGATTACAGCGCCGCCATCTGGACTCTGAAGCATAACACTTAATGAGGAGTGGAGAGTTGGATAAAGTACAGGGGAGTAGGTTACAGTGGTGCGTTGGGAATCCCGAGCATAGCTGGGTTGAGGGAAAGGTCATCACTCACACAATGCATGGCAGCACCTTCCTTTTTACAATCTGTATCCCATGCTGCCTGTAAATATTGCGCATTCCATATTCCCCAATATTGGTTTTGTTCAGTCTAATAACATGCATTAGATGGGTGAAGGGTGTTTTTCCATGTTTCTAATCTGTAGGTACAGTGTGATGGCTAAGTCTTTGGTTCTTAATACTAGTTAGGGTCCTCTTTAAGCTAACGAAGTGCCCACATGAAAGTGTGAACTACACATTGGCTACGCCTTTAGTTATGTGTGTGTTATTAGCTAAGCAAACATTAATATGAATAATGGCATGGAGACTTACGGAGTTGGTGGCCGACAGATGGCTGGTTGGGGCCAACAGGCTGCCCTTGGTCCTGGCTCTGCTGTGAAGAAGTCCCTGGAGAAACATGTGACATTTGGTTAGTACTTGTATAGAGTCACTATTCCCAACATATCTGGCTCCCAGTCTGGCTGACATCACTCACCTTCGCCAGGATCGACTTCAAGCATCTCTGCTGCCTCCTCCTCCACTATCTCACCCGCTCCAGAAGCTTCTACAAATACATAATAAAGGATAACTTAGTTTTTGGCCTGCCATGTATATCTTTGTGCCTATACATGAAGAGTGACATACCAGAGCCTTCCCCATGCGTGGCCAGGTATGACTCCACGCCCACGCGCCTTGGCCCCTCCTCTGTGGTAAGGTCCAGGGGCTGGTCTGAGGAGGCCACAGAGGAGGGGTAGGTCCGTCGCCCGGGAGATCCACCACCTTCACTCACAGATGCAGAGTCATGCAGCACTGGTCGGCCTGTACGTCTCCGGGTGCGGCGAATTCTGAAATCCATTTCCAACACTACCAAAGAAAAGTCATTATAAATAAAGGCATAACTTATACATTTGGAACATATACCATGCTATTGCTTTGTACTTACTTGGGAAATGGATCCCAAAATACCTCCGCACCCGGGGCATGTGCAGACGTTTCAGGTCCGACCAATGCTGCATTATCTGGGTGTGAGTGAAGGTGGTGCTGGTCACACGGTGGATCTCCGCGATGATCTCCCGGGCGATGTCCCTTTTCTCGCACACATTGGGCGCGAAGTCATACCGGCGCTGAAGCATGATCTGAAAAACATAATGGACACAGAGCTTTTACTTTTACACACAGACCCATATGTGTTGCATCACAAGTTGAGAATTTAATGTCATTAACACACACATTTCGAGTGGCAGCCATTTTTGGGGAGTGCCTTAAAGAGGACGTTGACTGTGATTGACAGTCTGGTCTTATGTTATATGTATCACACACCATGTACATACAGATAATAGCCAACATCAAGAATCAGGCCACCTGCATCTATGGCATGTTAGGATGGTTTAAACATCCAAGATGTAGCCTAATGCTTAGGCTTTTGGACCACGTGTGTGGCTTCCCGTTGTGTTTTTATGGCTTAGGAAAACAGTGTTCCTCAAACATCCGCATCAAGGTCCGAGACAGGCCAGGTTTGCCAGCTCGCCCCGCTACTCCACAGGTTAATTAACTGTTGCTAAGCCGGAGCAATTGGCCGAATTAGGACATCAGCATAGACAGTTGAAAACGTGGCCAGGCTCGGCCCTTGAGGATGAAGTGTGAGGAGCCAGTGATTAAACATTAAGAGACCCCAAACTAGTTCCAAACGCATCATTTACATTTAGGCCATCATTGACTATTCGATTAAAATGCACAGGCAGCCACTTACCAGCATGAGGATCTCTTCCTGTTGACGGGTGAAGATAGTGGGCGCCATCTTTATGCTTCTTCCAGGCAGCAGATAAGTGAAACCCCAGCGGTTTCCTGGTTCCGCTCGAACGTACGTTCGTACGAGCGCGTAGTCGTGCGCATAGGCGTCACACGCTGGGCTCATTATTTAAAGGTCCCTGCACCCAAAGCTCATTCTCTTTGAGCATTTGTGTACGATGGCACCGAAAAAGGCGATGAGCAAGCGACCCCAGCCAAGCAAGACAGCGGAGGGCCCCACAACAAGGTCCCAGCAAGGTCGGCGAAAACTGAGAGGCAAGACTCCCACCTCGGCCCCACCAAGGGACCCTGGACCCTCAGGTACCAAAAAAAGGGGCCCCAAGCCCCGTGCCCCTGCAGCCAAAAAGCTGGCAACTGCAGCACCCACCACCTCTGCCCCCAGAACAGGCAGCACAAGTGAGCCCACACCGGCCATGCCTTCAAGTAGGGCAGTTCGGAAACCCATGCCCCGCAGCAGGGCCCGAAGCCCATCCAGGGCCCGAACCCCATCCAGGGCCCGAAGCCCAGCCAGAGGCCGAAGAACCCCATCCAGGGCACGAAGCCCAGCCAGGGCCCGAACCCCATCCAGGGCCCGAACCCCATCCAGGGCCCGAACCCCAGCCAGGGCCCGAACCCCATCCAGGGCCCGAACCCCATCCAGGGCACGAAGCCCAGCCAGAGGCCGCAGAAACCAATCCAGGGCCAGAAGCCCCTACAGGGCCCGCCGAACCCAATCCAGGGCACGAAGCCCAGCCAGAGGCCGCAGATCCCAATCCAGGGCCAGAAGCCCCTACAGGGCCCGCCGAACCCAATCCAGGGCACGAAGCCCAGCCAGAGGCCGCAGATCCCAATCCAGGGCCAGAAGCCCCTACAGGGCCCGCCGAACCCAATCCAGGGCCAGAAGCCCCTACAGGGCCAGAAGAACCCCATCCAGGGCCAGAAGCCCCTACAGGGCCCGCCGAACCCAATCCAGGGCCAGAAGCCCAGCCAGAGGCCGCAGATCCCAATCCAGGGCCAGAAGCCCCTACAGGGCCCGCCGAACCCAATCCAGGGCCAGAAGCCCCTACAGGGCCAGAAGAACCCCATCCAGGGCCAGAAGCCCCTACAGGGCCCGCCGAACCCAATCCAGGGCCAGAAGCCCCCGACCTGGCACCAGCCGGGAACAGAGCCCCCGACCTGGCACCAGCCGGGAACCTAGCCCCCCAAGAGGGCCCCGAATTGCAACCATGACCACATCTACACCTGGAAGTTCGGTGGCCAGCCACGCAAGAACACCCAGTCCCTTGGCCAGTCCAGTCCAGTCATTGGGAAGCCACCAATCCGGCCATTCCCCTACCCAGCCCCAGGCCATAATGTCACCACATGTGTCTGCACACATGGAGGAGCAGCCAAGCCAACCATCTGGCCGCACATTGCGCCGCGGCCAGTTGAGTGGGAGATTCTCCCATGACCAAAATATGGCATTGGCTAGTGGCCTTACATTATACTATGACGAGCTATATGGGAGCAAATCCAAACACACCACCAAGCAGCGCAAGATGGAATTGTTTGAAACCATCCTCCGACAAGTAAATGCAGCGGGGGAAGAGAGGAAAGATGTGTCCCAAATTCAGAAGAAAATCTCTGATCTGAAGTATGCTGTACGGCAAAAAGAAATTAAAAGGCATAATTACAGGTAAATAAATGTTTTCGCTAAATATAATGTTTTGGATGTACTGTATGCACCTTTTCTGAGTACCAAACGATTTTCTCGTTTCAGCATGAAAACTGGAGGTGGCTTTCCATCTAAATTGGAGTTTACCCCTGCTGAGGAGATTGTGCTTGGACTTCTCCATCCGGTCGCGGTCGGTGGACATGCTGGTCTAAGGGACACAGACTCACCGACCCGTACCCACGGTGAGTACTCTTAAATCTGCATGTTTGCCTGTTTGCTAAATAATCTACAGTTCACTAGTAACAAGATAACGGGATGCCCCTATGGTTTGCCTTGCTTGGCCTCGCACTACTGTGGCTGTTTGTGTCCTCTTTTTGTCCCTGGGAATCACACATTTAGGCCCACAGCCATTATGGCAAAGTTCAAATGTCCAATTGGATTGTTAAAGTCATGAAGTTTCGCAAGATAAGTGAGATATTTGGAATCAATCACAAAACACACATCATTATGTATGGGTTGCCTTTTGGTTGTGTGAGTTGTGTTTGAGTTAACAATTTAATTAGCCACCCACAAACATATCTGACCTAGAGCAGCGAGACTCAACTGGCGGCCCGGGGTCCCAATGCGGACCTTGGCACCACATTCAAGGACCCCTGCCCAGACAGCCCTGCACTCAGTTACTTCTGTGTTGACGTGCTCAGAGCTGCCCCCTTGATCGGCGATGTAGTGGTTGGTCTCCTGCCCAATGTCATGGCTCCCTGAAACATAGCATTGCAATATGAAGTACTGCACAGGAAGTGGCATTGCAAGGTACACAGTAACTTTGTAAAAATTTATCTGGCCACAATCGTGTCCCGCTGCCCCTGCTCTGGCCCATCTGCCACAGTCCCCCCATGCCCCCCCCCACATAAGCCCCATACATTTGTAACAGATTGGCTCCATCCATCCCATCACCATCAATACGTTAACTCCCCCCTTTAGCCATCCAATCCCTGTCCCCTCAGCTCTGGCCCATCCAGCCCAGCAAGGGCAAGCAGCCTTTATTAGTTGGCACTTTGAAATCTCCAGCCCCTCCACCAGTGTATTTATTTTTAACTAGACACCCCCTGCGTCAGCACCATGGCCAGACATTCACCTCTCACCACATACCTTGAAATGGGCCTTTACAACAATTGTTTGAGTACCACGGACCTAGCGAATGGTAGGCTAAATCCAAAAATGTGCCTTGAAAGTTGTATGCTGACTGGGTACACTTCCTGACTTAGAACTGAGGTCAGTTAGCAGTTTTTCAGAGCCATTGCACCTATGTAAACTTGCGTGTGTTTGAACAAAGGTCACCATTGCTCTAGAGTTGAATAATATTACAAATAGAGCTATATTTGATTACCTATCCAAAAAAAGGTTATGTGTGTGTGTTTACGTGGTTTGTTTTTCTCTTCTTCAGCCCAGCATGATCCCTCAGCAAGGGTAAACTCACCCCCCAGTTTGGTTATGCCTACCAGGTCCGTACAGCATAGGAGCCCAGATCAGAGATTTTCGGTAAGTTAATTTAGTAGCATAAATACTAACAAGTGCTTAAGAATGTGTTAAACTGTTGAAATCCAAAATTTGGACGCAAACTTAGCCTTTTTTTTTTGATATGTCCCTACAGACCCGCACACTCATGGAAGAGATCCAGGACATGGAGGAAGATGATGATGTCTCCGTACAGGGCACGTCGGATGAACTCCCCCTGGGTCCCAATTTGGAACTGCTCCATAATGTTTCTCTGGCCAATCCTCAGCAGCAGAGTGAATCTCCATCCATTGTGCTTGCACATGGGGAGACTGACACTACAGTCCCCAGTGTTCACTCTGCTGCTGAGGATGTGCAAAGCAGGCCGGTTGCTGTTGAGGGTACGACACCACGCGGCAGGGCACGCCCAAGAGCCAGGGTAATTGTGCGGCGGACGCCATTACGCCGCCCCACAATTTCCCAGGGGAGGCAGAGTGCCCTGCTTCAATTATGGACCCAACAAAGGGACTCTTATGAGGCACAGCTCGTTACAGAGCGTGAGGAAAGGCATGCCGACATGGTCAACATCCATACCAGTCTACAGGGCATCCTCGCGGAGTTGCGTACCCTCAACAGCAACGTGGCCAATGCAAGTAATGGCATCCAGTCAGCCATGGCTGAGATGACCAATATGCAGAGAAACATTGTGGAGCAGTTTCAAATTCACAATGCTGCCATGGCCCAGGCTAGGTCCCATTCACATGGACCTCCACCTGGACCTCCACCTGGGTATTATGGGCAGCCACCCTATTAAGCCATGGGTGTGTGGGACATCTTTTCTCTTAACCCCCACTGTATTTACTTGTCCTTTGAGGTTTCAAACAATCCATTTTGTGTTGCTCTGGCAGGTTGTGTTTTGTATTTGCTCCCATATAGCTCCTTAGAGTAATGCTTAAGGCCACTAGCCAATGCCATAGGTCTATGTGGAGTGTATCTGGCCACTTATGGCTTTACCTATGTATTTGGTTGGTGCTCCTCCTGTTTGCAGACATGTTTGTGTGACATTATGGCCATGCCCAAATATCCCTGGGCACAGGCAATATTAATGACTGGACTAGGCTGGCCTTTGGACTGGGTGTCCTTGTTTGGTTGTGCCACTCACTTCCAGGTGTAGATGTGCTCGATGTTTTTTTGTAATGTTATCCATTTGTAACCACAGATGTATGTGGAATGATTTCTGTTAAGCACTATAATTTTTCCTTTTCAAAGTAAAAAAAAAAAATCACTTACAATACTTGTGGCGTTTTTAGTGGGAAGACATTTTTAACAGCTTGGGCTAAACCAGATAATTTGGGTTTGAAGAGGTGTAACAATGCAAAGCTAAAGCTAAGGAAACTACATGAAATACATTAGGCAACAATTAAGGTCTAAATGTTTTACTTAGAGGTAATGCCACATTACGGCAAAACAACATATGTAACAAAAAGGATAACACAGACATACAGAATGGTGAGACAGGGAAAAAAGTTAAGTAAAATGCTGGCTGATCAGGTTGGCTCGAACAGATTGGCCAGACTCACTGGGGGGCCCCTCAAAATTCTCGACTTCATCCTCGACGGCTGAAGAGGGCAGGCTGTCCACATAACGTGGGACACGTTCCATGATGGCAAAATTGTGCAAAACAGCACATGCCATTATAATGTCGATCACTTTCTTGGGATCATATTGCAGGGCCCCCCCAGTATGGTCAAGGCAACGAAAACGTGTCTTCAGCAGACCAAAGGCCCTCTCCACAACAGCCCGGGTCTTGCGATGCGCACGGTTATACGCTTCCTGAGAGGCATCCTGGGGCCGCAGCACAGGCGTCATGAGCCAGGGTAGAAGTGGGTACCCGGAATCACCTTAAACAGAGAATTAAATGTAATCAAAATTAAAAAGGCAACACAACCAACACCAAAAATTTCACAGATATCATAATGATGTAAGGTAAAGTGTTCCCCAAAAAAAACAGGGCACATTAGGGCCCCCAAAAATTGCACTAAGGTATAACCTAAATAAAAATGGCACTTCTATATACCAATTAATTAACAAACATCTGCACGGCCAAGGGTATTTGTATTTTACATATATTTGTAGTTTTCAGACATGTTACAATTAGGATGCTGCTGAGGGCCTATCCACATTTCTCTGGAAACTACAATGTATGCAGTTTAAGTCCACTTTGACATTTAAAGACCAATAGTACAAAAGGAGCCAAAGGTCAAAGATCCTTGGGTATAAACTCCAAACCAATATATTTAGGCACAAGGAACTTACAGACATCCTAACTAAAGGGAAAACATTCTGAAGGCCAAAGCGAGACAAGCTTTTTTTTGGTAAGTTCCTAATATATGAGCCAAGAAAAAGGCAGTTGGACGCTTATGTAAAGTTTTCAAAAACAAACATATCAACAAATACAAGATTAATGCCACATTTAATAACACACAAATAGGACACACTTACCAAGCAGCCATGCGCCCGAAAATTCACCTGCCTCAAATCTCCGAAACAACCCAGATCGCCGGAGGATATAGGAGTCGTGGGACGATCCGGGGTAGCCGGCAAGGACACTCATAAACCGCATATCCGGACCAACCACGGCCTGGACATTAAGTGAGTGTCCCATTTTACGATTCCTTAAGGCAAAAACATACAAAAAGGGTAATTGATATTTGACCCAAACTAATAAATTAACCACAAAACATGTCTGCACTCTATTGGGAAAGACTAATGAAAAGCCTAGATAAAGCAGCTACACAAATGAGGGATAAACAAATATGCTGCCGCAAAGGAAAACAGGTTACATGACACGTTGGGCAACATAATAACCAATCTCAATACCTATATATATACTCGTCGGCTGCCCTAGGTACGAGTGCCACATGTGTGCAGTCAATTGCACCAATAACGTTGGGCATGTCGGCCACATTATAAAACCCAAGCTTAATGGCGTTTTTGGCTGCCATATCATCAGGAAAATAAATATATTTTTGAGTTATGGCAGCCATGCCTTCCAAAAATGTAGACAGTGCGCGGCTCAGCGTAGGCTGTGACATCCCCACAGAGAGGGCACCCAGCCTCTGGAACGAGCCGTTCGCCAAAAATTGCAGGCAGCCAAGCATCTTGGTCATACCTGAAATTGCATGCCCCTTCCTTGTGGTGCGGGCTAACCATGGCCGCAGCTCACTATATAATTTATGGAGGGAAGCGCGATTAAGCCTGGTCAGCTCGAACAGCTCAACATCATTCATGCTATCGATGTTCATGCGACGACGCAGGGGCAATCTGCTCTCAGACATCTCGATCAACTCAATGCCAAAAAGCATAAGCCCTTGATGTGCCACAAACTCGCTCCGCTCCATCCTACTCCCGAGGCCAAATAGCTGCCGGCAAACATTTCGTAAAGCAGCTCTTTAATGGGCTTCAAAACAATTAGCAATCACCTCTCTGAATTGGGCGCAAGCCCATGTGAAGGACGTAAAAAATAGGATCGGACGCAAATAATACGATTTGGACGGGAAAAACACACGAACTAACGCAAATTATACGATTCTCGTACGAAATGCGTATGTTCATATACGTCTATGCGCGAACGATCGTGCGAATACGAAATGGCCAAAAAAACAAGAAAAAATGACAAACACCCACCCAAACTTACGATTCTCGATACGAAATCAATTAACTTTGGCTCTTTGAATCGAGGGGAATGTCACTATAATATAAAGTCACCAATGTCACTATTAGAAAACACATTTATTGAAAAGATCAAAGCAGCTGATTAGCTGGTTCACAGCATAAACACAGTGAATGTGGGCTCACAGTTACCCTGGTTGTAGCAAGGATTATCACTTATTATCACATTTAGGTAGGTTTCGGGGGATTGAAAACCGCTTCCTTAGCTGACTTACCGTATATACTCGAGTATAAGCCGAGTTTTTCAGCCCACTTTTTGGGCTGAAAAAAGCCGCCTCGGCTTATACTCGAGTCCAGGGGCTGGAGGGTGAGGGGCGGCCGCTGCGGGTCCCTGCTGTACCCGCTGCTGCCGCCGCTCTCATGCATACAAACACTCATACACTGACCGGCGCCACCTTCCTCCCGCTGGGCTGCCTTCAGTACTGCCTGTAGCCTCTCTTCACATTGGTCTGGGCGGGGCTTGTGCTGGATGGGCGTGAAGCAAAACAGGCAGTGTGGCAGCCACGCTTGCGGTGAGGTAATGGGCTGTAGGTAGGGGAGGCCTTTCGGCTCCGGTGTCTTCTCCCTCAGCCTCCCGCCCCGTTCTCCCTCTGCTCGCCGTGACACCGTGTGCGGGAGCCGCGAGCTTATGAGTTGCTGAGCCTCTGCGGACATTTCGCAGAATACCATGGACAGGACAATAAAGGTGGGTGCGAGGCGCCATTGTGTGCCCGGCAGGTCCCTCACCTGGGGGATGGAGGCGGGTGTGTGTGCCAGAGACACATAGCTCAGTGTGCAGCCACTGTCAATGGGGGCATTTAGCTGTGGCTGCTCTTCTATTGCCCTGCTCGGTGACCTGTATGAGGGGCTGGAGGGTGAGGGGCGGCCGCTGCGGGTCCCTGCTGTACCCTCTGCCCCTCTGCAGGGTAACCTCGGCCAAACCCTGACCCCCGACACCTGAGCGGCGGCAGCAGCAGCAGGTACCCACAGTGTGTGTGTGTGTGTGTGTGTGTGTGTGTGTGTGTGTGTGTCTCTCTTTCTGTGTGTGTGTCTCTTTCTGTGTGTGTGTCCCTTTCTGTGTGTGTGTGTGTCTCTCTCTTTCTGTGTGTCAACTCCAATTCCAATTGAAAAAAGCCGCCTCGGCTTATACTCGAGTCAATAACTTGTTCCATTTTTTTGTGGTAAAATTGGGTTCCTCGGCTTATATTCGGGACGGCCTATACTCGAGTATATACGGTACCTCTTAGTGCTTGGCTTATTATATTGATATTTAGATGATGAGAGGGTTAAACTGGGTGGTAAATTAGTTCCCAGGCTCTGAATAATAATAATAATTTTGTAAAAATAATAGTGATTGAGCTACTCCCACCCCCCTTTATTCATTTGCTTGGCTTATTACCTAAGAGCAGGCGTGTCAAATTCATTTTTCCGTGGGCAGGTTAATAACCAACACATGAAAAAAGTATGACTGTTCAAATGTATGGTTACAGACACCAAAATCATTTGCCCAGGACAGATGCAGATGTTGAATTATTTTGCCCAGGGCAGGTGCAGACATTGAATTATTTTGCCCAGGGCAGGTGCAGACATTGAATTATTTTGCCCAGGGCAGGTGCAGACACTGAATTATTTTGCCCAGGGCAGGTGCAGACACTGAATTATTTTGCCCAGGGCAGATTCAGACGCTGAGCTGTTTTGACCAGGAGATAGAAGTAAGTAATATTTTTTTCCCAGGACAACCACAGAATGTTTTTTCCAGGACAGATGCATATGCTGAATTATTTTGCCCAGAGCAGCCCTACAATCATTTTTCTCACCTCGCCTGGAAATATCTAGCAAAACACCTTGAAGCAGCTGTTGCACCATCAAGATAAAAAGGCTTGGAGGGCTGCATCTGGCTCCTGGGCCTTGAGTTTGACACATGTGCCTTAGAGCTACAAACAGGGTAACGATGACAAATAGGATAACTGTGAGCTTGTCAGGCTCTTGCTGCATGTACCATGTTTCCCTGAAAATAAGACTGGTCTTATGTTAATATTTTCTCCAAAAATAGGTGGTGCTAGGGGGTATCTTATAGCCGAGTGTCAGCAGTACAACAGCTCCAGTACAGTATGTGCACAGAGCTGGATGGAAGCCAGGGGACCCATCTGCTGAAGCCCGGAAGCTTGAGTATGAATTGTAACTATGGCTTATTTTAATTATAGGGCTTATATTTTACGGATTAGAAAAGAAATACAAAAAAATCTTACACTAGGGATTATTGTCAGGGAAATGGTATATCTCTTTCTGTTCACATGTTATTCTTCTTGCTTGGATCTAATCTCTAGCGCTGTTATCATTCATTTTTCAATTATATGCTATGAACTCTCGTGATGACAGTTTAAAGCAGGCCAAAAGTCAATAATAACAAAAAGCCCAGAGGACTCACTCACCTTTCGGGCACAGGTCTGGATGCTCCCATAGCACACAGCCGACAGTTGCTTTTTCTAGCCACTGGTCAGCATTCAGCAGCTTCCTTCCCTGAGGGCCTCCTCTTACCCCGCTGCTGCCATCGCTCTTGTCACCTCATCCTCATCGCTCAGTTCAGTGTGTTTATGCTCTGAACCAGCCAATTAGCTGCTTTGATCTTTTCAATAGATGTGTTTTCTAATAATGTACAGGTTGATAGATGAACACTGTGTTTTCAAATATTAAGATTGGTGACTTTGCCTTGATGCACATGCCTATCTTTATATATCTGCATGGATCGAATATACGCGGAGCACAAATTCCTATGTATGCTCAAACATACAACAGTCATATAATCACATTACCATTACCAATGTCCCTTACGGACTGGAGATCCCTGAGTTGTGCCTTGAGCATGTGACCCAGGTGGCGCTACACTTACTTACACACAGAAATGTAGCATAGAATGCTGAGAGGTCATTTTACTTACAGGCAATCTTTCCTTCTGCCCACTCTCTTCAGCAGTGACCATCTCCAGGGCCCCCAATGGCCAGCTTAAGGCGCCCATCACACTGCTTCTGAAAATACACAAATGTAACAATGTATCCACCTCATTTTCACGTTATTTTTATGCTTAAAGTGGAAGTCCAGTCTACCTATACCACCACCCATCCTGCCACCCAGCAGGAAGACGTGTGCCAGATCCAGTGCTGTTGGGCCCATTTGTGAAAGGCTCTGCCCACTCATTCCCTTCATGGGCAGGTGCACAGAGAGAATGGAAGCCTCCCTGCACTGCCTGTGCGGCTGTAGATCCATGGATCCCGGTGATGTAAGCTGTTTGGTTTTTGGGTGTAACCCCCGCCCTGCCTTAGCACCAGTGGAAGATAGTGGGAGGGGGGGATTGGGGGATAGGTAGACTGGACATCCACTTTTTCCCCCCCGAGATTACTGACACAGGTCCAGATCAAGGGGGGGGAGGACAAACCAGGGCTCCTGAAGCGGGGGAAGCAGCTACTTTTCTGAAGCCAGAAGAGCCCCAGGGGGTAATCGGATACCCTCAGGGTCAAAAGAAGACCCAGGTACTACGGGCTTGGCACTTAACGACCTGAGAAGTAAATCCGTAGTACCTACGGGCTTGGCACTTAAAGGGTTGAAAGATCACCAAGATGCAGTTTGCAATTTACATCCAAATGTGCAATTTCCAGTGCACTTTATTTACTTTCTGAATCTGAACTGAATCAAGGCTACTGTCTGCAACTTCCCTGATTGCTGCTGTGCTATGGCCAAAGGCACATAAACCAGTGTCCAATATTCTCATTTTTGAATTTTCTAGATTAATCGAACAATTCCATACCTCCTAACTGTCCCTGATTTGGAGGGACTGTCCCTCTTTTGGGTCTATGTCCCCCTTTCCCTCGTTGTTCTCATTTGTCCCTCTCTGAGGTGTAACATGCAAATCTGCAGCAATAAATGATCAATTTGCCTATTCAAAGTGTTTCTATAGTAGTAACTGTTACACCCTATCTCCTATCCATCCCTCAATGATGGGGTGTGGCCTAATTTAACAATTGTCCCTCTTTCCCTCCCTGAAAATTTGGGAGGTATGCAATTCTGAAATGATATCTGGAAGCATTGAAGCTATAAGGCTCTGCATTGCACTATACGTTTAGAGACCAGAACAAAGGAAAATGATCATTGTGCTGCTGCTGAGTTTCTCCTCTCTGGCCCACAAAGTCTGTTAGATGTTACCTGCTTTTAATGGTATTTCATCCCATTCGACAGCTAAAAAATTCTGCTTACCCGGGCCCATGACATTGGAGGATTCCACAGAGCAGGAGCAGAGGACAAAATTGGCAGAGAATCATTGTAGAGGAGAATCACAGGCTGAGAACCTGTGAGGAGTCTGGAGAAAAGCAGAAGCCTGGATGGTGAGCACTTCCAGCTTGAATCTAAATCTCTGCTTCTTTAGATTTTCTTGTTTATTTTGGGGCTCGGCCACAGACGTTTAGACAGATGAGCTGGATAAAACTTCCTGTTGAAGATATCAGATTTCTAAAATATTGGGCTGGATTCAACAAACATAAAACAAAAATTAGATTTGATTGTGAAAAACTTAAAGGTCCAGTCCAGCCAGACTGCCTGATCTTAGACCACCCCCACCCTGCCTCCCTTAAAGTGGACCAGCACCCAGGGGCGATCGGCCCGGTGTAACAGGCCAGAATAACCCTGTCCCAGATTAACCCCGGGTATAATTTGGCCTAGGCCAGAGTATACCCCGGGGTGTAAACTGGCCTAGGCCAAACTATACCCAGGTATAAAATGGCCTAGGCCAAACTATACCCCGGGGTGTAAAATAGCCTAACTACTACTATACCACTCCAGGCCAGATTATACCTTTCTATCATGGAACCTGGGGGTAAAGTGGCCTAGGCCAATTTATACCTTTCAGGTCATATTATACCCCAATGAAATCATTGAGTGATATACACAAAAATTGCTTTTTCAACATTTTATTGAGAAACCAAACTGACTTAATTCTTAAACTCTTCATGGGGAAGATTGCTTTTTCAACATTTTATTGAGAAACCAAACTGACTTAATTCTTAAACTCTTCATGGGGAAGATTGCTAAACCAAACTGACTTAATTCTTAAACTCTTCATGGGGAAGATTGCACAATTTTTCCAGTGTACACCAGGTGTAGAAATTAAGGGAGGGTATTGATTCCCCCCCCCCCCCCCCATAGATTTGTTACCTTAACCAGAAAAACTTGAACGCTAATATTATAACAAAAGTTAAAACATCCGGAACAAAAACTTGTTAAGGTGGTCTTACATGGGGCGAATGTTTATGGTTCACCTGATCAGTGCATGATGTGTCATGCACTGATCAGGTCAGAGATAGGAAACTGCATAAAATTCAAAAGCTGCAGCCAGAGAAGCGATAAATGGTGGCTTCCGGAGACATGGAGGAGGGACGGAGGAGGACCAGGACATGCTTTAGTCTAGCAAGTCCTTGCAACAATATTAATGTTTACAGCTAAACACTGATAACAACATTGAAATGATCATGCTTATTTTCAAGATACAGTGCATGTTCCGTTGTTGACTGTAGATTGAAGCTTGCAGGATATGTCAACCAATCCATGGAGTCACCGACGTTTGTGTAGATGATTATGTCGCAGCTCAACAGATTCGCTGTGGCCATGATCTCTGCATCAGTTGCCCAGACTCCGTCACGACAGATTCCAGAGATGTTTACATATTCATTCACATTTTGGTTCAAGTAGTCCTGTAGTTTTTTTGTCAAGTCAGTTTTCATGTGGCCTATGACTTTATCTCTGAGAAGGGCATGGTTGTCCTCTGTTCCTGTCAAGATGTAGCTGATGGCCCGGAAGAAGCAGTTCCCATCACCTTTGGTTTTATATCCTTATTAAACATAAGGCCAAGAGTGGTGCTAAGATACTTCCTTCTTGAACTTGGTAGTAGGTTGAAAGTCTTACTTTCCTTGTGTTTCAGTGTGGCAGAGTCACTGGGACAATCATCATGGGAATGGGGTGGTGGAAAAGTCGCTTCATCCTGGTAAATCTTAAGGTTGCTGGTGTGGTAGGAAGTCTTACTTTCCTTGTGTTTCAGTGTGGCAGAGTCACTGGGACAATCATCATGGGAATGGGGTGGTGGAGAAGTCGCTTCATCCTGGTAAATCTTAAGGTTGCTGGTGTGGTAGGTGTTGCTTAGTATCTTGCCTGTCTTATTGTTCTTAAGTTTTACTCGTCCTTTGGTCAAGGATTCCACAACTAAATAGGGTCCAATCCAGAGTGCTTCCATCTTTGAACCCATGCGATGAATACGGCGCTGATTCTTGATATAAACTATGGTACCAGCAGTGATTTCTTTGTTGCTGTTGTGTCGGCGATCAAAGGCACACTTCTGGTGTTCCTGGGCAGAGTGGATGTTGGTACTGACGTCTGAGTGGAGCTTTTTAAGAATGGTTGTCAGTGTATTTAGCACATCAGGGGTGGCGTCATCTGAAATGGGCATGGGATCTGCAGTGTCATTTTTTGAGGGATTAAGGTCCATAGGAAGCTTGGCCTTCCTTCCATACATGACCTCAAATGGAGTGAACTTGGTTGAAGCATGCACAGATGTGTGATAGGCAAACAGAACACCAGGGATAAACTGATCCCAGTTGTTTCCTTGGTCATTGACAAGCTTACTAAGAGCTTCTTTGAGTGTTCGATTATCACGTTCCCGCTGGCCATTTGTTTGTGGGTGGTATGCAGATGAAATTCGGTGATCTGTTTGAAAATGCTCCATCAGGTTGTCAATGATGGAGTTTACAAACTCTCGTCCCTGGTCGCTAATAAGGGTCTCCATACAGCCAAGACGACAAATAACTGAGTATAAAAAATTTGCTACTGATTTGGCACTCTTATCTGGAACAGCTGTTGCTTCAGTCCATTTGGAGAAATGATCAGTGGCAGCAACTATATATTTGTTTCCATTTGATGTTTCCTGAAGAGGACCAATCATATCAATCCCGACTAAGCTCCATACTTTTCCAGGCACTGGTATACTATTGAGTGGTGGAGCTTCCTTGGTGATTTTGGGATTTATGACAAAACATTTTTGACAGGCTTTTACATATTGGTGCACGTCATTCTTCATTCCCTTCCAGTAATAACGGTCAGAGATTTTGGCTAAAGTTTTATCTCTGCCAAAATGGCCCCCAGATATTGGGTTGTCATGACAGGCCTTCAGGATATTTGGCAGTCTGCTTTTAGTGAGAACCTCCTTTTCCCCATGATAAACAATTCCTCCTTGTGCATGATATGGCTTTGCTGTTTGTCTGAACTGGGACTTGGCATTTGCACGTTTCTCTAGAGGTAGATCATAGGTCCACTGAGGGTACCTTTGTTGAGTTGCAGTGTAGAATCTCAAAAGCTGGTCATACAGTTGATCTTCCATGGTTCTCAAACTTGTAAAAAGTTTGGTGTCATAGAGAGCAGAAAGAAACATACATAGCAAGTAATAGTACATAAAATGAACTATGCACTGATGGGACAGCGCCATCTACAATCAGTTCAGATCTGCACACTTTTCAACAAATTAGAGAGGGTGAGAAAAAGCAGTGAAGTGCAAACATTATGCCCTGGAGAAATATAACACATTCCTATACACCAATCACAATGAATATTGGGACTGCAGCAATGCTATATTCCGAATAAACAATGCAGTCAACAACCAAATAATGCAAACAAATCAATTTTATTAGTAGATAATAAAATCACAATAATAAAAAACACATAAAGCACAGCAAAAAGGTAGGGGACACAGAGGTAGTTGATCAATAACCAGGCTATACCAGCCTGAAACTATAAATAGACTACTGACAAAGTGCTCAGATGCTAACACAGGTAAACCCAATAAATAGTAACAATTACCCCAACCAGGGCTCTCAATGGTACAAGTGGGTATAGCTAAATACTCAGCCCTTATACAAGCCTGCACTCCTTAACAGTCATAAAACTACCAGTCACCATTACATAGCCATATCATACCTTCAGATGATGAACGGTCCCCCCCGGGCACTCACCCTAACGCGAGTTTCGCGTTATGCTTGGTCACAGGGCTAGTGAACAGGCGGCTACTCCCTCCTATATATACCAGGTTAACTTCCGGTACGCAGATGGAGAAATATAGTCTATATCCCTCCCCGCGGGGCATCCGAAATCGGGATGTCCCGCGGGGTGAAACCCCCCAGGAAGCCCAGAAACCTTACCTTTTTTTTTTTCCATACTTATGTTTATTGAGAAAAGAAAATTTTGACAATAACAGTTTGCATTTTGTAATCATATGACAATGAGAATGCAGATATCAACATATAAGGATCACATTTGTTACATAAGTTGAGAAGGGGAGGGGGGGGGGGGAAGAAGGGGAGGGGGGGGGGAAGAAGGGGAGGGGGGGGGATGAGAGGGGGGGGAGGGAAGGGGGGGGGAGACGGGGGGGGGGGGAAGGCAAGCACATTTTATTTGCAGTACAAATAATGTGAGGGGGACCGATGTCACATGTCTTCTCAGCGTAGGACAGTCAATTACAGAGGTAAAATTCAGATTCGCTCAAAATATACAGTACTCAGAAATATACTCGAGGGAATAGCTTCTAAGACCAGTTGCCAGTGTTCTAGCCGACTGCACCAATTTATACGTTAAGAAGTCATTAACCTAGCATTAGGAGAGGGGTGCACTTCTCTGCTCCCATCCTCAGTACAGCTGTCCCATGTATTAAGAGCGGGATCCCTGAGTTTAGACAGAGCTGACCAGCCCCTTAGGGGTCTCCAACCCCCCACCACCCATAGCAGGACAGGTGACACCCAATAACACCGACAACTCGACATAACAAGAAAAAGCTATGAGAGCAAGAAGAGGAGAGGAGAGGACCAAATGGACGAGGAGGGTCAGGTCAGGAGATATGGGAAGTGAAGGAAGGAGAGGGGGGGGGGGGCAGTAGTAGGGATCCGTGGGAGCCAAGACAGCAGGGAAGGGGGGGGGGGGGAGAGAGAAGGTATGTCGGTAGGAAAAAAGAGGGGGGGGGGATAGAAAAGCGAAGAGGGGGCGGGAAGGGGAGGAAAGGGGAGGTGGGGGGGGGGGCAGAGACGGTGTCAACCCTCCAGTCTCCACCTTCCATCGACCAAATGCTTCCGTGCCCCCGACTATGCCCAGCTCCCGGTGAGCTCCTCCACCACACCCGGGGACCCAGCCGAGTAACCGTTCAAGAGGGGAATTCCCTTTTGTATTCATCTGAGTCCCTAAACATTTGCCAGATCGTCCAGACCTTTCTAAATGCTTCCAGCCTATCCTGTTTGGAGTATAGAATCTCTTCCATTGTCTCAATGTGATTTATCTGTCTGAGCCACTCAGCCATTGTAGGTACATTTTCCGATCTCCATTTTCTAGGGATCAATGTTCTGGCAGCGTTCAGTAGATGGACAGCTAAAGGACCGTATCCAGCAACCCCCCTGCCATCTGCTGTCCAGTTAAGCAGGTATCCCGCCGGGTTCCACTCTAACTCCCCCCCCAGTATTCTCCCTATCAGTGCATGCACCTTCTCCCAGAACACCTGAATTCTGGGGCAATTCCACCAAATATGGAGCATATCTGCGCCTTCACCTCCACACCGCCAGCATCTGTCAGGGACCTCAGGGAAGACACGGTGTAGGCGCTGTGGTGTCTTGTACCACCTAGAGATGATTTTGTAATTAGTTTCTTGTAGCGAAGAACCTACTACGCTTTTGTGTGCCCCCTGATATATAGAGTCCCATGCTTCATCATCCAAGCTGATCGACAGGGCTTCAGACCATCTCCGTTCCCACGGCTTCTCCACCTCTCCCACTGAGGACAGCAAGAGACCATAAGTCCAGGACAGCAGGTGTTCCTTGGGGCCACCACCCATACAGGCTCTCTCAAAATCTGAGAGTGGTTTATCCACCTTGCCTCTCAGTTCTCTTGAGCTCACAAAGTGCCTAATCTGTAAATATGTAAAGGTGGGGATCGAGCCTCCTAATCTTCCCTCTAATGCTTCCTTACCCAACACTTTAGCGTTTTGGAAGATCTGTGTTGCCCTCCAGGGTCTGTGCAAAGTACATGTTCTCAGGAAGGTCCTCTCCATACCTGGGGGAAAAAGAGGGTTATCTGTGAGGGGGGTCAAAGGCCCCGGCAGCGACACCAAATCTCTGTGCTTTTTGGAAACTACCTCCAGTACCCCGATAGTGGCCCCTATAAACGGGTGTCTCCTGACTAACTCCGGGGCATGCGCTCTCCCCAATGTACCCATTGCCCTCAGCTTCCCCCCACATACCGCGTCCTCAATTGCAACCCAGTCCTTCTTGTCCCTACATGTCTGCCATTCAATAACCCTACTAAGATGTATGGCCCGTGAGTAAGTTTCAATACAAGGTACTCCTGCACCGCCTCTATTCTTCGGGAGCCTCAGAATGGAACCCTTGATTCTGGGGGATTTATTGTTCCAGATAAATTTTGAGAACAGAGAGCGCACTCTCTGCAGAAACCACCTCGGCATGCTGATAGGGATGCACTGCAAAAGGTATAACAGCCTTGGGAGAACATTCATCTTTAGGACCGCGATCCTTCCGAACCAGGATAACTTTAGTTTGTCCCATTTCATCAAGTCTTTCCTGATTTTAGTTTCCAAGGGAGCAAAATTAGAGTTGAATAAATGTTCAAGAGAGGTAGGAAGCTGAATCCCCAAGTATCTAATACTGCCTGATACCCAGCGAAATGAGAAAGACTGCTCCAAGACAGCCACCTCTGCAGAAGGGAGGCCCACACCCAACGCCATGGATTTGCTATAATTGATTTTTAGGTTCGAGATCGTCCCAAAGCGCGCGAATTCCTGGAGTAGATTAGGTATGGAAACAGTTGGGTTGGACAAAAAAAACAACATATCATCTGCATAAGCAGCCACTTTCCTTTCCCTGTCCCCAATCGAGATTCCCTTAATATCCACATTCAGCCTCACCTTTCGCAAGAATGGTTCAAGCGAGAGCGCAAACACCAGTGGAGAAAGGGGGCAACCCTGTCTTGTTCCATTGCGTATATCAAAGGAATCTGAGCTTGTATTATTCACCCGTACTTTTGCCGCAGGATTGGAGTACAGGGCCAAGACCCGGTTCAGGGCCCTGTCACCCAACCCTATGTGCCGCAGCACTGCTTCAATCCACCGCCAGTCCACCCTGTCAAATGCTTTTTCAGCATCTGTTGAAAGCATTACAGTTTTAACCTTATGATGGGTTACCCACCAGTGGACATTCAAGGCCTTGATCGTGTTATCACGAGCCTCCCGGCCCGGGATAAAGCCCGTCTGGTCTTGTGCCACCAGTTCCGGGAGGAGGCCTGCCAGTCTGCCAGCCAGGGCCTTAGCATATATTTTTAAGTCAGTGTTAAGCAGTGAGATTGGCCGGTAATGTTGACAAATCTCAGGGTCCTTCCCCTCTTTGGGAATAACCACTATTTGCGCCTCTAAGGTGCGCAAGGGAAGCGAACCTGACTTGGCGGCACTCTCAAAGGCCCTAGCCATATGCGGGAGCACTTGGGGGGCAAATTCCTTGTAATATAAGCTAGGGAAGCCATCAGGTCCGGGGGCCCTTCCCGGTCTAGTCTGTTTAATTGCATTCTGTAATTCCAAGACAGTGAGGGGCGCCTCAAGGGCATCCAAGGTGTCCTTGGACAGTTTGGGCATCTCCACCTCTGCTAAGTATGTCTGCATTCGCCGCAACATAGACTCTTTCTGTCCTTGAACCGGCAAGTTATAAAGATCAGAATAGTATGTTTTAAAAGCTTCCGCGATAGCTTTGTTGCGTTGCTGGAGTACCCCCGCTGAGTCTTTAATACCACTTACAGGGGTCTTGGCAAGCAAGGGGTTCAGGGCCCTGGCCAGTAGGCGGCCCGGCTTGTTGCCCTGTTCATAGAAAAGTCCGTTTCTAAAAGTAAAAGCCCGCCCTGCAGCCGCCGCCAGCTCTTCCTTCAGTTCCTTCCTTGCGTCTGTCAGTTCTGACAGGCACTTTTCCTGTAAGGATTGTTTATGTTTCGTCTCCAGTCTAGCTATTCTAGCCAATAAACCCTCCAATCTGGCCCCTCTCTCTCTCTTCAATCTGGAGCTCTCCTGGATCAAAATACCTCTCATGGTACATTTGTGTGCTTCCCACACTATCATTGGGTCCATATCAGTTTGATTCTCTCTGAAATATAGTTTAATCTGCGTTTTCAGCCTCTCCACCACCCTAACATCTTTTAGAATGCCCGGGTTCATCCTCCAATTCCATTCTTTCCGATGAGCTGAGTGCAGGGACAGATGGAGGAGCACAGGGGCGTGGTCAGCAAACGTTATATTGCCAATCTCCACAGCCTCTATTTTCTCCAGGTCTCTCTGGGAGAGAAAGATGTAATCTATTCTGGAGTATTTAGAGTGAGTATTGGAGTAAAATGTGAAATCTTTTCCTTGGGGATGTAGGAGTCTCCAGGTATCAACCACCTGCGCCTGATGCAAGGCTTTTTTAATCCGCTTTAGAGCCCTGTAGGTGATGGTGGATTTCGCGTCCGAAGTGTCTATCAATGGGTTTAGGGCACAATTGAAGTCCCCCCCCATAAGAAGCATCCCCTCCTGAAATGTCCTCAGCTTGTTAATAGCCCCGGAGAGGAAGCAGCCCTGGGATCTATTCGGAGCGTAGACATTGGCTAATGTGATCGGGAGCCCGTCTGCCAACCTGCCCTTTACAAACAGAAACCTACCTTCCTTGTCTATTAGTTCCTCTGTCAGCTGAAATGACAAGCTCTTATCTATGAGAATAGAGACCCCTTTTGTCTTAGAGAGTGGTGAGGGGGCTAGGCGGTGTGTAGTATAATTTTTGTTGCCAAGATAAGGGATTTTCTCTGCCTGAAAATGAGTCTCTTGCAGTAATGCAATGTGTACTTTGTGTTTTTTCAGCTCTCTCAGTAAAGCATGGCGCTTCTCCGGGGAGTTTAAGCCTCTTACATTGATTGACATGACATTCACCCTCATGATGTAGGTTATGCAGGCCCGTACCAGGGGGAGCACAGAGGGACAAAAAGCAAGACCAAAAGTCACGGATTGGTCAGAAACTACGAGTCCCAACCCAGCTCCCCCCCCCCCAGGAGTGAATTAGATCAGGCAGGAGTGAGAGGGAATAGGAATAAGAAGTAAGGAAAGGAAAGAGAATATAAAGGACCACACACAAGGACAAGACACACACCAAGGAGAAGGGACAAATACCAGACAGGAAAATTACTGTGGAATCAGATAAGAGGGACTAATCTAATAATCCCTCACCAGATGGTATAAAATTATAACACTTCTCCACGAATCGTGAAGGAGAGTAAGCCTCACAGCCTAGAGGCTTCTATGGTTCCACCTAAAAAGGAACCTAAAATAAAAAGGTTCCTAGATTGTTAGGAGCATGGAAGGTCGGCGAAAACACCAGCATCAGGTGTATATTAAAACCAAAATAACAAAGCAACTAGCAACATAAGCCAACAGAGAGAAGAACTATGTTGAAAAAATTCCCAACTTCGAGCTCTTATGAACAGAGTAGGCCCGTCTCGAGTTTAGTGAATCCTGCTACATGCATCTTCCGGCTCTCTTACTAAGACTCAGACTTCGCCTGATGCACGCTAGTATATATTATATATTCAGTCGCCCCCGCCCCCGCACCCTGGGATTTGCTCATCTTGTGCACCCTGGACCAGAGGCCCACCAGGCCATCCCCTAGGTGGAAGATTAAGAATGAGAAGTCAACACCGTCGGACTCTCCGTAGCCCTCCCCCTAATGGGATCCGGGGTATCGATATCGCTAGATGGCATAACTGTCTATGGAGAGGCTGCGACCGGAGGCACATCATGAGTGTGGGTCACCTCCCCCCGGTTATACACCAGGGCCCTTGTTTACTATAGGACAGTGCTTTCCCAGATTCCCGTTCCTCACCGAGGTAAATGGACAGCGGGGGCCTAGTAATCAGGGCCTGTGTTACTGCTATCTCGTAGTGACCCACCAAGAGCGTCAAAAGGCGTGACCGCCAAATCATCAGCCGCCTTCCCCCTTCTCGGCCCTCGGGGTATTGAGACGACTAGGTGGCAGAGTCCCCTAGAGAGCGGCCCTCCCCATAAACATTACTCAATATAGCTTGCATTTCCCAGGATGGCCGCAGAGCCCCTCCACAATACCTTAATTTTCCTTCTTGTACATCCCCTGTCAGCGGAGATATGCAGGTTCTTGCGCGGTTAGCTCGTATAATGAAAGTTGGAATCAGTACGATTCGAGACCGCCATCCTATCAGCAGCCGGCACCCAAACGGGCCCCTGGTATGCGATATAACTGGATGGTAGAACTTTCTGTAGAGCAGCAACGCCTATTAATGTTCCTGAATATAGGTCAGTCCCCCACAGGCCAACGGCCGGACCGTTTCCCCTGTAGTTACTGTTCCCTCTTGTGCAGTCTGTAAAAGCATAAATTAACAAATAGTATAGACTCCGTTAACATAACACACTTATCTGCTGTCCTATGGTTGAAAGCCAATTTAAGCAAAACACACTCCCACCATCTCCTCAGCAGCCTGACACTTCACAGCTCCAGGGTTGCGATATAGTTAGATGGCAGTGCTTTCAACAGGACAGCCCCGCATATGGGTGAATCCCGAGCCTGGGACCTCACCCCCTAGGCCAGCGAGGGGGCCAATTCTTATTATGAGCCCACGCATTCTTATGCAATCATTATCATTATAGATAACCAGATATTAAAAGTTTCCCCACGCGCCTTATCAGCCGAGATGCCCAAACAGCAATAACTTCCCAGTGCCTCTGTCTGAAGGCCTCTATGGGCATAACACATAACACGTAACATTCGAAATGCAACTGCTCGACGCGAGCTCCCCCACCCCGGCAGCGCCCGCCCGCGGAACCAGAGCGCGTATGGGCGCACCCGACGGGGGGGAGCCCACCCCGAGCCAACACCCACTGGGGAAAACCCTTGAAGAGGAATAAAATAAGATTAAGAACAAGGCTAACAATAAAAACAATCAAGAATAGGAGTAAGGAGGGGGCCGTAGTCGTACTTAAGACACCGTGAAGGCCCCTGGAACAGACAAGCATCAATATAAACATGGGTAGAACCCAAAACATCTCACGTGCAGCCACTCCACGCAGTCCAGGTCGGAACAGCCTAAGCTTGACAGAGCTGCTTGTCCTGATAGCTGGAAGGAAATGTAGGGAATGCCAGGCTTCAAAGTTGAGCGTAAGGTGTCAGCAACCAAGGTCTCCCCCGGCGCAGCAGTGTAGTAGTAGATGACATTCCGGCACTCACAGTTGGGGTGACGATCCCTGCGGACCGCCGTGCTGGGGGGAGCGGGGTGATCCAGGAGGGGCAAAGAGCCTCCCCAAGTCCGGGATAGTAAAGTCTCCAAACCACTCTGGGAGGGAGAGCGGGGGTAGATGCAATAAATCACAGAACGCAGCTAAGTCATCCGGAGTCCGAAGGGTTCCTGTTCTCCCGTTCTTGGAGGCGGACAGCGCAAAAGGGAACCGCCATCTGTATGGGATCCCCTTTTCCCGAAGGAGCGAGGTGAGGGGCCTAAGTGCTCTACGATGCTGCAAGGTGATACCCGACAGGTCCTGGAACAGTTGAATCTCGTAGTTGTTAAACATAATGGAGTCTCTGGTCCTCGCTTTGGACAAGATTTCCTCTTTAAGCACGAAGCTTTGTAGGCAGCAAATTATGTCCCTTGGAGACGTCTCCCCAATATTCCGAGGACGAAGCGCTCTATGAGCTCTTACCAAGTCTATTGGTGTTTCAGGCGGTCTCTCCAGTAGAGTGTTGAAGATCGAGAGCAAGGCCCCAGAGATTTGATCATGCGCCACTTCTTCGGGGACCCCTCGTATCCTGATGTTGCAGCGCCGGTTCCTGTTATCCAGGTCCTCTAGGTGACGGTGTACATTCACCATATATCTGTTGTGAGCGGTGACCACTTCGCTCACCTCCCGGAGAATCCGCCTCGTCCCGCGTTCCTCTTTCTCCACTCTCTCTACCTTCTGGGCCAGGGCCCGCAGGTCAGCGCGCAGGTCAGCCACTGCCTCCGTAATGGAGGTTTTAATTTCACCTGCGAATTTTGCCAGCTCCGTGCGGGTGGGTAGTTGGCTTAGTTGAGAGGTGAGATCAGGGTCCCCCCTGTCGGAGGCCGCAATGCTCTGTCTGTCCGGTGAGCTATCCGGGGACGGAGATGCCGCCATCTTTGAAGCACGTGAGGTCGTCTCCTCCGGCCGTTGCACACGAAACATCTCTGGGTAACTTCTAGAGCTTTGAGAGAGGGTTTGGGGGGTTCTAGATGATCTAGGCAAAGTCCCCGACCGGCCAGTCTTGCCCATGATCGCTGTGGGGTGCAGGGTCTGTTGCGAATGGGAGATCTCTCTGCGAGCTAGAGACTCACGCCGCCATCTTCTTCACCGGCCGAGCCACGCCCCCCCAGAAACCTTACCTTAACCCCGTTCCAACGGTGCATGCGCGGGCCGCGGCTCGCGCTTCCCTCTAGCAGAGCGTGCACTGTAAGAGGGACGCACGAGACGCGGCCTCCAGCGCTCAGAGCCGCTGTGGTTGGACGCAGCTTGTATGTGCATATCACAGCGGCTCTGAGCGCTCTGATTGGAAGAGCGCCCGCGTAGGAGCGTGGTGAGGTGAGTGTTTCCGGGCGTTCTGGGGGGTTTCACACAGCGGGGCACCCCCGTTTGGGGTGCCCCACAGAAGTGGACCAAAACCCAGGATAGTCAAAATCCTAGGTGTTCCTCCACTTTAACAAGCGCTAAAGCAGCTCTAATGCTCTAAACAACAAACAGACACTTACCTTGGCCATACTCCAGTGGTGGCCATCGCTTGCTCACCGCGCCACGGGTGCCACTGGACCAGAAGCTTGTCTCACTATGCCGCATGCATGACATTGCGTAAAGGCTGGACTGGCCCTTTAAGTAACTTCGAGTGATTCAACAAAGCTGGCTAATTAAATTTGGCCATTCCAATAGGCTTCAAAATGAGGGCTTTAGAAAACAAACCTTTCTGGAAAATCAGCTCAAATTTTCCAGCTGAAAATCGTAACTCTCTGAAAGCATCTCTGGTGCTGAGAACCAAAATGGTGCATTTGTTTTCCACATTTCACACAGCTTGACGTCCCCATGGAATATATCTCTGTGAATTTGTGGAAATAGTTTTTTATTGTAATCACATTTTATTGGTTTTTCAGACAAAAACAAAGGACAGCAATTATGCAATTGTGGGGGAAATACAAAACGTAGGGTAAGGGGTAAGGGAAGGAACAGAAAGGAAAGGGGGTTAGGGGGGGAAAGGGGGTACAGGGTTCGCACGAATGTTCTAGACATTAGGGTTGATTCAGAGCCCCTTTCTCAACACTCTTTTGGAGGTATTACTAGCAAACAAAAAATCACACAAAAAAGAAAACATTTCACATAAAAATTCTTGCAGAAAAAAAAACTTTGCTGAATCAGATGAGGTGGAAAAATGGACGAGAACAGAAATTTTCACACCAAAAAATGATGAGAAAGGGGCTCTGAATCAACCCTATAGTGTATAAAGTACAACTACTGCAACACCGCTTATTGACATGCGCAGTTAGTACACATTTTCACCCTTAAAACAGGAGATAGTGTCGGCTACCTGTACTCCTCCTCTAATTATGTTGTGGCCTGTGTCTAAATAAGAGGAGCGGGGCGTGGGGGGGAGAATAGAGGATTCGCTGCATAAGCTTTGAGGGTTGGGATGAGGCCAGCTTCCAGGGAGTAAGGCCGGATCAAGAAGGGGAGTCGTGCCCCTTCCGACCAAACCTCCCCGTCAGGTTTAGCCCCGACCTTGTATCTGGTTTGCTAAAGCAATGCTGGGAGGTGCGATTCCTGGTAGATCAGCCAGCTCATCCAGGTGGTTGTACACTGGTTTGCGGTGTCCCTGCTTTTTGCGACTAGTTCTTCCATACAGGAAATTGTTTTTTTTATGCACTTGTGCAACTAGTCACTTTGTGATCAGATTCATCCATGTAATGCTATGTATGCAGTTAGTAATAGATCAAGGCAACTGGACATGCTGTTTTCTCTTGCTTCACATGTTTGTTATTCATCTCTCTCATGCTTACACTCATGCTTGGTGCACTGTATCTTGCGCCCCTCCAATAAACCTGTGGCAGCATCAGACTGATGTGGCTCATGCTTAACAACAGCATCTAATTCTGCCACTCCACTCTCTAATCACAGCATGAGCAAGAGTATTACCTAGGCCACGACCACAAGGCAAAACTCTGGAGCTGTGCCCCACAGGGGAATGAACCGGTGGCCGTGTGTGACGCCCAGTAGGTACCATAATTCCCAAGAATGAATGGAAGAGCAACAGATGTACCCGCAATGGAACCCACAGCAGCAAGATGTTGGGTGTTGTCCTTTAAACTTATGTCAATGCAGGACCAATCAGACACTAACCAATGAAACACGAAGGGGTTGTCTGGATGATGATGACCCTGCAAACAACCAATAGGTAACAAATGCACGCTGTAACGATTGCATTAATCATTATCAAAAAGCAGTAAGGTGCAAGCGCCCAACAATGTGGGGCTACAGGCACTGCCCTCTTCCAACACACCTTCGTAGCGTTTTTCCTAGCTGAGAGAGCGTGGAGGAGGAAGATGATGAACATGTGGCATTGTTGTTATACAAGCATATTACAAGCTAAGTATAAAAGAAACACTTTGGAATGGTACAGTTAGGTTATTCTGCTATTGCTTTTGCAGTGGCAGTGTGTGTGTGGGTGTGTGTGTGTTTGTGGGGAGTACCCACTACTGTTGTACCGCAGACATAGCCAGTCTGTGTTTGATGTGCATTGTGCCATCAGTAATGTTTTCTTGTGCTCTTCTATCTGCTGTGGTTAACAGATATTGTGTAGCACACTGAAGGATGGGATTGTCTTGGACACCTTATCTGGGCTGGGGAGCATCTACCCTATTGGCCAGGTCTAACCTAAGAAACATGCTTGCCTCAGGCTGTTGGCGTTTTAAACAATGCTTCTGGTTTAGTGGTAAGCTGCATTTGTTTTGTACTTGTGTGTGTTGGAGTTTGTTTGTTAGGTGGTTTATTTGAGGTATGCATTGTGTGTGTGTATTTTCGGGTGCATTGGTGTGTGCATTTGTGTTAGCAGTGGCAATGCAGTAAATTGCAGAGCCCAATTTTGGACAATGTTTGGTGTGTGGATGAGTTGTGTGGCTGCTGCCAAGGAGGAGAAGGAAGGAGGAAGCACCAGTGGTACGGCTGCACAGTGACACCCACTGAGTGTTTAACACTCAGTTGGCTGTGGCGGATTTGAGTGATGAACAAATTCGCAGCCACTCCAGGCTGTATGACCAAGTCCAGCACAAAATTGAGCCCACCACTGGCCGCAGCCACTGTCGCTAGAATAGTGCGCCTCTGTGTCTCTTTAAATATCCTTGTGAGGGGCACATTTCGAGCCACTGCTGCTCTATTAAGCAGCATTAGCCAGCCAACCATGTGCCGCATATTTCATGAGGTGGTCCTGGCCACCTGTGACCTTATCTCCAACTACATCAGGTTCCCATCCGATGAGGAAATAGTCCAAAACATCAAGCTGGCATTCTATCAGATGTCAGAAATCCTAAATGTGCTTGGCTGCATTGATGGGATTATCCCTTCAACCCCCCCCCCCCCCTCGAGCACAAGAGCTGCACTACCACAAAAGCAATTCAATAAATGTGATGGTGGTGTGTGATCATGAGACGTGGCTGAAAGGTCTGGCTTCCCGGGATCCTCCCATGACTTGTATGTGTTGCACCAATCTGCCCTGTGCAGAAAACCAAATAGCTAGTATAGCTAGTGGACTAGGGGGGAGGTAAGGGAAAATGCAGCAACCCAGGTAGGGGTGTACATTTGTGTCGCAACCAACATTAACCCATGGGTTTGTATTTAGCTGATACGGGCAGAAGACATGGTTCATGACCCCTGTACGGAACCCACATACCACAGCCAAAGTGCGCTACAATGCCACTCACCACAAGACCAAATACATTGTTCAAAGAACCATTGGCATGTTGTTATGCAACAGACTTTTTAGATGTAATGTATATATTTTATTGAAAACATGACATGGTATAAGCTTTTAAGTTGCTGACTTGGTTTTACTGGGTTGACTCAAACATTGAGAGGTACAGCTCTGTCCTTGTCATAAAAACTGCCATTGTCTATGTGTGAGAATGTGTCTATTTACATCTGCTTGCTAAATTTACATCTCCGGTCTTTTGCTATATGTTTACTACTGTTTACCTCAGCTGTCAAAATACGAAACTGAGAGGGTATTTGATCCTCAAAAGTCTAGTCAGCAAATAACAGCCTTAAAAAGGGGGCCAGAGTGCTGCAAAAAAGAGGAATTATTAACCTGTGTTTTGAGACATTGTAACACAGTGTGGTCTCTCTGCTTTTCGCCGTACTTCTCTGGCTGATGCTGAGGCAGATGATGATAGAAGCCCGCTCTGTTTCGTGGTGCCGATTTCCCATTCAAGTTCCCATTGGAAAGGTGATGTTACTGAATGGTGATGCTGTATTAGTGTGTGGATATTAGGGTGCGCTACCTGTGTCAGGGACATAGTGTTGTTTTCCCACAAACCCCTTGTCTGTCGCCTCCCCTGCTCCTGGCTGATGAATCTCAGACAATGGTTATTTCTGTGGTGATGTCATATGTATCCCACTAAGTTTTAAGCTATTTATGACTGTGTGGTGACGTTTTCCTGTATTTATATGTATTTTTACCTTTGTTAATCTTTCTTTCTGTACATAAGTATATTGTATATATATTCTTTTTATATCTTATTTAGAATAAAATAATATTCTTTATTGGTTATGCTCTGATCTCTTTAAAACAATATAAAAAACCTGCATTTATATTAGTAGCCCTGCCCTGGGTACTAATTAGTAAAATATCTGGTATTTGGGTGTGTTTTGGCCACCAGCAAAACACATGTGAAAGCAGACTTGGCCCAGCCAGGAGGGGATATGCTGTACAACCCAGAACAGGTGTCCAAGATAATCTTTGCTTGCTGTGTGCTACACAATATCTGCATACTCCATCGATTGGAAGAGCCAGAGGAATTGCTACTGGAGCTTGAAGTCCCAGACATTCCTGCAGTGCAGAAGACACAGAGACTGGCTTTGCCCAGTGGGTTTGTTACAGGATTACTGCTTCTTTCAATCACTGTTCCTGGATATGATATTGGAACATTGGCAGCTACATACAACTTACCTACAACCATATCAGTTGATACAAAGTGTCACTTACCTGACAACTGGTGACAACAGAGGATTGCAAAGAGCAGAAAGAAGTTGAAGGATCTGAAAAGGATCATTGTAGCAATAAAAGACTAAGAATGTGATGACTTCAGGAATTCGGAGTCTGGACCTGATTCAGACACTTCCCAGTTTCTTTGCTGCTCCACCCTATCGTATAAGCCCTGAACTTACATTGCTCCGAGTTTCTGTGTTAATCCATTTTGTTCTGAGCGATCAGTTTATGTTGTAAAGAATTAGTAAAATTAGTAAAAGTTCAGGGCAACTCTTGTCACTGTACCCTCACTAAGTTTTAACCTGCTGAACCACAAGAACAACACTCTTTACCAAACTCGTTGCTTCTGTATCTGGATTGACAAATTAGATTAGACAGTGAGCTCTGTAGCAGCACGAAACCCTTTATTGCCGTCACTCCAGTTTGGCCCAGGGGAGAGGTCATGCAAAGCTTGAAAGCTGGCAATTGTTTTACACAGGCTGTGGTCAGGCAAAGCAGAGGTTGGCAACAGTTTCACACTGGACGTGGTCAGGCAAAGCAAAGGTTGTAAACAGTTTTGGCACTGGATGTGGTCAGGCAAAGCAGAGGTTAGCAACAATTTGGCACTCGATGTGGTCAGGCAAAGCAGAACCGGGCAACAAAGCAGCAGAAGCATCAGCCGAATGTAGCACGGCAAGCCCACAAAAGCTAGGCAACGTTGAGGGAACACGGCACTAGAGGTGACTTGGAGATCAGATATCCATGACACAAGGCTGCAACAGCCTTGTACAATCATCTGCCACGACTGGTGCTCAAGAACTGCTCATTTTCTCTTTTATCACACATTTCACCACCTTGGATATGGGGAGGACGCATTCATCCAGATCTGTAATCTTTTCCAAACACAGTGGGCTTGCGCCAAGGAGACAATTGCTGATGGAATGAAGAGCAAGGTTAAAATGTCAGGGGTTGGGGGGCGTGTCCCGACCATGATGCGGAGAGAAGGCATCTAGCTGAGCTCCCGCTACCTGAAGCTGGAATACCCCTTTAATGAACAGCAGCCGTCAAAAAAACGCAATGTCAAGAAAGAAGAACAAGAAGGGAGGCAGTGAAGGAAGTAAGAAGAGCCCTCCAAAGTGGCAGACAGCTGGAAAGAGAGAAGAGGAGGAGACCAGCAAGATGGTGCCCGAGCCAGAGAGTGAGGAGGACAGCGCGGTGGAGGAGCCCCAACTCACCGGTTCGTCGGGCGAAGCGACTGAGGATGAACGAGGGGGCAGAGGAAGCTCAGCGAGGAGACCGGCGGAGGACGCAGAAGAGGAGCCACAACAGAAGTCTCAGAGTCCCGTGGGGAGGAACCTACACCCAAACGGAGGTGGGTGTACTAAGAAGGCGGCGGGCGCACTCCCCGCTGACGCATCATCGAAGCCCGGGCCGCAAGCGGTGAAAGCGGTGTCCATCAGCTGGTCGGCCCCGAGACGGAGCCGGAAGGGCGACGCAGTGGGGGCTGTAGGCGCTGCTGGGCGAGGAAAAGAAGGTCCCTCACGCCTGGATCTCCACAGTGCAATACACATGAGTGGTGGAGGGGCAAGGAGCCGGGGGGGGGGGGCGGAGAAGGGGGGAGAGTCAGTCTAAACCCTTCCAGAAAAGATGAAGGCTTAACCCCAGGCGCAGGGGGCAACATAAACCATGATCCCACAGCCACACAGGCGCTAGTGGCACCGCAAACCTTGCAGCAATTTGCATAAGTGCCTAGAGGCATACCTGCATCATCTGCCCCTGCAACTTCTCCATCCAATAAAAGGAGTAACTTTGGTGAGGGGTCCCAGGGTGCCCTCCCACAAAGGCAAAGGAGATCGGGGTATGACTGTCACAGTATAGAGCGGCCAGAGGAGAGCAAGCTACCATTGATGGGCTCCCCATTGTCCTCATTATCTCCATCTCCTGAGAGAGCAACAAGACCCCTGGCGTCCAGCCCCCTGCCCATGTCTCCGATAGATTCTTTTGCCACCCCTGCACTCGCCAAGCCGACGGAGATTGAAGATGATTGGGGGTTGTCAGTTCCCCCAGCCCTTTCGATAAACAGGGAAACATGTGATGCCGAGTTACACCTGGCAACCATCTCCATTCTGAAAGGCCTCCCCACCAAAGCTGATATTGAGGAGTTGATCTCAAAGTACGCAGCTGCGCATAAACGAGAAATTGCGGCTGTTAAAAATCAAGTGTCAGCCGTCGAGTCCAGAGTCAACCTACTTGAAACAGAGAGATCTTCAGAAGCAAGTCGCATACAAGCTCTTGAAGCCAGATGTGATCGGCAGGAAGCCATGATTCAGGGATATCACCTCCATCTTGACGATCTCGAAAATAGAAGCAGAAGAAACAATCTACGGCTGAGGGGCATCCCAGAAGGTGAGGCGGGCGAAGACCTGAAACAAATTGTGTCTACCATTTTCAATTTGGTCTTGGATAGAGACTTGTCCACCAACATAGAGCTAGAAAGAGCCCACCGCGCTCTGGGGCCAAAGAATCCAGACCCTGCCTATCCCAGAGTCCATCACTACGCATTGAAGGAAGACATTTCTAGGAAAGCCTGGAATAAGGGTTCGACAATTAAGATTCTTCCGGATCTGTCGAGGCGGAGATCCTTAAAACCCTTACTCGATGTTATTGTGAAAAGTGGAGTCACCTACAGGGGGTTCCTGTTCCATTTGATTGTCAGGAGGGATCGGAGCTCCTACGTGTTAAAGTCTTACCAGGAATTGGGGGGACTTTTCACTTTTTTGCAATGCGATCCAATCCAGATTCCAAACTGGCTCGAGAGTGAAGCGACGTCGCTACCACGGGTCCCGGTGAGAGAGAAGCGCCAAGGCCCGAGGAGCTTCCGAGACCTTAGACGACTCAAGAGGCCGCCGAGGCGACCGGAAGAAGAGGAGACTTGAACAGATCTTAGATGTGGATCTTTAGAATAGGAAAAGACTCTTTGTGTGTGAGCATGACTCTCTGGCTCTCCTTGCCCTCCCCTGAGGTATTGTCTGGTTGGGGGGTGAGGAGGGAGACTTGATTGACACTAATGGCTATTTAGTTATTATGTGGTTTTTGTTTTTCTTTTTTCTGACACTAAGATCAACTAATCAGAGAGTCACTTAGCTGGTTCTGCCTTTACTGTTTAGACTCACCCGGGTCCATTAACAGGGATCTAAGGGTGACTCATTGCTTCAAAACACTGTGAAGATTTAGTTTTAAATGTTCATTGGCTGTCATTACAGTAGCAAATATCCAGTCAAGGGCAAGCGGGTAGAGGCTCCTGGAGCGCTCTCTTCCTAGATCGGACTCGCAACCCCCCAATAGGTTGGTCTTACGGACGCTAGTCGTTGGTAGGACCCAATTTGGTTTCCCGGTTCAGGGAAGGTTTAGTGTTCTGCCCCCCAGGTTTCCCCCTCTGTTTCGGTCCCCACCCCTTATCCTATTCCTCCCTCTCCCCTTCCCCGGTACACCCCTGAGCCTAGATGTCGGATCTTAAAATAATTTCGCTAAACACGAAAGGGATGAATAGCCCAGAAAAGAGGTCCTTGGTACTGAGGAATTTGCAAGGCCTTGGGGCCCAGGTTGCGTTCCTCCAAGAGACTCATTTCAGGTCGTCCAACCCACCCTCCTTTGGCAGCAGACATTTCCCGAAAACCTACCACAGTCACTCCCCAGATTCTAGGTCGAGAGGAGTGAATATAGTCATTTCAGCGTCCCTCCCGTGGGAGCTAGTGGACTTTAGATCCGATGAAGAAGGGAGATGGCTATTCCTGAAGGGCCGGGTCGCGTCCTCGCTATTCACATTTGCAAAAACCTAACCTAACTCAGAGCAGATAATGTTTTTGAATAAAGTTTTGGAAGAACTTGCAATGTATGGAGAGGGCGAATTGGTTATAGGCGGTGATTTCAACCTTGCCCTTGACCCCCTCCTTGACACCTCCAGGGGAGCCCCTCACATGTCCTATGCTAAGCTGAAGAGACTAAAGAAAATGCTTGCCCTGCACAAATTAGTCGATCCGTTGAGGATGCACCATCCTGATACTCGTGATTACACTTTTTTCTCCCCTCCACACAGATCGTACTCTAATATTGACATGCTCCTGGTGACTCATGGTGCTTTATGCCGGGTTATAGATACAGAGATAGGCTGTATAACCATTTCGGATCATGTGCCGGTTATGATTAAATTAGCACTCCCGTATCCGGGGCCCAAGAGGTGGACCTGGCGCTTAAATAATTTCCTGTTAGATGATCAAGGGGTACTCACAGAGATTCAGAGAGACATCAAGGACTTCTTTGAATTCAATTTGTCACCTGAGGTCGATCCAGGAGTTTTGTGGGAGACCCATAAATGCTACATCAGGGGGTCCCTGATAAAACTGGGCGCAAGACTTAAAAAAGAGAAATCGGAGGGTGTCCTGAGGCTCATTAGTGAGATTAGGAGGTTAGAAACCCTACACAAGAAATCCCTCTCTGTCATCCACCTCTCGGCCCTGACAGCGTCCAGAAAAAAACGTAAAATGCTTTGTTGCGACAAGCTCAAAGCACAGAAAATCAAGTGTCGCGGAAAATTCTATGAGTCAGGCGACAAATGTGGGAAACTCCTGGCACGGGCTCTAAGGGCCGAGAGGGTGAAGACTTATATTCTGAGAATTACAGACCGGAAGGGGAAGGCGGCACACTTGACTAACGATATTGCAGAGGCCTTTAAAAAGTTCTATGAGGAGTTGTATAATCTTCCCAGGTCCGGAGGGCTCAGAGAGAGATGAGGCGACGAGATGTTACATGAGGGAGTCAGGTATGCCCAAATTACAGAGTGAATTATTGAGGATTAGGAGAGACCAATTTCACTGGAGGAGGTTCAGAAGGTGGTATCTGGAGTGGCAGGGGGGAAAGCACCGGAGCCCAACAGATTTAGTATTGAATACTGCAAAAGGATGCTTCCTTTGTTAGCCCCCAGGCTCTTAGAGGTCCTTAATTCCTTTAAAACAGGAGGTCATATGCCCCCAGACGCCCTGAGAGCCCACATATCGGTCATAACTAAGGAGGCAAAGGATCCTAATCCCCGTGCCAGCTATAGGCCAATTTCGCTTCTGAACACAGATATTAAGATTTTTGCAAAGGTGCTGGCCTCCAGGATAGCCCCCCACCTGCATCACGTCATTGATCTTGATCAGGCGGGCTTTATACCTCACAGGGAGGCAAGAGACGATACTGTCAAAGTCCTCAACTGGATCCAATGGGCCCAAACCAATAACATTCCATCCCTATTGCTGGCCACTGACGCGGAGAAGGCCTTTGATAAAGTGGGCTGGCATTATATGCAGATCACTCTCAAGCACATAGGCCTCGGACCTAACGCTCTGGGGTGGATAAGTAGCCTATATAGTGCCCCCTTCGCATCGGTGCGAGTAAATGGCACGCTCTCTGACACGTTTAGTATCTCTAGTGGGCTGAGACAGGGTTGCTCCCTGTCCCCTCTGATTTTTATCGTAACCCTCGAACCCCTCCTATGTAAGATTCGAAAGAACGGGGACATAAGGGGTATGGGTGGCCCCTCGGGCAACTATAAAGTCGCGGCCTTTGCTGACGACCTAATCTTTGGGCTGACTCTCCCTGAGATCACCCTGCCGAATTTGTTGCGGGAATTGAAGCAATATGGAGATTTGTCTGGGTATAAAATGTATTATCAGAAGTCAGAAGCCCTAAACATAAATATCCCTGTGAAAAGATTTAACGCTATACAGAGCTCCTTCTCATTTAAGTACTCAAGAGAAAGTGTGACATACTTAGGAACATAAATATGCAAGAATTTGGCCAACATATTCACTTTAAACTTCCCCCCCTTGCTTAAAAAATTTGAGGAAGAAATTACTAGACGGTCGACTGGGAAACTCTTGTGGTTCGGCCGGTGCAATGCGCTGAAGATGGTTCTGCTGCGTAAGCTCCTCTACCTGATGCAGGCCCTCCCAGTGGCCATACCACAGTCCTTCTTTCAGAGGGTGAACGTCCTCTTTCGTAGATTTGTATGGGGAGGTGGGAGACCGAGGGCAAGCCGGGCCATCCTCATCAGGAGCAAGGAACAGGGTGGATTGGGACTTCCTGACCCTAGACTTTACTACGCCGCGGTCCACCTCAACAGAGTAGTTGATTGGTGCTTACATAGAAATAACAAACATTGGATTTCCATAGAACAGAGTCTTATTGGGGCTCGGATGGATTGTATCCCATGGGTGGACCGGAGTGACATTCCACTAGCAACGGAACACGCTCTGGTGGGGACCACGCTGAAAGTGTGTCATCAATACTTCGGGCAGTTGGGTCTCTCCCCAAGCCCCTCACTGATGGTTCCGGTGCTGGGCAACCCGGGCTTCCCCCGGGGTGTAGGGGTTTGCCCCTGGAGGGCTGCTGGGATTTTCAGAGTTGGTCACTTTCTGGTGGATGGGGACTGGCGAGAGGTGGAGAGGTTGCCTACTGAAGGAGGGATCCCCAGTTGGTCGGCTTGGCAGTGACAGCAGCTCTCGCACTTCCTTTACACACTCCGAGAACACAAGGCGGCACAAAGAGGACTCACCCCATTTGAAGAGCTTTTCTCAAGTAAAAATACAGAAAGCCATACCCTTTCATACATCTACAAAATGTTGATCAACCTCCCAGACACGGCCCCACCACCATTTGTTGGAAAATGGGAGAGAGACCTGGGTAGGACCTTCACCCCGAAGCAAATTAGCAGGCTTCTGCAAGCGCCCCATAAAACATCAATCTGCACCAAGTACCAAGAATGCAGTTATAAAATCCTGAAACGGTGGTACAGAGCGCCGGTAACATTCAACAAATGGTTCCCCGGTGTACAGGCGAAGTGTTGGAGGTGTGGAGACGAGGAGGGCTCCCTGCTGCACATATTTTGGTCATGTACCAAGCTGAAATCATTTTGGGACGGTATCAGAGAGGTAGCTGGGAAATTGGTGGGTGAGCAGATACCGGATGATCCGGCCTTGTGTTTACTCCACATGGCAAAGAAACCATTTAAACAGTATTGTCGTTCCTTGTTATGTCATCTCCTTAATGCAGCCAAGACATGCATCCCCCTAATGTGGAAAAAAGAGGACCCTCCCACCCAAGCAATGTGGGCTTTGAAAGTTAATGAGATAATGAGGTTTGAGGACCTCATGACATCGGCTGAGGATGGTTTCGAGAAATACTTGGCAACATGGTTCCATTGGATTCAGAAGAGTATAAACACATCTTTGTATCATATTTTCTTTTATGTTGCATTGGTTGTAGATTATTGTTGTTGACGAATTTAATTGTAAAATTCAAGAGAGATGCATGAGGAATTAATGATCCCCAATTTCTTTGGGGAGACCTCAGGTTATTGAGAAGGTTTCGAGCCCTCCGGTAGGACCCTGGCGACAAACGCAGTTGTTAGAAACAATGAAACGTGAGATTTCTTCACATGCTTATTATGGATTGTGATATACATGCTATACTATTTTTGCATTGTACACCTGAGATGTATGTTATGTATAAAAACATATAAACATATACAAAATAAAGAATTGAAAAAAAAAAAAATCAGGGCTTGCAGGGGGTAATGCACAGATAGCACCTAGCAATCAGGAAGTCCCCCCTTGTATTTTCAGGACACAGGGCTGGTTTCAGACAAAATGTGTCCCTGGGCAAAATTAAAAGGTGGGCCCCAAGTCCATGCTATCCTATCTCCCCCGTGTCAAGCAGCCTGGGCTTCAGGGAGCTTTACACTGCACCCAACACCTTAGGCAATAGAAAATTGCTAGTGCTGAAGTTAGTGCCCCCCTTAGCGAAGGAGGCCCTGAGCAATGTCCCAGTTTGCTACCCCCTGACACATCAAGCTAGCACCCATTAGGTGTAAAATGGTTGTTGGTCTGGTCTGAAGTGACCCCCAGTTCTTCTGAAGTTGCCTTGTTTATGTGAAGCTTGGGGTGTCTGTAGTTTTTATTTTGTTGAATAGATGTAGTGGCAGCATTTGTTGGGGCCTGGACTATCTCAGTTGATGAAGATTAGGCCTGTGACATATGCTTCGAATGATCAGATGATTGACTGAGCTAATTGTCACACTCAATAGCTACTATTGATTTCCAGTCTTACTGTAGGGTACATATATTCCAGAACTGCAACAGTGTCACATATTGGATTTGTACTGATATTCTCTATGTTTTTTGTCATAGAACCAGGACTGTTGCTTCTGTTTCCCAGCAGAGGGCGCCAAGGTTTCCCATGCACTCATATTTTCGCACTAGGGCCAGTAAGCGCGCGATTATGCACATTACAAACGCGTGAAAATGCGCTCGCTTTTTGCGCATACGCAGGGGCCTTTAAATACTGGCGTGCCCTGGGCTCCATGGCCAGTTGGTCAGTTCTCCTGCCTGTTCTTGAGTTCCAGTCTTCCATTCCTGTGTACCTACCCGGCTTGGTCCTGACTACGCTCCTGCTCTCCTGACGAACCCTGTTCGGCCTGTCCACAACTTCTGCTTGTTCCACGCTTCCAATCCATCTCTGGTCTGTCTCCTGCCCAGAACTTGGCAAAACCCACTCCTAGGTTGCCTGACATGGGGCCTTCCTGCAGCCCAGCCTATCCTCACCTTTAGAGGCTCCAGTGAAAACCAGGTTGATCCTTAGATTCCAGGCTTCCCGGTCGAGAGGTGAGCTGGTTCTTAGTCTCCGCAAGCAGGATTCACACCTGGTAGTCTGACAATTGTACTGCCCGGGAGAACTGCTTATATTAGCATAAGTGCAGAGAAGGAGGGCTCAGAGAATTGGCAAGAAGGAAAAGGGAGGGATTGGTTAGCAGCTAAGAGTGGGAGAAACCGGGGAATATATTACTGCAGGGGCATTCAATCATCAAGGATGATCACCTCGATTGATGGATGATGCCCAGAGGGAGAAAGAGGGGAGTTGCCAAATGAAGCCCAGAAAGGAGTGGTCAGCAGCGCTACAAGCAGGGGAGGGGACCCACATGGTAAGATTTAACCCCTGCCTTGACAATAACCAGGCCGGTTGATAAATCTTACCAAGTAGCTGCTCATTGGAATAAAAGCTCAAAAAGTTTTTTAAATTACCTCCCAGGGCGCCTCGCTGTGGAAGACCCTCCAGGTCGTCCGTGTAAACTCACCTCTTCCTGGTTCTGCGACACATACGCGGCCACTTGTCCAATCAGCATTGCCGGATCTGCTTAAACCGGACCTTCAGCGTGATTTAATGAAAAGCCCAAACTCTTAAAAAACTATTCCCCATCATCTAAAATTAATATATTTTAAGTTTTTAGTCACTAACTTATTATTCTTTCCCCCACTGGGCTGCAACTCTGTTCAGGAATTTAGGATACGGGCGCCGCCATCTTGACTCAGAAGCATCACACTTACTGATGAGAGGAGAGCAGGATAAAGTACAAGGGGGCGGGTTATAGGTGTGCTTTGCCCAGACAGAGCAGAGCTGGGGTCAGAAAAAGGTCAGCAGTCCCAGAATGCAGAGCAGCACAGTCAGGAAGCACTTCCTGTTTGCAGGCTGCCTGATAAGATGGCGGCTTCCATAAGCCTTGGATGTTTAAAGGCTCATAACATGCAGTAGAGGCAGGTAGGATGATTTTTAATGTCGACAATCTGTATGTACAGGGTGTGGGAAACATATAAGATAGACTCTTATTCAGAGTGAAGGTCCGCATTAAGCCCCTTCATCCTGGAGCTTGTCTAATGCGAGAGGATCCGACCGCACTGGCGGCTGTATCCCCCGCTACCCTCTAACAGAAAGCGTGCCTGCGCCGGCCATTCACAAAAGTCCAAAAGATTCCAGAGACAGCCGATCTCTCCCTGGGACATCCCAATTATGCCCTGCTGTGTGACATTCCAAGATCGCTTAGTAAAATTCACATAGCCATAATCCCATGAAACTCCAATTGTCATTGAGTTTACAGCAGTGCCAAGAATTGGCAGAACAGTGCTTACTGGTGCTGTTAAATCCTTATTCATTTTGCTAGCTGCTTAGCTGTGTAGTACAGTGAGGTAGAAAATGACGGTTTCTAATTATTGGAGTGACAATTCATTTTTTATGATACATTGGTTAACACATTTTATATATATAAGTACAGTATATACAGTTATATACAATGTGGTGGACGCTCACTCAGCTTAACGTGTAACTAAACTGGGTTGACCACTGAAACTCCCCAGGTTGGCAGTAATGACTCACCTTTCCCAGGTCCAAGGCAGGATGGGGAGTTACAAAGAAAAAAAAAACCTCACCTCAGCCTTGGTCCAGCGCCACTCTCCTGGTTTCTGTGCGGCTGCGGCATAGAGACACAAAGCAGCATTCCTCGGTTCCGGAATCTGTGGTGTCAAATATGACATGCCTGAAACACATACTTTCTATATGCAGTGTAATTTTTGGTGTGGAACTGACTGGCATTTCCTCTAACACAGGGTGGGAGTGTATTGTAAGCTGAGGCAGAGCATCCTGCCACCCAAAAACAAAATGGTACTTACCCTTTGTCCTGCGCAGCTGACACATGGATGAGGCCACACTTTCTCTATTCACTACAATGGAGATGGGGTGTGTCAGGCTTCTGCATGCTGCCTCCATTGCAATTATTGAAAAGGGCTTGGCAGTGCTCCATAATAAACCTATTCTTCCATCAATCTCAACCCCATGGTCAGGCCCGAGACAGCGTGCGGCCTTGGATCCAGCGACCAAGTTAGTTACCGATTGCTGGACTAGCACGATCAGCTGCACAGGGCAAAAGGTTAGTACCTTGTTTTTATTTGGCTGTTGAATTACTTTAACATCCCATCCTTCCCGGCCAAATTTTGTGACTACATTTGCTGCCCAAGGCAGATGGAGGAAAGAAAAACAGATACAGGTGATCAAGTTATTTAGTCATAATATATTTGAATGTCACAGTGGGATTTTGAGCGGTATTGGAGAGGGGTCAGACTTGGATTTCAAGCATTTATGTCCACAGGCAGCTTGTTATAAATAACAGTGATGAGCCCCCAGTCCCCTAAATCCAGCATTACCCTCTGTGGCGGCTAGAGTTGTGCTTTAAACAACGCTGCATGTTTATTATATTAGCGTTACACATTAAGGTGATGGCAAGCTGTGGAGCTGGATTCATAATTAATACCAGTGCAAATATTTTTCTGAAGATACAAAATAGGACATTGACCAGTGAGGATCGTTAGTGGCCTTTATGCTGTAATGTCCGATGCAACAAAGTGTCACTTACCCTCCAATAGCTCCCCCGCTGAGACCAGTGTACAGGGATAAAGGGCCCACCTGTCTACTAGGTGTGCTACTTATTATGGAGCAGGGGAACCTACCTCTGGAGCAGGGGAACCTTCCTCTGTGGCAGGGGGGCCTACCTCTGGAGCAGGGGAACCTACCTCTGTGACAGGGTAGCCTACTTCTAAAACAATTCACAACTCTCTTGTAACAAGGAGGGAGGGAGATCTTTGGGGTGGGGGGAACTACCACTGGATCTACCACTCGGGGTTTCAGTAGAACAGGTGGTCCATGGGCAATCCTTAAAGGCTTGTTAAAATGATCTTGGCTGTGAACGCAGCACTCTATAAAAGCATTGAGACACCTCGGCCCCCTTGTCATCATTGCTGGCAGTCTGGTCACACAGTCTTTGACATTTTCATAGTGCTTAGAGCCATTGTAGCAGCACTGCTTCACCATGTTGCTCAGGTATTGGCTGGCTGCGAAAGACAGAGAGCAACAAGTTACCAATCGCACCATACAAGTATAGATTATTCACTGCAACGCATTACAAGGCAGCCAACATGCAAATGGACTATGGCTATGGGTATGTTGAGGAGAGGGGTCACTGACTAATTGAACAATATGTAGATTGATGACTACTGCTTTTGGGGGAGATGCACAACTAACATTCTGACACATAGTTCCCAACATTCTTCAGTAAATTTGACTCACCCAGATCATCTATTTTTTCTTTCAAGCCCCTCTTCGATCTTTCTGCTCTCCAAGCTACTGTAATAAATAAAATGGTAGAAAAATTTCTTTGAATCCGCTTTAATGTAAGCCGTGACAGAATAGAGCTGATTCAGCACAGAAAAATATTCTCATAGTGCTGAATCAGCCTTATTGTATAAATGAGCGCCTTCAAAAGGAACAGGGTCCTGGGCATGGGAGCTTACAGCCTATTGTAGGCCAGGGTTTCACAGCCAGAGTACTTGTACCATTGCTGATACATAATCCTATCAGTTGGTACTTTACAAGGCTGCAGACTGCCCTGTACTCCATCCAGATCTGCTGCCATCTATTCATTACCCAAGAAAGTAATAAAAACTATGTATGTGCATGCACTTTAAATGCTTGTTTTTGCCTTCTTTTAACACAGTTTCAGGCAAATGACAACCCATACCTACCAACCAGGTGAGTAATATGGTATTGATGAAAAAGATTGGGAACTCATGGTATAGCTTTGGGGGGGGCTTCCTAGTCGGTGGTACTAGTAGCACTGGTGGTGCTTGGCAAAAAAAGGGAAAGTTGGAAACCCCTAGGCCAGGGGTACTCAACCACTTCTTGTAAAGGTCCATTTACAGGCATCTGGTGAGAGATGAAGGTCCGGACGGGGCGCTGTCAGGGGGGTGGATAGTTAGAAATCAGTGCACTGGGGGTGGGTTGGGGGTGGATAATACCTTGCAATGCCACTTTCTGTACGTGCAGTACTTCATATTGCAATGCTAGGTGCCAGGGAGTAATGACATTGGCAGGGAGACAAACAACTACATCACCAATCTGTAACGGGGCAGCGCTGAGCATGGCAACACAGAAGCAACTAACTGCAGGGCTGTCAGGGCAGGGGTCCAGAAATCTGGCACCAAGGTCCGCATTCGGACCCCGGTCCGCCAGTTGAGTACCGCTGCCCTAGGCGATAGGAAGGAAACACTGGGGAGAGGAGCAAGGTTTTCTGGGGTGCATATCTGGGGGCTGACGAGAAAGTATAAGGCTAGATTATAATGCATCCCAATTGGTTGGAAGTGATGTGGAGAGATGAGTGGCGTGTGGAATGCAGGATGGAACTGGACTTAAGATCGACACGGATAATATCACCTTAAGGTGAGCTCTTTCAAGCAAGATGCAAATCCTCTATGAAAAGCAAGCCGCTCCTTTAGTAATAGTCTATAGGCAGCCTCCATGCTGAAGGTGAGGCTTGGCTTGGGAACATTGCTTTTTTCTTAGTCCATCTACAGCCAGACATCTGAATCTGAAGCTACCTGGTTCAGCCTCTGGAGTTAACCCTTGCTGCTCCATCAACACTATCTTCCCGTCACTGATGAGATCCCCAAATTGTTCCATAGACTGTGCTGACTTTTCTGCTCCACCCCTGCCAGGATTTTCTAGATTAACCTGAAACAACCAAAGGAGTAAATGTGACCACCATCAGTGAGAAAGCAATGCTGTTTACATGGCAAGGCATGTGAAGGTGACATGTATGTGGATACTCATGCGAAGGTGACATGTATGTGGATACTCATGCGTTTTAATATGCAAAAACGGCGATACTATTTAAAAAAAGAAAATAAATCATGCAACTGTAGTAGTGGAGCTTATTTGGGGGCTGCTGGGAACATGTCCACCCCACAAAGTTTATGGCAAAAGAAAATAATGTGTATTTATATATTTAAAAAAAGATCACCCAAGAAAAAATAGTAAAGGTTTGTCATGTCCCACGACGTGCATTTTAATTTACCTGGGGTAACAGTTTAATATAATATTTATTTGCATAGGCTGAGCAGTGTGCCTTTAATTCCCCTTGTCCCTCCCTGGCTCCCTTAGTCTTGCTCTGATGTGAGTAACTCCTCCCTTCTTCCCCTCTCCTTCTGCCATTTCTAGTCTGGCAGTTTTCTACCTACTGTTTTTGTATGGGTTATGTCAGGTCCCGTTGGACACCCGCCTTCTGAGTAAGTCCGCAACCCCCAATCTCCACTGCTAGCTTCACCTATAGTCAAGCCCCCGTCTGCCGGGACGCTTTACACGCCTCACCGGGCACGGTTGCCCCCAGGACTTGGTAGCACAAAGGATGCAGACTTACGGGGAGGAAGGCGGATGAACCCGGAACGAGACTGGGCGAGTTTGGGAAAGCAGGGGTCATACACGAGTGATCAGTCCAAACAAGCGCTGCACCAAAGGATGAGACGAAGAGTAGTCAAAGTCGAGCCAGGGGTCAGGCCGGAAGGTCACGGGTAAGCAGTACAAGGCAGCAATCATGGGATGGTCAATACACACCAAGGTCATTAACGGGAAAGTTCAGATTCAGATAAACACACCCAGCAGCATGCTATCACGGGCAAGGAACAAGTGTGAGGGAGAACCCTTTATTTGATTGGGGCTGACATGATTGGTGGGGGGAACAGGGACATGATTGGTGCCACTTGTGAACTTTGGGCTGATTGCCCAGTTGAAACCATAGGGCGTTCTGCCCAGAGATACTTTGGGCTCATTGGCCCTTTAAACCTAGCCTCCGGCAGGCGCGCTGCCTGAAGTGCAACCTCCAATATCCGCTGCTAGCTTCACCTATAGACAAGCCCCCGTCTGTCGGGATGGTTTATACGCCACACTGGGCACGGTTTCCCCCAGGACTTTGAAGCACAAAGGATGCAGACTTACGGGGAGGAAGGCGGATGATCGCTGTAAGGGACATTTTGGGGTAATAAAAACCCGTTCCTTATCTGACTTATCTCTTAGTGCTTGGCTTATTACCTAAGAGCAGGAGTGTCAGACTAATTTTCTTCGTAGGCCACATCAGCATTATGGCTGCATTCAAAGTGCAGCTTAATAACAAACACGTGACAAAAGTGAAGCCCGAATATTTAAATGCATGGTTACAGGCACCAAAATCATTTGCTCAGGACAGATGCAGACACTGAATTATTTTGCCCGGGACAGATGAAGACACTGAATTATTTTGCCCAAGACAGATGAAGACACTGAATTATTTTGCCCAGGACAGATGCAGACGCTGAATTATTTTGTCCAGGACAGATGAAGTCGCTGAATTATTATGCCCAGGACAGATGCAGACGTTGGATTATTTTGCCCAGAACAGATGCAGACGCTGAATTATTTTGTCCAGGACAGATGAAGTCGCTGAATTATTTTGCCCAGGACAGATGCAGACGTTGGATTATTTTGCCCAGAACAGATGCAGACGTGGAATTATTTTGCCTAGGACAGATGCAGACACTGAATAATTATGACCAGGACAGATGCAGACGCTGAGCTATTTTGACCAGGAGATAGAAGTAAGTAATAATTTTCCCTCGGACAACCACAGAATGTTTTTTCCAGGACAGATGCATATGCTGAATTATTTTGCCCAGAGCAGCCCTACAATTATTTTTCCCACCTCGCCTGGAAATAGCTAGCAAAACCCCTTGCAGCAGCTGTTGCACCCTCAAGCTAAAAAGGCTTGGAGGGCCGCATCTGGCCCCTGGGCGGTGAGTTTGACACAGGTGCCTTAGAGCTACAAACTGGGTAACTATGACAAATAGGGTAACTGTGAGCTTGTTAGGCTCTTGCTGCATGTACCATTTTTTCCTGAAAATAAGACTGGTCTTATGTTAATTTTTGCTCCAAAAATAGGTGCTAGAGCTTATTTTAAGTGGATATCTTATAGCCGGGTGGCAGCAGTACAACAGCTCTAGTACAGTATGTGCTCAGAGCTGGCTGGCGGTCAGGGTATCACTCGATTGTGAATTGTAACTATGGCTTATTTTAAGGGTAGGGTTTATATTTCACGGATTAGCAAGAAATACAAAAAAGTCTTACTAGGGCTTATTGTCAGGGAAATGGTATATCTCTTTCAGTTCACATATTAATCTTCTTGCTTGGATCTAATCTCTAGCGCTGGGGCGTGGCTAAGATGGCGACCTGAGAGGACGCAAGTCTAAGGGGCTCTAGTAAAAATCCTGATTATCTTACCCTGGTCACTTTATCCCGGGCAGCGATCGGCTGTAGTGTCCCCTGGGGTGCGTCGGGGCGGGCTGGCGGCGTTCACGCCCGACTGAAGAGCCCACTGACAGCGGCGTGGAGGGGAGGTGAGAGGTCCCGGGCGGGTCTGCGGCCGTGCAGGGAGGAGGAGGGAGGCAGCACACAGGCAAGAAGAGCGGAGCTCAGGCAGGAGGAGCGGCCCCGAGATCCGCAGCGGTGCGGGCTGCCGACAGTGTAAGGAGGAGAGGCGCGCACCTGCGGAGGGAGCACCGTCAGTGGAGAAGCCTGACACCATTTTGTGGAGGGGGCTCAGACTGAGACGCCTCTTGCAGCGTCTCATCCAGCCTGAAGAGGGGGAGAGGTGCTGACAGGGGGGACTGGCTGCAAGCAGCTGAGTTGATGTGCAGTGTGTGAAGAGCCCAGAGAGGAGAGGAGACACTGTCCTGATACACGATACAAGTTTAACAGTAATCCCCTGAGCACCACCTTCACCGGATTGTTATCACCGGTCAGCAGCCTGTGTAATACACTATACTATATCTCCTGCTGTGCACAATATTAACCCTTTGCTAGAGGGTGGCTGTGCAACACAAGTTCAAACAGCATTCCTGCATATGGTCCATCCTGGAGCTACCCTGTAGCAACCAATAAACCGTGTATTGACCGGCGTGGACCTGCTCCTGGAGCGAACTCTCCGCAAACGCTATAACTGGCGGTATAGCTCCCTACGCTTCCTGACTCTCCCTCTTTCGTTTTGCATCACAATCAACGGGTGGAGTTATCTCTTCGTGCTCCCTTCTATGGGAGGGAGTAAAATGCGCAAATCCACCTTCGTGAACAACAGTACCCAAACAATAGAGGCCCCGGGGGGTCGGGGCAGGAGCCCTCTAACCCTGATACAGCAGCCATCATGGCGGCTATAGCCTCGTGCCAAAATATTCTAACTACCAAATTTGACAGCCTGCAGGAGCAGTTCAATTATTTTCGCCACGACCTGGATAAGGTTCGCGATCGGATGGGAGAAGCGGAAAGGAGAATTGGGGATACAGAGGACCGATTAACTGCACAGGCTGGAGAGGTGGCGACACCCAGGAGGCAGGTTGCTGCTCTTACAGAAATAGGAGAAATAATATCAGAATTCTGGGGCTGCCGGAGAAGGCTCGTCAAGGAGGTTCTAGCGCCAGTATCTCTATCCAAATTTTTTACAGTAGAAAGGGCGCACAGGATTCCCACAAGACCCCTTCCGCCAGGAGCCCTGCCGCGTCCGTTTATATTTAAAGTGCTCCACTACAGAGATCGGGACGCTATACTGACTGCCGCTAGGATGAAGGGAGTGGTGACTTACAACAACGCTCGCCTGTCCTTTTTCCCTGACTTTGCGTTGGAGTTTCAGAAGCAGCGGCGCACCTTCAATGGGGTTAGGGAGAGGCTCCGGCGCAAGAAGATCAAATATGCCATGTTGTTCCCGGCACGGCTGCGGGTCCAGGATGGAGAGTCGACAAGATTCTTCACATCGGCTGAGGAAGCTAACAACTGGCTGGATTCCCTTCCTGGGGCTTGAGCGGTCTGGCTGCCCGGTTGTATTTGCTGGGTGGTGGGATTGCTGGACCTCCGCTTTTAGATCTTCCTGGTTTGCTAGTTCGGTCGTGGGCGTGGCCGGCCTGGCTCGGCGCACGGTTGGGTTTGGGTGACCTAATGTTGACTTACAGTTATTCGTTGTTATGTGGTGCTGCCCGGGTGACGAGATCATCCTTTACTGACTACTGCAGTGGTGTTATGGCCCTGGGTTCCCATGGTCCAATTGGCTTCCCACCCTCTCTCTCGACTCCCCTACCTGCCTTCCCCGGTGTCTCTTCCTCCCCCTTTCTTTCAGACTTGTATGTTCTCCTGGATCCGCCCTTTCCCTTTGCTACCCTGGGAACCCACGGCGGGTGGTGTGTTAGTCAGTTAAATGGGTTATAGTTATCCTGTTTTTTTTTTTTTGGCCCCTGGTTGACAGGGTCCACGCCTCCTTATAGACAACTCATTGTCACCTACGTTGGTATATAGTTAATGTTCTTGGGGAGGGGGGGGAATGCAAGGCTCACCTATGTTTGGGTTGGTAGAGCGGGGTGGGTGTGGTTTGGGGGTGGTATCAGGGTATGTATTAACTCTTGTATAATGTTTAGCTGTAGTAGTTCTATTTGTTGGATCTGTTTAGCTTGGTCAATGTTTGAATGGATGGATGGGTGTGTGACGAGACTTGGAGTAGCGGTTGGCAGGGGGGACTCTCTGCAATTATTAATATCGGTCATGTTAATGGGTAGTGATGGAGTGTAAGATCCTTTCCTGGAATGTCCGCGGGCTTAATGATAAGATCAAGCGGACAACGGTGGTTCAATTTGTTAAGAGATACAAGCCTCAAGTGGTTATATTACAAGAGACCCACCTTGTGGGCCAGAGGGCCTTGGCGCTGAAACGCCCCTGGATATCGCACTCCTATCACTCCCTGTTCTCATCCTACTCTAGGGGTGTCACGGTGCTGATCGCTAAGAACACTCCTTTTACACTGTACAATAAATATATTGATCCGGACGGGTGCTTTGTGATTTTGCCTGGTAAATTCTCAGACACGGATCTAATTCTGGTGGGCCTTTACATCCCTCCACCGTGTGATATGCAGATCCTGCAGCGTATCATGGGGAAGGTGATGGAGTACCCTCCCGATCCGGTGCTCTTGGGGGGGGGATTTCAATTTGGTGATGGAGGGAGCCCTGGATAGGTTGGGAGGGAGTGCCGGCCCCAAAACACGATTAGCTTCCTGGGCTGAGGCAGTGGGTCTGGTTGAGATCTGGAGGTGGAAGCACCCAGTAGAGAGGGTGTATTCTTGTCACTCAGCCGCGCACCGTACTGTCTCCAGGATTGACCTGGCCTTTGCCTCACCACAGTTGCTGCCCAGGGTGATGGCGTGCGACTATCTCCCCAGGGGGATTTCGGACCATTCCCCCCTACTGGTCACAGTAGGAATATCAAACACGCGCAGGAGTCTGGTGGGGTGGGCCCTGAATTCACTCTGGTTGGATGTCCCGGGGGTTAGGCAGAACCTGCAGATGGCCATTGAATCCTTCTGGGCGTGTGATACTGGGGAAACGACGGTTAATATAGCATGGGATGCTCTTAAGGCAGTGACGAGAGGTAGTGCCATTGGTGCTATTGTGGCGGATAGAACTAGGAGGGGAAGGGCAGTAGCGGATATTGAGAATAAAATAGCCAAAGCGGAGGAGGAGTTTATAGCTTCGGCCGATCACAGGGTGCACTTGACTTTGCAATCCCTTAAAAGAGAATATAATTTGCTCATCACGGAAGCGGCCAAAAAAACCCTACTGCTAAAACAAGGCAATATATTTGATAAGGGAGACAAAAATGGGAAGACGCTTGCGTTTCTGGCTAAAGCAGAACAAGCCCCTAACACTATCGCGAGTATTACATGTGGAAATGTTACGGTGACGAATGGGGAGGACATAGCTAGACAATTCCAATTGTACTATGCAGCCCTGTACTCTTCGAAAGTGACATACTCGGAGGAGGAATTGGAGGGGTACCTGGCTGGGATTACCTTCCCTGTCCTTGCCGAGGAGGACAGAGAGTCCTTGGGGGGGGGGCCCATTACGCTAGAAGAAGTTAGGGGGGCGATTGGAGCAATTCCTAATAGGAAAGCTCCGGGGCCAGATGGGATTCCGGCGGAATGGTACAAATGGTACGCTGAGTTGGTCGCTCCAAAGCTGCTCGAGGTGCTGAGCCAGGCGGTTGAGGCCGGGGGTCTGCCAGATTCCTTCTCTGAAGCACATATTGTTTTGATCCATAAAGAGGGTAGGCCACCCGACTCCTGCGCATCATATAGGCCTATCTCATTGTTGAATCAGGATGCGAAGGTGCTAGCGAAAATCTTGGCAACCAGACTGAACAAAGTAATTCTTCAGCTGGTCGGTCCGGATCAGTCGGGCTTCATGCCAGGGGCGTACCACACATATAAACCTTCGCAGACTGATGTCTAACCTCCAAATCATGCATGAGAACTGGGGGAGCCGGGCGGTCGCCTCCCTGGATAACGAGAAGGCATTCGACTCGGTTGAGTGGCCATATCTGTGGGCGGTGCTCGCCAAATTTGGGCTTCCACCAGCCTTCATCAGCTATGTCAAGTTGTTGTATGGGGGTCTGGTGGCTAGGGTGAGGACGAATGGAATTTTCTCTGACTCGTTCCCTCTGAGTAGGGGTACTAGACAGGGATGTCCACTGTCTCCGTTGCTCTTCGCCCTGGCCATCGAGCCACTAGCAATAATTATTAGGAGGTCCCCTGCCATCACCGGGTGGAGACTAAATGGGGTTGAGGAGAAGATAGCTTTATATGCGGACGACACGCTGGTATACCTGGCGGACTGCTTGGGCTCCCTGGATGCCCTGCTAGATAATATTGGGAAATTTGGGGAGTTTTCTGGGCTCAAAATCAACTGGGATAAATCCAGCTTATTGCCGGTAGATGGGGCGGACAATTTGGTAGTAACCCCCAGATCCCGGCTGAGGGTGGTTAGCCAGTTTAGGTACTTGGGGATTGTTATCAGCTGTAAGCCAGTGAAATTTGTTGAACTAAATATCTCTCCAGTGGTGGCCCAACTGAAGAGGCGGGTGGCACACTGGGCAACTCTGCCCCTATCTGTATTGGGTAGAATAAATCTTTTTAAAATGATCTTCCTGCCCAAACTACTGTATCTATATCAGGCATCCCCAGTATTACTGCCCCGTTCACACTTCAAATTGGTCGATTCAATAATCTTTGGGTTTTTCTGGGGCCAGTCATCACCGAGACTAAACAGAGAGATCATGAAATCCCAGGTGTCTGAGGGTGGATTAGCAGTGCCACATATGCTTATGTATTTTTATGCCGCGCAACTTCTGTACGCACACTGGTGCTTATGCATCCCAAAAGACAATCCAGTGATCTTGCTTGAAGTGGCTTTGTTGGGGTCTGAGGAGAAGGTGTCTACACTGGTGTATAGGGGCACGAGGGGGGATCCGGGTCCGACCAGGTGTATGAGAACAGTATGTAACATCTGGGATAGAGTGGTTGGACTGGGCTTAGAGCCGAATGGGGGGCCTCTCCTGGTCTCCGTTCACCCCCTTGTGGGGCAACCATAAACTAGAGGAGTTATATGGCATGCAGGAAACATGGTTCTGGGGGAGGAGGGGGGTCCGGGAATTGGGCCAATTATACAGCTCTGGAGTTCTCCGGTCTTTCGAGCAGCTATGCGGATCATTTCAGTTGTCACCAAGAGATTTCTTTAGATACCTGCAACTTAGGCATGCGCTCCGGGCTCAGTTTCCGGGGGCCGTTCCACGGATTCTCTAATCTCCAGTGGAGCTGGCGATCAGGGCAAGGGATCTGGGGAAAGTCACCTCCTCCTTATATAAGACGTTGCTGGGATGTCTGGATTCCCCTCGGGGGAGGGCAGAAACAAAATGGCATGCATTGGATCCTGGCTTGGACAGGAATGATTGGGATGAAGTGATGGACAACATTCACTCCTCAGTAGTTGAGGCCAGGGATAGGTTTATACAAACTAAATGGCTGCACCAGGCGTATATAACACCGGCCTGGCTGCATAGAATGGGATTATTGGAGAAGGATCAGTGCCCACGGTGCGGGAGGGATGGTGCCTCTTGGGAACATATGACCTGGTCATGTGCAATCATTGGGCGATACTGGGGAGAGATTATGGAAGTAGTGAGCAGGGTGATAGGTTTCCGGATACGGTGCTCGGTCGCAGTCTGTCTCCTGGGAGTGGTGGAGTCGGTATCCGAAGTGGAGGCGCAGGTAATTAACGTTCTACGTCAGAAAATGTATACTGATGAATTGGAAACATCCGGCACTGCCGTCAGTACAGGCCTGGAAGAGGCTGGTTAACCAGAAGCTACCCCTGTATAAATTGACCTACACTGCCCGGGGAGTCCCCCAAAAATTCGATAGGGTCTGGTATTTAGTTTGGTACTTATAACATGTGGATGGAATGTTACCCCTGGTCAGCTGCTGCCCACACTAACACTGAGTCTCGTGAATGAATGGTGTGTGAGTGCGTGTCCTTGTGTTAGGATGTTTAAAGTCCGTGGAGTGCCTAGTGCACTAGTGTTGTATTGTTGCTTGTTGTGTTTATTAATTTTAAAAGCAAAATAAAAACTTCTAAAAAAAAAAAATCTCTAGCGCTGCTATCATTAATTTTCCAACTATATGCTATGAACTCTTGTGATGAAATTTTAAAGCAGGCCAAAAGTAAAGTAAAAAAGTCAATAATAACAAAAAACCCAGAGGACTTATCTACCTTCCAGACCCAGTTCTGGGTGCTCCCAGAGCACTCAGCCCACTACAGTTGGCTGTGCAGTTGCTTTTTCTAGCCACTGTTTAGCATTCAGCAGCTTCCTTCCCTGAGGGCCTCCTCTTACCCCGCTGCTGCCATCGCTCTTGTCACCTCATCCTCATTGCTCAGTTTAGTGTGTTTATGCTGTGAACCAGCCAATTAGTTGCTTTGATCTTTACAATAGATGTGTTTTTAACTATTGACATTGGTGACGTTGCCTAGGTGCACATGCCTATCTTTATATATCTGCATGGATGGGAAACATGCGGGGCACAGGTTCCTATGTATGCTTAAACATACAATAGTCATATAAGCGCATTACCATTACCGATGTCCCTTACGGACTGGAGAGTTGTGCCTTGAGCATGTGACCCAGGTGGCGCTACACTTACTTACACACAGAAATGTAGCTTAGAATGCTGTGAGGTTATTTTACTTACAGGCAATCTTTCCTTCTGCCCACTCTCTTCAGCGGTGACCATCTCCAGGGCCCCCAATGGCCAGCTTAAGGCGCCCATCACACTGCTTCTGAAAATACACAAATGTAACAATGTATCCACCTCATTTTCACTTTATTTTTATGCTTAAAGTGGAAGTCCAGTCTATCTATAACTATCCTCCGGCATGCCATCCAGGAGGATGACGGAGGGTCGGATCTAGTGCTGTTGGGCCCATTTTGCAAGGCCCTGCCCACCCATTCCTTTGAAGGGCAGGTGCATAGAGAGAAAGGGAAGCCACTCTGTGTTCGGCTGCCGGGTGATTGGTGGTATGGGGGGGGGGGGGGCAAGGGATCACAGCCCCTCACCCCCCCTCCACCAATCACCCGGTAGCTGTCATCGGAGCGTCGCGGGACCAGATCTCCGGGGGCAGCAGAGGATCGGAGGTGAGTAAAGAAAAAAAAAACTAATAAATGTCATTTTTTTACTCTGTGTCAGTGTGTTTTCTTTATTACTGTTAACCCATTGTGAACTGGTAAGGGATCAATTAAACCCCGTATACCAGTTCACAAGGCTTAGGGGCTGGCAAGTTACCTGTGGCTAGCAGGTGACTTGCCATTAACCCCCGCCCCCCCAATTACCTGCCTCCCCAAATGCCAGGGGGGGGGGCAGAAGAGCCCGGACCCACGGAGGCCATGTGGGTTTGTAGCCAGCAGGGCGAGGGGGGCACAAAAGCTGGTCCCTGCGCCCTCTTCTACAAGCCCCTATAGCTGGTTCCAGGCTGGTTATGCTGGGTAGGGGGGGGCCCATGTCATTTTTTTTCTGGAATTTTAAGGGTTTTTAACCCTTAAAATTTCACACAAAAAATGGGGTGCCCCCCCCAAGGAGGGGGGCCCTATGTCATTTTTGTTTTATTAATCATCAAAGGTTCTGTCAGCCAGAAGGTATAAAAGGCTTCCAGCAGCAGCAGAAGTGCAGAAGCCAAAGTGATTGGCGAGGTACAGAGTGTGGGATGGATGGGAGGTAAGTATTAAAGTGGACCAAAATCCAGGATTTTGACTATCCTGGGTTTTGGTCCACAAACCCACAGATCTCCAGCATCAACTCACCTCACCGCAGTCCTACGGAGCATGCACGGCCGCTCGTCCAATTCAGCAAGCTCAGAGCCGCTGAGCTATGCAGCAGCTTTGAGCGCGCTTCCCTCTACCATGGAGGCACCCTACTAGAGGGATAGCGGGGATGCGGCCGCGGCCCGCGCATGTGCAATTGGACCGGGATTAAGGTAAGTGTAGTGGGCGACCTGGGGGGTTTAACACAGCGGGGCATCCCGATTTTGGATGCCCCGCGGGGAGGGACTGGATCGGCCCGGGAATCTTATAGATTCCTGGCCCAATACAGCTGGGTTTTGGTCCACTAAAATAAAATAATGTTTTCTGTGTTTTTTTTTATTTTTTACATTCAACCCTTTGTGAACTGGTAAGGGGTCCAGGAGACCCCTATACCAGTTCACAAGGCTTAGGGGCTGGCAGGCTACAAACCCACCGAGGCTGGTCCTTGCACCTTGTTCTATGCCATGAAATTTATAGACCCCTGAGCCGCAACTCTCCACCACAAAGGGGCCCACTGAGACCATGCCATCCGAGGCCCACATAAACCTGGAGCCGTCCCTGTATGTATATATATATATATATATATATATATATATATATATATATATATAACTGCTGGTTATTTCTGAGGTAGGGAATGACTGGTGGCTGCAGTCCAGTGATGTCTGTGTTCAGCATATACAGGATGTGTAGGATGGTCTAAAAGTACTAGAGAACTGTTTCTGGGTTTCTGGGTCACTAGATCGATTCTGTGATATTTTATTGTATTGCACACAAGTTTTAAGCAGGTATTGAAACAAGCCGTACGCTTTCTGAACACTTTCAGAAAAAAAATACCTGTGAAGCAGTATTTAGTGTGCTGCCTGTCCTTTGCCTGTAACACAGCAGCAGCTCAGTGTCTGCAGCTCCTCACAAGGTGCGGTTGGTTTTTCCTTCATTCCAGAGATCCTGCTACAGCTGTACTACAGACTCATTTGCTTCTGTCCCAGGAAGTAAATACACACATTGGCTTCATGATCATCCGTTTGTCAGCCATGAGCAGGATTCCTTGAAAATCCTCTGTTGGTCTGGGGTATATTTTTTGTTACAATATTGGTAATTTGGTTTCAGGGGTAATTCCAATTTCGATGGCATTTTTAAAAGCTCCCATTATTGTCTGCCAAAATGATGTAATCAAGATGCTAAGCTTATCTGTTATTTTTTTTATTTTCTATTTGTTTGCAACTCCATGTTATAAAAGAAAACAGTTTTCCCTAGCAACAATGTGTTTACCTTAGCAATGTACAGCAAAGGGTGTGTTAAATGTACAGATCAGAGACTTCCTCACTCTAGCTTGCTAATCATCTGATTGGCTGAGGCAGAGAAAATAGTATTAACCCCCTCTGCTCTTATTATTATTAAAAAAAAAAGGAAAAAAAGATCGTATGTTCCAGTAGCTAAAGGGTTACTGGCAGCATTCTCAGTATGGGAGCTAAATTACTGCTGCTTGGTTTAGCCAAAGCTGCTAATGAGCTCACCTGTTACAGTGGAAGGATTCTAGGAGTTATAGTAAGAGAGGATACTAAGAGCTTTACTAAAAGGCAAGAAAGCCACTCCTATTTTTCCAAGATACAGTCAGAGGAATATAGCAAATTTGGAAACAGTTTGCTGATAAGTAAATCACAGGTCTGGGGCACAATCCTAACACAGATGTTTATTTTACATTCCAAAAGAGGAAAACAATAAGGCAGAAGGACAATAACAAAAACCTCAAATTCTTTAGCATAGTCCATAGGGTGCTGTTGATTCCTCTGTTGAACTCTCAAAAAATGATCATTAACTCATTGGAAAAACGATGCACCTCATCTGTAAAAATGCTCCATCGCAGGTAAAGGTGAGTTTTGTTTATAGAAAGTAGAACAAATGTTCTGTGTTGTATTTTTGGTAAACATAAAAAGCACACACACATTAGCAGGTTGCCATTCACACTCAGTATGCAGTCATTGAGCATTTTCTGGTGCACTTTATTTGTGTGGTTGAATGTGTGAGCACAGCCACAGGGAATAAAACACATTGCACAACGAATTTGTATTGGGGCCCCATGGTAGCCCCCAAAAAAGCCTGTATAAATGTGCTGCACACACTTTACTAAAATAAGTAACATATTAACATAGCATGTAAGGCTGAATAAATACTTTAATCCATACAGTTCAGCCTGTTTAACTCCTTCCAGTGGTCTAGTAGCCATAGCTGGAAATGTTATTACATGCCAGGAAGGCATCCAGGACACTTTTGAACGTTTTTACTGTATCCATCATTACTACCTCCTCTGGGAGCGAGTTCCATAGTCTCACTGCTCTTACAGAGAAGAATCCCCTCCTATGTCGGTGGAGAAAGCACCTTTCCCCTAACCTTAGTGGATGCCCTCGGGTTATGGTTACACTCCGAGGTATAAATAGATTGTGGGACAGATCTTTGTATTGACCCTGAATATATTTATACATAGTTATTAGATCACCCCTCAAGCGTCTTTTTTCTAAACTAAATAAACCTAACTTTGACAATCTTTCCGGGTACTCTAGCCCCCGCACTCCTTTTATTAATTTTGTTGCCCTTCTTTGAATGCTCTCCAGTTCTGATATGTCGTTTTTAAGCACAGGTGCCCAGAACTGTACACAGTATTCCATATGGGGTCTGACCAGTGACTTGTACAGGGGTAAAATGATGCTCTGGTCATGAGCACCTATGCCCCTCTTGATGCACCTCATGATCCTATGTGCTTTGGCAGCTGCTGCCTGGCATTGATTACTACAGTTGAAAATCACTGACATTTTTATTGAGTAACTAGCTCCTCTTATAACAGAAGGGGTCATTCTATTGTTGCGAATAGTAAAAAGTAACAAGACTGAGAACTGCTAGAAGAATGTGCTGTGTCTTGAAACGTTTTCATGTAACTGTTCCTGTCTGTACTTTCCCAAATATGTACCACTGATGCCCCTTCCCCTCCTTCTCCTCATTGTTTCTGACATGTACTTAAGTTCTACGCGACGAAATAAACCTGGGATCTGTATGATGAATGCTGTTGTATGAACTTTCTCTTCGCATCATACAGGTTCCTAGCTCGAGCTAAGCAGGGACTCTCCAGGGGCAGACGCTCAACGGGCAACAAAGCCCCAACAATAACAACAACTAAACACAAACACTACACAAGATAAAAACAAAATAAAACAAAAAACACAGCACTGCCCGGCTTCCGGTGCACTTTACTTACTTGCTGAATCTAACTGAATTAAGACCACTGTCTGCAACTGCCCCTGAGGACTGCTGCTGTGCTATGGCCAAAGGCACACAAACCAGTGTCCAATATTCTCATTTCTGAATTTTCTAGCAATAGCAATTCCTGCTTTAAATGGCATTTCATCCCATTTGACAGCTACAAAATGCTGCTTACCCGGGCCCATGACATTGGAGGATTCCCCAGAGCAGGAGAAGAGGACAAAACCGGCAGACTATCATTGTAGAGGAGAATCACAGGATGAGAACCTGTGAGGAGTCTGGAGAAATGATAAAGCAGAAGCCTGGATGATGAGCAGTTCAAGCTTGGAAAACCAAACAGTCTTTAAATCTCTGCTTCTTGAGATTTCCTTGTTTATTTTAAGGCTCGGTCACAGATGTTTAGACAGATGAGCTGAATAAAACTTCCTGTTGGATTTCTAAAATTTTGGGCTGGATTCAACAAACATCGTTTTAGTTGGAAAATTGGACTGCGTGTGAAAAACTTAAAGGGCCAGTCCAGCCAGACTTTCCTTAAACCACCCCCCACCCTGCCTCCCTTAACAAGCGCTAAAGCAGTGTAAATGCTTTAAATAACAAAAAGACACTTACCTTGGCTATACTCCAGCGTAGAAGTTACTTAAAGAGCTGTACTCCAGAGGTGGCCATCGCTTGATCACAGCGCTTGGCACCACCATCTTCCCAAGGCTGCACGGGTGCTGCTGGACCGGAAGCTCACTGTGCTTTGCGCGCGGCTTGTCGAGCCTCCTGTCCAGCAGCAAAGTGCAGCCCAGGGAAGGTGGCGGCACCAACACGGTGACCAAGTAATGGCCACCGCTGGAGTACAGCCCTTTAAGTAACTTCAAGTGATTCAACAAAGCTGACTAATTAAATTCATCCAGTACAATAGGCTTGAAAATGTGGATGAAAAATTGACGTTTTCATGTGAAAATGGGTCTAGAAAGCGAACAATTCGAGTTTTCCAGCTGAAAATCATAACCCTCTGAAAGCATCTCTGGTGCTGAGAAGCCAAAATTTCTTTTTTACATTTCACACAGCTTCAGAATGATCAGGTGAGGTCCCTATGTACAGGGCCGGCACAGAGAAAATCTGGGCAATTATCAGGGGCCCGGACAACTTCAGGGGCCCACTCAGCCTCACAATTGTCCATGGTATTATTTTACAGTGGACCCGAACCATTGAATGCCGAGTGTTATGTGCAGACCTGCTCATGGCTGACCTCAGCAACAGGGAGTGATCAGCAACATTGGAGAAGGTGGCATGGAATGGAGGACAATTCTTGGAAGCTCAGAAGGTGGTGAGAACCAGGTGACAACCCATAGCAATGACAGAGTCTTTAGTGGCAGTGAAGCAAGCAGTAAGGGCTGAAGGGTGCTTGGTGGCAGTAGAGAATGCAACAAGGACTAGAGGTTGATTGGTGGCTATAGAGAAGGCAATAAGGACTGGAGGGTGATCAGCAGCAGAAGATTTGTGGCAGCGGAGCTGAAAGGTGACATCATGTGTCACACTACTTTGGGGGCCACGCTCCTGCCCAAGGGTCCCCACAAACCTAGAGCCAGTCCTGCCCATTTAATATATCTCTGGGAATTTGTGACAATTGCTTTTTAATGAGGAACATCGGGGGAGGTTAAAACTTCCCCCCAAACCTCACCGATCTGCTGCCCCCCCTCCAGTTTTAGTTTTACCTTTGGGCACTAAATACACACCTTGCCAGATGTTCCATCTTCTAGGTCCCTTGGATTCCACGTGACCCTCCGATGGGCGGCGCCATCTTGCATTTCTGCGCAGTGCCAATGAATAGGATGCAATGGAGTCATCCAAAATCCCGCAATACTTTTCTGAGCGGCAGGTCTTTCTCTGGGGATTCACACAGCCCGCCAATTTGGGATGCCCCCCTGGCATGGAACAAAACCCGGGAAAGTCAAATTCCTGGGTTTTGTTCCAATGTAAGAGCACTTCAGTCATGGGAGCCGAACCTGCCAACATCCAGTAGCACGCAAAATTGTTTCCTTACCTCTAGGCCACAGGTGCCCTTTCATGTTTGTTCATGTCATGGTATATATCTGCAGCAATAAGGTAGCAAGGTAACTAGGCTTTATTTTGCCTTGTTATATTTTGCTAGTCGTCCGACTGGCTTTTGTCAATTTATATTTGACAAACATAAATTCCAAGAAAATAAAGAAATCCCGGTTGTCTTGCATTATTACATATAAACCCTAGTGTCAATGTTCAGATTATTTCACAAATTCACAGCGTGTAAATCTATTCACAGCTTCTCCTGCCCCAGATTCTAATGGAACAGAACAATAGTGCCTTGCCGGGGCAGTGTGGCTTCCACATGTATCTGCAGATATGTGCAACCAAATCTCTGTCTTTCCACATAGCTAGACATGTTTGGTGCTTAATACTTGGATGATGAGAGGGTTAAACTGGGCGGTAAATTGGTTCCCAGGCCCTGAATAATAATGATGATGATTTTATATAAATAATAGTGATGGAGCTACTCCCACCCCCTTTGCTCAGTCCGAACAGAACAATACCTTTTTGATGTTGATCATGCTAACAATAATTGTAATATCTAAATGGCAACAACAATTTCACTCAAATATTAATGTTTTTTTTTACTTTTCTTACAAATTTTAGATTACGTCTAACCTGTTCCAAGTAACCCCTGCTGATGGTTAACCAACTGCTCTTTCTAACTTTACCATAACAATATTACCAATATTCAAAATGAAAGTGTTTTCTGTATATCTATCTTTTTATTTATTATATATATTAAATCAGGACAAAACCCGCCTGGCCCTGGCATTTAAAAGATCCCAGGTCCAGTTGCTGGCCTCTCTCTGGGGCATCCCGAATCGCTGTGTGAAAACCCCTGGGACACCACTAAACAGTCTCTTTTCCCCGTTCCAACAGCGCATGTGTGGCTCTCATTGTTGTTAATGTGGAGTGTGCACTGCCACATCCCCTGCATCCCCGGTGGTGTGCACGCGCTCCCGGTCCAGGCATTCAGATAGGCTCCCCATTCTAGTCAATAAGAGACGATTTCTTCCTAGCCCTAATCATAGAATCAACAACAGAAGCTGGCAAACCCTTATTCATCAAGATGGAGGTTTCAGCAGCCAAGCCGTTAAAGCCAGCGTTTGTAAATTGGGATGGCACAGTTGTCCCTGAGTGAGCAGATCTGGATCCTTGGGCAGGGCATACTGATCTACTGCCAACTGCACGACGTCTGCGAACCACACCCTCCTTGGCCAACAGGGGGCCACCAGAATGGCTGGTACCCCTTCCTGTGCTATCTTGCGCAGCACCGTGCCCAGCAGAGGAAAGGGAGGGAACACATAGAGGAGCTGAAACTCCGTCCAAGGCATTGCTAGCGCATCCGTGGCGAAGGCCAGAGGGTCCTGTGACAGGGAGACAAACCTGGGAAGCTTGTGGTTATGGCGGGACGCAAACAGGTCCACATCCGGCTGACCCCAGCGGTGACACAGGGAGTGAAATACCTTGTTGCTGAGGGACCATTCCCCCAGCCGAGACGTCCCCCTGCTCAGGGAGTCTGCCTCCTGGTTCTCCACCCCCGGAATGTAAACCGCCGAGATGCAAGGGACATTCTCTTCCGCCCAAGACAGTATCAGAGACACTTCCTTGAGGGCTCGCTTGCTCTGAGTCCCTCCCTGATGATTGATGTAGGCAACTGCCGTCTGGTTGTCCAAGAGGATCTGAACAGCCTGACCCCGAAGGTGTGTGGTCAGCTGTGGTCAGTTCTAGGACATTGATGGGAGCATGGGCCTCCTGGGGGCCCCACTGACCCTGGAACTTCAGAGACTTCCAAAAGCCCCCCCAACCGGTCAGACTGGCATCTGTGGTGACAGTCTCCCAGCACGGTGGCAGAAAGGTTCTGCCCACTAGAAGATTCCCTGAGACCAGCCACCACGAGAGGGACCATCTGGCCAGGGGGGACAGAGCAAATTCCTGGTCCAGGGACACAGGGTCCCGATCCCAGACTGACAAGAGGTGCAACTGAAGAGGTCTCATGTGAAACTGAGCAAAAGGGACCGCCTCGAAGCAAGACACCATCAGACCCACTAACTGCATCCCTTGCCGAATGGAGAGATGGGGACACAAGAGCAGATTCCGTGCCTGCTTCTGAAGGCCCTCCACTTTCTGCTGAGGCAGTAATACCTTGGACAGTGAAGACTTGGGTTATTTGATCACCCAGCCAAAGGACTCGAGAGTGGAGGTCACCACCAGAGTATCCTTCTCGGCTGATGAAGAGACTGAGCCGCAATCAGAATGTCATCCAGGTAAGGGAGGATGCGAATGCCCTGATTCCGCAGCAGAGCCATCACGCCCGCCAGCACCTTGGTGAACACCCGAGGGGCCGAGATGATACTGAACAGTAAGGCCACAAACTGGTAATGCTGATCCTCTAGAGCGAACCTGAGAAATCTCTGATGACCTGGAAAGATTGGCACGTGAAGGTAGGCATCCTTGATGTCCACTGAGGTCATGAAGTCGCCCGGGCACAGGGTACTGACCGCCAAGCGTAGAGTCTCCATGCGAAAATGCTTGAACCTGACAAACTTGTTGAGACCCTTCAATTCCAGGATGGGCCTCAGGGACCTGTCTTTTTTGGGGACAGTGAACAGATTGGAGTAGAACCCTCGACCCCGTTCCTGGGAAGGCACCAGGCAAATGACTCCTGACTCCAACAGACGTTGAACCGCAAGGCGGAATCCCTGAGCTGACAGAGGGTTTTGAGACATCCGGGATCTGATGAATCTTGGGGGTGGCCAGGCTGCAAACTATCTGGTAACCGGAGGACACCACCTCCTGAATCCACCGGTCTGAGATGCGTAGCCTCCAGACGTGAGCAAAGAGCCGAAGCCGTCCTCCCACCCGGATGGGTGAGGGCGCCTCCTCATGCCTGAGGGGGCTTGCGAGTACCCGCGAAGAGAGAGCCACGACCTCCTCTGAGGGCACGAAAGGAGGGGAGGGAAGAGGAGGGCCCCCCGAAAAGGCCGAGGCTGCCTCCTACGTTGAGGCAGCATACCATCCTTGGCTAAAACATCCAGACGCTCACCAAAGAGCCGCAGCCCCGTAAAGGGGAGCCCATTGAGAGCCTTCTTAGCAGCAGCATCAGCCGCCCACTGACCACTGAAGGTACCCCTTCCTGGGCTATCTTGCGCAGCACCGTGCCCAGCAGAGGAAAGGGAGGGAACACATAGAGGAGCTGAAACTCCCTCCAAGGCATTGCTAGCACATCCGTGGCGAAGGCCAGAGGGTCCTGTGACAGGGAGACAAACCTGGGAAGCTTGTGGTTGTGGCGGGACGCAAACAGGTCCACATCCGGCTGACCCCAGCGGTGACACAGGGAGTGAAATACCTTGTTGCTGAGGGACCATTCCCCCAGCCGAGGCGTCCCCCTGCTCAGGGAGTCTGCCTCCTGGTTCTCCACCCCCAGAATGTAAACCGCCGAGATGCAAGGGACATTCTCTTCCGCCCAAGACAGTATCAGAGACACTTCCTTGAGGGCTCGCTTGCTCTGAGTCCCTCCTTAATGATTGATGTAGGCAACCGCCGTCTGGTTGTCCGAGCTCATCTGAACAGCCTGACCCCGAAGATGTGTGGTCAGCAGAGAAAGAACCAACCTGATCACCCTCAGTTCTAGGACATTGATGGAAGCATGGGCCTCCTGGGGGCCCCACTGATCCTGGAACTTCAGAGACTTCCAAAAGCCCCCCCAACCGGTCAGACTGGCATCTGTGGTGACAGTCTCCCAGCACGGGGGCAAAAAGGTTCTGCCCACTAGAAGATTCCCTGAGACCAGCCACCATGAGAGGGACCGTCTGGCCATGCGGGACAGAGCAAATTCCTGGTCCAGGGACACAGGGTCCCGATCCCAGACTGACAAGAGGTGCAACTGAAGAGGTCTCATGTGAAACTGAGCAAAAGGGACCGCCTCGAAGCAAGACACCATCAGACCCACTAACTGCATCCCTTGCCGAATGGAGAGATGGGGACACAAGAGCAGATTCCGTGCCTGCTTCTGAAGGCCCTCCACTTTCTGCTGAGGCAGGAATACCTTGACCTGAGAGGTATCCAGAGTCATGCCCAGAAAGGACCTCACCAAGGACAGAGACAGTGAAGACTTGGGTTATTTGATCACCCAGCCAAAGGACTCGAGAGGGGAGGTCACCACCAGAGTATCCTTCTCGGCTGATGAAGAGACTGAGCCGCAATCAGAATGTCGTCCAGGTAAGGAAGGATGCGAATGCCCTGATTCCGCAGCAGAGCCATCACGCCCGCCAGCACCTTGGTGAACACCCGAGGGGCCGAGATGATACCGAACGGTAAGGCCACAAACTGGTAATGCCGATCCTCTAGAGCGAACCTGAGAAATCTCTGATGACCTGGAAAGATTGACACGTGAAGGTAGGCATCCTTGATGTCCACTGAGGTCATGAAGTCGCCCGGGCGCAGGGTACTGACCGCCGAGCGAGTCTCCATGCAAAAATGCTTGAACCTGACAAACTTGTTGAGACCCTTCAAGTCCAGGATGGGCCTCAGGGACCCGTCTTTTTTGGGGACAGTGAACAGATTGGAGTAGAACCCTCGACCCCATTCCTGGGAAGGCACCAGGCAAATGACTCCTGACTCCAACAGACGTTGAACCGCAAGGCGGAATCCCTGAGCTGACAGAGGGTTTTGAGACATCCGGGATCTGATGAATCTTGGGGGTGCCAGGCTGCAAACTATCTGGTAACCGGAGGACACCACCTCCTGAATCCACCGGTCTGAGATGCGTAGCCTCCAGATGTGAGCAAAGAGCCGAAGCTGTCCCCCCACCCGGATGGGTGAGGGCGCCTCCTCATGCCTGAGGGGGCTTGCGAGTACCCGTGAAGAGAGAGCCACGACCTCCTCTGAGGGCACGAAAGGAGGGGAGGGAAGAGGAGGGCCCCCCGAAAAGGCCGAGGCTGCCTCCTACGTTGAGGCAGCCTACCATCCTTGGCTAAAACATCCAGACGCTCACCAAAGAGCCGCAGCCCTGTAAAGGGGAGCCCATTGAGAGCCTCCTTAGCGGCAGCATCAGCCGCCCACTGACGCAGCCAAACAGAGCGGCGCATAGCCACCAAAAGGGCAGAGGCCCTACCACACATCCATACCGCATCATCCATGGCAGTAAGGACAAAGGCAACAAAATCAGTGCAAATCAAAAGGGACCTATAATCCTCCCTCCTGTTACCAGCCGTAGCGCCATCAAGGAGACGCTTGAGCTGTTTCTTAAGGGAAATAGCTGTAATGGCAGCAGCGCAGACCAGGCGCAGCCCAGCCCTCACACACGTAAAAGCATGGCAGGCCAGCTGATCCATACGCCGGTCCTCGCTGTCCCGCAGTGTAGTAGTGTCAAGGCATGATCGAGGTGTTGGACAGCCCTAGCACGGGAGCGTCCACCTCAGGGGGACACGACCATCGCTTGACCAGGTCGGCAGGAAAGGGATACCTCCTATCCCACCCTTTGGGCACTGCGGGCAGTCTACTAGGACGTTCCCACTCCTTGAGCACCATATTAGTGAAATGGCTCTACTCAGGGAACTCCAGGCGCTGTTTATCAGAGCGAAAGAGCTCACCCTGCTTCCTCTTAGCCACCTCAGGGGGGACAATGTGCAATATTTCAAAAATGTGAGCTAACAGGCTATCAGTGTCCTCAGGGAACCATGAGTCCTCCCCAGACACAGACCCAGGGTCACTGCCGTAACCCTCCTGCTGGTCCCCAGAGGAGTCAGAGTCCTGAAAGAGTTCCCCCTCCTCTAGGGGGTAAAGGCCAACAAAAGTATCAGGTCCCTCATCCTCCTCAGGAAAGAGGGATGTCACAGGAGCCAGGTGCTGCTTCTTGCCAGAGGCCTTACGTGGAACAGGCCTGGCAAGTTGCCTTTCAATACTGGCCACACGCAGTGCCAGATGAGACTGTGACCCCCCACTAGTATCCCCCTCACTGGGGGCTAAATGCAGGCGCGGGGGGATAGGCGATGCCGAAGGAGGCGCAGAGCTGGGAAGCGAAGCGGGCAGCCCAGCCTGGAGCACAAGGATGCCTTGGGCGCATGGCACGCACACCGTGACACTGTTACTCACAGGGGATACCCTACACATGGAACACAGCGGGGGGAGCCCCGAAGGACCCCCAAGCACGCTATCCTCAGAAGCCTCCATATGGTGATTAACACAGGCGCAACAGGCCAGCACAGGGTAAAGGCTAATAAAAGCCACCGGGATGCCCCCCCACAGATGCCCCCAGAAGCCAGTAAGGGAAGATGAGGGATGGTAAGGGGTAGGACCGGGAGAAACCACAACCCACAGTTGTGGCCGCCTGAAAGACATAAGTTAAGACACATAAGCATCCCGCAGCACATGCCCCAAGGAACCAAAAAACCTCGTAGGGGACTCACGGACCAAGCAGGGCAAGGGCACCAGCCGCCAGACCACAGGAGGAAGCGACAACAGACAGGGATCACCGCCGCAGCTCCGGGATGAAGAAGGGACCCAGACGCGCAGCAGAATCAAAATGGAGCCGGCAGAGGAACCTTGAGGGGCGGGCCGCTGGAGGATGACGCGATACGTGTCATCCTCCGGTCCCGCCCCCCCCCCGAAGAGCGCGAAAACAGCGATCACGTGACCTCGCCGGCGTCATCACACAGCAGAAAAAATGCCTCACAGATATAGCGCCGCCAACCACGGAGCGTAGTACAAAGCGGCGAGGCTGTGAAAAAAAAAGTTAAACACACAGTAAAAAACTGATTGAAAACAGCAAAAAACACCCTCGCTGTGCAATGCAATGGGAAAAAATATTTGACTACGGCTCACTGTGTCCACTGTGTCTACTATATGGACAATCTAGACATCACACCTACATACGTTTTTTAACATCCCATTTTAAATCCTTCCCGGAAGGCTTTCTACAAGATTTTGAAATGTGCACGTGGTGATTTTCACCTATTCATCTAGAGGGGCATTTGTAAGGTCAGATACTAATGTTTTACTAGAGGACCTAGCTGCAATCCCTGTTAGTTTATCCCAAAGGTGTTGGTTGGGTTAAGCTCTCTGTGTCAAATTCCTTCTTGAGCATGCTTTGTGTGTTGGTTCATGCTGGAACAGAAAGGGCCGACCCTCACTTCCTATGTGTCTATGGAACCTTCTAATGACAGTGATTTCCCTTCACATACCCAAGTGCCCATCATCTTATGTTTCCTAATTCATTCCGGAAAGTAAATGAACTGCACCCTAGAGCCCCATGTCCTCAATGCCATTGTGCTGGCAGTACTAGCTTTATATATGAACCACAAAAGACATATTTTGGACAACAAACTTTATTGTATTCAGCTACTCTGTTACAATATTTTCTACAAAAAGCTGATGAAGAAGTGGAATGCAAAGACAGCTTACTTTAAACCAATGCTTTATCTCTTGCTGAATGTATTTCCACTTAGATGCCACTGTCTCTATGTGGGGAAGCTACCTCTAGAAATGGCGCATAGCACTTCTGGGGCAGGGGAACATACCTTTGGGGCACCTAAAAATGTAGCATCGGTTTTTACCTCTGGAGCAAGGAGGGCGACCAACAGAGCGAGATGACCTAGCTCTTGTGCCAGGCAACCTACCAGATATAGCAGGTTGGCCTGCTGATGAAACTGGGGATCCCTGGTTATTGTATTTCCCATGATATGCCTTGGTATATTGGCAGCACTCCCTGAATGCTGCGTTGCATTGCGGCTCCCCCTTCGTCTCCAGATATTTCAGTCTCTTCTGGCATTCGTGTGCCTCAGAATAGTGCTGATGGCCATCAAAGCAGCACTGCCTCACTGTGCCAATTGGGTATTTGCTGGCTGTTAGAGAGAGATAAAAGTTACCCAACTAAGTTAGGCCTTGTGGTGCTTATGTGAGTCTCATATTAGTTGTTAGGGATAGTTCTTTTGATTGGAAAAGGTGTTTGAACATTGGACAGTTTTGGAGGTTAGGTTAACAGTTGAGAATCAAGAAGAAAGGTTGTGTGTTTAGGTTAAAGCAGAACAAAAACATTAAGGCACTAAAAGATTCCAGAGGCAGCCTCTGACCTTCCCCTGGGACATCTCCGATGGCGATACCCCGCTGTTTGAATGGCCAATGGCGCATCCCCTGCATATTTGTGCTGTGTGCTACTTTAATGTCTGGCTGCAGGAGCGCATATGCTGCAGGGGGGGTGGGGGTGGCCATTCTCGCTCCGATTGCCATAAACAAGACCCGTTTGCTGAATATTTAATATGCATGACAAAGTTAGATAACTAATGACTGAAACATCAGAGACAAAATGGTGCTGCTTTTATCTAAATGATGCCAATTGAGCACAAGTATGAAAGTATAATAAATAGCATGGAGGAGCAACAATGATTGTTCTGCAACAGTCTATAGGATAACAGCCTGTTATAGGGTTATGGGGGGTTTGTATTATTATTTTATTAATATATTATATTAATCTTATTTTTTTTTAAATAAATGATATATAATATTACTATTGTCTCTAACCCATTTTACTATTTTTTTTTTCGTTTTGTGGGATTATTTTGAACACTCCTTTTTTGGTGGGGCAATTGCCCATGAGTTGCATTTGTGCATTTGTTTATGTATTTATTACATTTTTTGTTTTCTGTTATTATGTGAAGTACTTTTCCTACCACATTTTATGCAGGGCAATTGCCCTGGTGGTCCTCTCGATTTGCAGACCCCCCTAGCTTTTTCTGCCCCCATTTTACAGCCATTTTTGGGCCCCCAAGTTTGGGTCCCCACTGATTCCAATGGGGTCCAGGTCCCCAGGGACCCGAACTTTGGCAGGCAATTTTGTCTGAACCTGGCAAAGCCAAACTTCGTTACCCATATAGATGAACAGTTAGGATGAGTTTTTGGTCCGGTTAGGTGTAACGTTAAAAGTTAGGATCAGGTTTGAGGGTTAGGTTAGAAGTTATAGTAGTAGGATGTAATAGGTTGATCACTTATGTGAGAATTATGTTAGGGTGAGTTTTATAGTGAGGGTAGGTGTTTGGGTTAAGTATTAAGTAAGGTTTGAGGGTTACATTAGATGTTATAGACCAAGTTTAGGTAATAGGAAGGGTGAGAGTTACGTTAGAACACATTTTATGGTGAGCTTATGTTGCTGGGTTGGAGATCCAAGCAAGCTCTTATAAAGCTAAAAACAACTGTCTGCTGATGCAACAACAACTCACCCAGAGCCTTGATCTTTGCTCTCAGGATTTTCCCGGGTCTCCTCTGCTCCCATTGGGCTGTGTTATAAAATAAAGAGAAAAAATCAATTCCTAAACCCTCCGGGGGCCATGATTGCACAGCACAGCCTTTACTTTCAGTATTTTCTCCTAATTGTATCAGTTTATAGAATGGTCTTTTATTTACTTTGAAAACATGAACTCTGCAAGTCTAGCTGCTTCAGAAACAAATCCACCCCCAGACTCAAACCACACAAATGCTCCCAACCCGAGTTTTTCCCCGCTGCACTCGCAAAGCACATGAAAACTGGCAGCTTGAATTATTTAAGTTCTGTTGCCAAAAAAAGTGACATCACACAAATGCCTAATTGGACAATGATAAGGGCCCCTGTTAAAATCATGTGCGGTCAGCTGACTATGAGAATCACACGCAACTCCTCAAGCATCCGTATCCATCCCTGTATCAGGCAGATATACAGATTGTGTAGCCAACTGATAAAATGATCTAAGTGGGAGGAAAAGTCATCAGCTTATACGCAATATTCCATCAATTAGCAAACATGAAGCACACCTACCGCTGCATGCTCAACTCACAGGGAGGGGTCAATTTAATTTAAAGGGATTGACCAGTCCAACTCCTGGTTTACCTGATGCAATGTAATCCCTTTGCTGTCTCTTTGCTCTGGTCACAGAACGGAAGGGGAATTTCTTCTTCCTCTTCTCCTGCCTCCACTGCCATCCCCCTGATACACATCTCAAATACAATCCTGAGGCTCGTGTCAGATGGACACCCCCCTCTGTTAGTGATAGAATAGGAGGCTAAGACTAGCGCCATTTATTGCCATTAGAGCATCTATGTAGCGGCGCTTAGAGCATCTACTGCAAGCGGGTGTCAGGGCGCTATAACCTAGCGTAGCAGCTGGACAAGTGGTGCTGTACTATCCTGTCCAGCATTGCTGAATGTGATGTGTGGTGGGCGCTGTTGAAGCGCTCTCCCTGACTCACTGCCGAGCCAATTGCGAACGCTAGGTGGTGTCCCGAGGTTAAAGCGCCCAAGACTCTACGCTACATCTAACTATAGAACAACGCTGCAGCAAACGAAAGGCCCAATCCCGAGTCAGCCACGGCTGGGAGGCAATAGTGGGTCTCACGGGATCAGTGGTAATAGGGTCCGCAGCGGCCGACGGGCTAGGAGGCCCTGCTCAGCTGCCAAAATCCAAGAGAGAGTATCCAACGATCTTCAGCAGCCAGACTGCAAGATGAACACTGGGGAATCATAGAGGGACACCTGCCTTTATAGGGGGCCGGGAGGAGCTGCAGCTTTTGATCTTGCAGTCGAGCTCCCCCTGGGGGCGGAATACCCACATGTCATCACTGGGATGACCTGGACTGGATATAGGGAAAAAACTACACACAAGCAGTGCCGGCACTCTAAAACTGGGAGCTCTAACGTCAAGCACCAGAAGCTATGTGATAAAAGTCTGTTTCTAAACACATATCCACCAGCACCAGAGTGAAAACATATGGAATGACATTGTTTTAACACTGTGACAATGACACTGCAATGGCCGACCTGCACATACAATTCTGCATAAAAATTAAAAAACTCTCAAGTGTTGCTGGGCAGGAGACACCTCACAATGATTTAAACCAAAATTTTTTAAAACGCTATTTATACACAACCAAATAAAACATAATTGAAATGTATGTGAGAGCTACTGAGCGACAGGCACTACATGACGCTGCTGAACATAGAGCGCAGACGCTTTACACTGAGCTACCACTAGTAATACATGTGGCGCTACATGACGCTATTAGAGGTGCTCACCAGATTGCCTTTTTTATATGTGGTTTTCACATACTGCACCCGTAGTTCACCTGATGCTACGTGGCATTCGCGTTTCTTAAATAACCCCCTAGCATGATCCACATGGTCATTCCCACTCCAATGCAATCCACACAGTGTGCTTGTCACTCCCAGACATAGACACACCTTACAGAGGACAGCACCCCAATAGGTTAATATATACATATATTATAATTCTGTTTACCCGCTGCTACTTTTTGGCAATTCAGGACGGCGTGGAGCTGCTGCTGCTGAGAAACGCAATTATTTAAACACATTCTTCCTTTTAGCTTAAAGAGGAGTTCCACTCCTTGGGGCATCTTGAATTGGGATGTCACACTGTGTAAAACCACAAAAGCCCAGTTTCACTCACCTTGTCCCAAAACCTTCTAGGGGTCGGCATCACCCAGCTCATCTCTAGCCGTGGGCGCACATGCATCCGGGCTTTCTGATGGGGGCGGCGCAGGCACACAACGGCTAGGAGGTCAGCAGGGGTTTGTGACCGGAGGTGCACTCATCTCCCTTCGGCGCAGCTCGGCTTAGCTGTCAGTGGGGCCAAGTGAAAGCGTGATTGGTCAAATGGTCCGCTCAGCCAATCAGCTCACTCATTCTCACTCAAGCCTGCGCCATGGGAGCGACAGGAAGGTAAGTGACCTAGGGGCATACACACGGCAGGGCATCTCAATACGGGATGCCCCCACTGAGAGGAACAACATCCCGAAAAGTGAAAATCGTGTGTGTTGTTCCTCTCGCAGGAATTTCACTCTCCCAGGTGTTGTTCCTTTCAGGCAGGGCTGTGTGTATCCTGACGGTTATCCCAGGAAACTCACCTTCCTGGAATTCCCACAATGCATGGCCGAAATCTAGTGTGCTGAGCGGCCAATCAGCACTCTCGGTTTCACTCGGCTCCATTTAGCTCTGTTAGCGGCCAATTTGGGATGCCCCAAGGAATGGGACTCGGATGACCCTGGAGTCTAAAAGGCCTCTGAAGTTCCTCTTTAAAGAAATTGTACAGGCTTAAACAAAACAAACTCAATACCCCTACAGATATTCGATCCTACACCAGTGCTCTGTATCTTACCTGATTGTGAAACCGAGTCCTGCTCCATCTGGGCCTGATCTGCTTCAATGGTATCTCTGTGATGAATAACTACACCCCTCCATGAGTCACATTTCAATCATTGAAATAAAGGGGGAATGCCCTATCTAGCATGACCGTGACTGATGATTGGGGTGGCTGTTCATCAGATGCCAGTGACTACAGGTGGCACAATACTTGATATTACAATTAGGCAAATATCTGTAGGGAATAAAAAGTGAGTACAGAGTTCATTTTGTTTTAGCCTAAGCCAGTATTCCCCAACCCTTTCCTCGAGAGCCACTAACAGGTCAGTCTCTCCAGATCTCCACACAGAGACTCAAATAAAGCGGGTTATTTAAGGAGGGATAGCGCCAGGTAGTGCCACGTAGTGACTGGCAGCGTCTGGTGAACGCCGGGCCCTGTAGGAGTGCCTCTAACAGCGCCATGTAGCATCACATGTATTACTACAGGTGGCTCAGCGTATAGCGCTCTCCCATACATTTCAATGGGGCTTCATTAGTTGTATATAAACAGTGTGTTTGACAATTATTTTTTTTTTGCTCAAATCATTGTGTGACCTCTCCTGGCTGCAAATAACACTTTTTTGACTTTTAATATTTTTATGCAGAATTGCATTTACAGGTTTGGCACTAAAGTAATAATGTCAAAACAACGTCATTCCATGTGTTTTCGCTTTTTTCCAGGTGGATATGTGTTAAAAAACAGACTTTAATCACACAGCTTCTGGTGCTCTGTGCTACAGCGCCCAGCTTCAGAGCGCCGATGCTCTGTGTGCCTAGTGTTTTGTTAAAGTGGACCAACACCCAGGATTTTGACTATCCTGGGTTTTGGTAAAACCCCCCAGAAACACCCCAATACTCACCTCAAAACGCTCCCACGTGGCCGGGTGACAGCGACGGACAAGCGCTGACAGCGACGGACAAGCCAGCGCGTCCGCCGCCGCCTCCCGCACGTCCCTCTGACAGCGCGCGCGCCCGCGCCGGCCATTCACAAACGGCCGGCGCGGGCGCGCGCACGGCTAGAGGGGCGCGTGGGAGGCGGCGGCGGCCGCAGCCGCCGCCGAGGAGGTGAGCTTTTGGGGGGTTTTCGGGGGGGTTCCTCACCGCGGGACATCCCGATCTCGGATGTCCCGCGGTGAGGGGGGTGATCGGCGATTCCCGGGCCGATCACCCCAGGGTGTTGGTCCACTTTAAGTATGGTGTGGAGCGCCGAGTGCCGGACGCACTGAGCTGGCGCTACCTCTCGCTCCCTGTAGTGCTATACTGTTACAGCGCCCAACATACATCACATTCTTCAATTCTGGCCAGGTTACTACAGCAACCGCAACGCTATGTTACAGTGCCCGATACCCGCGTACACTACTACTACTAGCGTCTACTAGCGGTCACTCTAAGCGCTGCTATACAGATGCTCATCTGGCAATACCTGGCATTAGTAGTGAATCAGCCTCAAAGTCATTAGTGCAGCAGCAGAGTCATAGAGCCAGCTGAGATCCACAAAACATGGGCTGTTGGAGGAGAGGATCGGGGAACACACACTTAAACAGCCCATTTAAATTACATTACAGGTAGTAGGTAAGTGGTGGCTACAAGTAAAGCTCAGATTTGGGGTTGGATCTCTCTGACAAGTCTTAGAATGTAACCTTACCTGTCTCAGATCGAAAACCCTTGGATTGAGCCAATAAAGATTCCTCAGCAGCAGGAAAATCTTCTGACTTTATCTGCAACAAACAGAATCTGAGGTGACCCAAAAATGCCTTTGTGTGGGGGATTCATTATAATGTGGCAAGCTCTCTGTCTCATGTGGGAGAGCTCACCACATAAGGCACAAAGCTTACCCACATGAGATGGGGAGTTTGCAACACACCCTCAGTGCGAGACTCCATTCTGAGGGGATTCTGGGGCCCCCTATTGCCTCCATTTTATCATCCTCCATGGCAGTTATAGACTGCGGCCATGCCCTAGCATTTAGATTATAATCTGTGATATGAACCTGTAAATTCAGTTTGGATATATATATATATATATATATATATATATATATATATATATATCTGTAACAGTATTGAGATAGAAACTCAACCTACTGAGACTCCAGGTCCTAGGATCTAATGGAAATCAAGGAGGAGCTGCTTTGCCGTTGTTTTAAACTCAGCAGTATAGAGCTGCCCTTTAAGAAATATTTTTTACTTAAGCAGAGACTCAAAGCGGTACATGGTTCTATAATATAACACACGGGTGTACTAGATTGCTAAAACATAGGTATTTACAGTGGACCAAAACCCACAGCGATCAGCCCAGGAATCTATAAGATTCCTTGGCCGATCGATTCCCTCCCCCGGGGAATCCAAAATCAGGATGCCCCGCTGTGTAAAACCCCCCAGGTCGCCTGTACACTTACCTTCTTTTCCGGTCCAACTGCGCATGCATGAGCTGCGGCACATCCCTCTAGCAGGGTGCATGCCCACGCCAGGCATTTGTGAATGGCCGGCACAGACACGCTCCCTGTTAGAGGGTAGGGGGGATACGGCTGTCAGCGTGCATGGAGCCGCTCGCCCTAGACGAAGGGACGTCAGAAGCTCAGAGCGTGCCGATTGAGCCAGCAACTGCGCATGCGCCACAGGGCCGGAAAGAAGTGAGTTTTTTTCGACGACCTGGGGGGTTTCACACAGCGGGGCACCCCCGATAGGTCCAAAACCCAGGATAGTCAAAATCCTGGGTTTTGGTCCACTTTAAGTGAGTTGTTCATATGTTATATTGCGTTACATTGTGGGCAGTTGGTTAGAGCACCTTTGTATGGCGCTGTGACCAATAATCCATGGTTAATTAATTGACTGACTGAGTTTGTTAAAAGGAAAACTGTATTAATAGTAATTTAATAATAAGAAATACAAGAACAATACATTAAAATGAGGTAAATCAGTGGAGAATAAATACACTTGAAATAATGAAATAAAGATATTTCCTGGAACTTACATAGCCTCCTTCTTGTCCTCTAGAGTCCTCAGCAATAAGTAGCTCCATGGTCCAGCTTGAGGGCTCGAGATCAATCGCATGCTGCCTATAATACAGAAAGTGCATATGAGCTCTGCCTCTGGCAGACATGGAGACCCTCCAACAATATTGGCAGTGGCTGCAGCTGGAGGTGAAACCATATCTAGTATAACATCTCTTATTTTTTCTTCTATTTCTGTCGTTTTCTTGATTCCTCACACACACTAACCCTCATAAGCAAATAATGCTAAAACAAGGAACAGATGTAGTGATCTTTTACTTAACAACTTCATTTAACTAGTTTACTTAATTAGACACAAAAGCCATCGCATTTTTTTTTACCTTGTTTCTTTAATGTGTTAAATGTCAAAGTAAAGGTGGCTACATCTGTAGATATACCAGTGAGATTTCTGTGCAAGACATATTGAATTGGGTCCAGTCACTCTGACTTATGACTTAGAGAGACCTCCTCATAGACAAATAGGCTCTTAGGTGTAAGTGTTGAATTGTTCCAAAATGTCCCAATGATAAAAATCCATATAAATATGCCGGCTGGTGGGAGGAGGGGTCACTTATAGTTATACTCCCGCCATTAAGAAATATTGTACCAGGCTTGTTACTTTCTTACAATGGAAGGAAGAGGAATCTGGGTGGACAGGTTCTGTCACCCCTGATACACTCAAACCTGTCACCCCTGGATTTTATTCGTACCAGGAGAAGTAAATCACAAGCCTGGCAGGAGTTTTATTCCGTTCGGGTGTATAAATGACCCCTCCTCTCATTAGCCGACGTGTTTCTATGGATTTTTAATATTACACTATTTCGCAATACAGCTCCTTTAAAACAGAACAGATTGTTACCTTACTGCTAGTATGAGCAGTATTGATCGACTGATCCCCATCCTGACTGGTGACTTGCATGACCACCAGCCGTTAAGAGATTTGATCATCCAATAAACAGTGGCGAGATCATATTGGGCGCAAAGTATCACTTACCCAGCCTGGGAGCATCTGATTACCCCGCAGAGCAGAAGTGCGAGGAAGGATCGGACGAGCATCATTGTAGAGGAGAGCTGGAGGAGATGCAACACCTCTGGGAGAATGAGATCGGGATGAGCAGAATTTCAGATTCAGTTAAGATATTGGGTGGTGGCCACCAGGCGGTTAGAGACTGTCTCCTGTGGTTGTGGCTCAGGCGAGGCCGGATGGTGAGCAGATGTGTAGAGGGTGCGGATTCCATGGATCTTCAAAGATTCAATAGCAATGTGCATGCGAGCGTGTAAAAGAGGCTTGGGTTCTGCAAGTAAGACTAGGAACTGGGACAGATTAAATCAAACTGGCAGCTAAATGAGAATTACCCATGGGACTCAGGGAGGGGTCAGCATTGCTGCTGGACACCTATCCATACCAGGATCTGGGCCTCATACCCTAGAGCAGTAGTAATCAAACTTCCTCCTCAAGGGCCGAGACAGGCCAGGTTTTGCAGCTCTCCACGCTACTCCACAGGTGAATTAACTGGTGCTCAGACAGAGCTATAGCCCTAATTATTACATTTGTGCATCAGCATAGAGAGCTGCAAAACCTGGCCTGTCTCGGCCCTTGAGGAGGAAGTTTGAGGACTACTGCCCTAGAGCAAGGGTGTCAAACTCATTTTCACTGAGGGCCACATCAGCATTCTGGTCGCATTCAAAGTGCCAAGTAATAACAAACGCAAAACAAAAAGCAAACACAACCATTAAGACAATAGTTACGGACACAGAATTGTTTATTTCAGGACAGATGCAGGCACAGAATTATTTGGCCCAGGACAAGCCACATAGTTATTTTGCCCAGGATAAATGCAGATGCCAAATAATTTTGCCCATGATAACCATCACCCAGCAGCAACAGCACACACATGCCACTGTCAGCAACATTACGGTGACTGGGTCAGAGGGACACCTAAAAAGGCTTGGAGGGCCACATCTGGCCCCGGGTCTTGAGTTTGACACCTGTGTCCTAGAGTCTAAAAGAGTACAGGGACTACCAATTCCCTCTCCCTGGGCCATCCTGATCTGAGTTAAACCCCAGTGATCACCACATTAACTCACGTAGCTGCTGATAACTTGATGCATGTGTGGGGCTGGCACATACCAGCACCCAGAATTTGCCAGTGCAGGCACATCCCAAATTAGAGGTCGAGTAAGGATGCGACCAGTGGCACGCTCACTCCATTCAGAATATTCTGATGTCAGTGCGGTGAAGAGAAGCTGAATGGAGCAGAATACGCTGATTGGCTGGCTGCCTGCCCGCTCAATGGGAACGCCGGAAGGGTGAGTTATACTGGCGATCAGTGGAGATACACAGGGAATGCAAATTGAAATGAAACCAAAACCTAGGTGAGTGACAACATTTTTTTTCCGATGATGCTGACGTAAAACTAAAAAGATAAAATCAGTAATGATAATGAAGTCCAGTCATAGATTGGCTGATATGTCAATATAGATGGCCTAGACCGGGGTGGGCAATTATTTTTTCCATGGGGCCACATGAGAGACTAAAAATATTGTGGAGGGCGGGGCCAAAAGGCTGAACTCAATTCTGCATAATATTAATTGTATTTCTTTATAATAAGCGGTACATTCTCTTGGAAATCCCTGCATTCAGCATCTACCTTTCTTTTTTTAGCGGACATTTTGAGGCCTAAACACCTCTTGTGACAAGGATCATGTGCACTTAGCTGACGACTGGAGGGGAGGGTCATACCGGTTGGTAGGATCCACAGAAAGGGGGGATATCGCCCCACAGATGTCAGTAGCTCACTCTTCCACCACACTGGGCAGAGCAAATGCAGCCCCACTGCCCTTACTCTCCTTCCCCTTAAGCTTAGCAGCAGCCCGAGGATGGCTTCCAGTTAGGGCACTTATGAGTCCCGCCCCTCCACCCAGGCAAGATGGCGCCAAAGCCTACCTCCTTCTCCTCCCCTGGTTGGGCTCTTCTTCACTGTCAGGCGCCCGCCTGTCCCTCTTCGCAGTGGATCGGCATCTCCCACACTGTACACAGGTGTGGGAGGCGCCGACCGGCTGCGAAGGAGGACAGACGGGCGCCTCGCAGGCAGCACGAGTGGAGGGATGCCGAATCACAAGCGGAGGGACTCCGCCAGCCAGCTCAGCCCGGGACGGTCAGAGCCAATCAAAGGGCCGTATAGGCCCCGGGCTTTACAATGCCCAGGTCTGGCCTAGACTGAGCAAGGGCATCGCCTTTTCCCCGACAGAGTCCAATAGGTCATGTTTTGTGGATCTCTAAATAGCCGGCTCTATAGCAATATCTGGCCTGTTGGTGGATCTTGAAGAGAAGGTTGGGAACATTGGTCTAGGGCAGGGGTACTCAACCACTTCTTGTAAAGGTCCATTTAAAGGCATCCGGTGAGAGGTGAAGGTCCGGATGGAGGGCTGTCGCGGAGGGGGAGTGGTGGATAGTTAGAAATTAGCACACTGGGGGAGGGCCTATAGATTCCCCAGGCAAAACTAAAAAAAAATGCTTGCCCCCATCCCCAAAACCCTACAGAGTTTTTTTTTTTGCCCCACAGTATTACAAATTGAGGTCAGGGCAGGGGTCCGGAAATCTGGTGCCGAGGTCCGCATTTGGACCCCGGTCCGCCAGTTGAGTATCGCTGGTAACTCCTATCGACAAAATTCTTTGCCATCTCAAACGCTAGGAAAGTATTATAGGCGAGGATCGCCCAAATCTTCCCCTGGTCTTATGGGTCATGCGCAAGCTCTTGTCCCATCAGAGCTGTATGGCATTCATATTCATGATCGGTGATACTGCTCTGTTTTGACACAGAGCATGGCGATCGGGAGCAAGAGTGGTCGCACCCCCTTTTCCCTTTCGATTGGGGCGAGCTCTCGCCCTCAGCCTATGTGAATGGCTGGGCACAAGACCGCACCTCTGCCAACAGCTGCTGGGGATATGGGCTGCATAGGAGCCCCTGTGGGGGATTCACACAGTGGGGCATCCCAATTTGGAATGCCCCAAAGCAGCTTTGCTTTGATTCCCTTTGAATGCCAGGGTTCTGTTCCACTTTTAAAGTTATACTCAATATGGTTCAGTCCCTAATAATTATCTCTGGATATAGCTGTAGTATAGGGAAACATAATACCTAGAGTTTAGTTGGGAATAATTATTTTGTATATGTTGTATTCAGATAGATATGATACAGGGTGATAATCTAGGTATTTCCACTCAGTGGCAGACTGGGGCCATAATTCAGCCCTGGATTTTTCCAGCCCCTGGCTGGCCCGAGACATCCCTTCTGAGCCCCCCCAACCATGATGGTTCCTTGCCTTGTGGGTACAGCAGGGATGGATACAAGAGGCTGAAAGAGGGGGAAGGGATTGAATGCGGGTATTAAAAGGAGAAGCCCAACTGGCCCCAAAGATGTGTGGCCCACCAAGCATTGTGTTGTCCTAAATCTCCCTATGGCCAGTCCATCCCTGTTTCCACTAGAGATCACTGTTATATTCTTTGCTATCATTATCATGGTACTGTTTTTAATATTGCTTGTACCTTTTTAGTTTTAGACCATCATCATCGGGACTAGAAAATATTGAAGAGAAGCGCCCCCATAGTGGATTTCAATTGCTGTGCGCCATTATTGCAGGCGCTCCTCTAATGCCATTTTGCTGGATAATTGTGCAATGCTGTTATGTCTGTGTTAGTGGTGTGTACCTTGATGTTGCTATCTAACCTTGCCTTGCATATTGTACCATGTCTAGCTACATCTATTTCTGCAGTAGGTCCATTTTATCTGACTGTCCTTGAACATTTGTGTATCAATACCTGCAGAAAGGTATAGCAGTCTATATTATGGATGCCAATGGCCCAATTCTATATATTATTTGCTGTATAGATACACAAGCTGATCATGATTGTTTCTTAAGATGGACCAAAACCCAGGATTTTGACAATCCTGGGTTTTGGTCCTTGCCCCCCAGGTTGCCCAAACAAACTCGCCTCTCCCCGGACCTACAGCGCATGTGCGGCCTCTCATCCAGTCAGTGTCCTCTGACAGAGCAGGGATGCAGCTGCTGCTCACACATGTGCCTGTGGTCCAGGAAAGAAGGTGAGTTTCTGGGCAACCTTGGGGGTTTCACACAGCGGGGCATCCCGATTCTTGATGGCCCAGGGGAGGGAATCAACAGCCCTGGAATCGTATAGACCACAGGGCCATCAGACTGTTGGGCTTGCTCTACTTTAATGGCTGTGGACTGCATGCCCTTGTACAAGAAAAATACTATTTTGCAGAATATACAATATTCAATATTGTGCACTTTTTAATCTGGTTTATTGTTGAGTAAATAGGAGCTTGCTCTCATAGCAGGACCCACAGTGGCAAATTTGGAGTATAAGAGATCTGAATGTGCTCCTTATATTAAATCTACCGTATTTTCGCCCTATAAGACGCACCTAGGATTTGGGGGAGGAAAATAAGAAAAAAAATATTTTAAACCAAAAACGCACCATTACAGACAGTGTGGCATCCCCCTCCCATTCCCATAGGCCATGTGGGATGCCCCCATTTCATAGACAGTGTAGTATGCCCCCATCCCATTCCCCCGTATACCCAGTGTGGCATTCCCCCCTCCCATTCCCCATATAGGCAGTGTGCCTCCCCATTCCCATAGGCAGTGTGGCATCCCCCTCCCCCATTCCCATTGGCTGTGTGGCATCCCCCTCCCCCATTCCCATTGGCTGTGTGGCATCCCCCTCCCCCATTATCATAGGCTGTGTGGCATCCCCCTCCCCCCATTCCCATTGGCAGTGTGGCATCCCCCTCCCCCCATTATCATAGGCTGTGTGGTATCCCCCTCCCACCATTATCAAAGGCTGTGTGGCATCCCCCTCCCCCCAGTCCCATTGGCATTGTGGCATCCCCCTCCCCCCATTATCATAGGCTGTGTGGCATCCCCCTCCCACCATTATCATAGGCTGTGTGGCATCCCCCTCCCCCCATTTCCATTGGCATTGTGGCATCCCCCTCCCCCCATTATCATAGGCTGTGTGGTATCCCCCTCCCACCATTATCATAGGCTGTGTGGCATCCCCCTCCCCCCAGTCCCATTGGCAGTGTGGCATCCCCCTCCCCCCATTATCATAGGCTGTGTGGCATCCCCCTCCCACCATTATCATAGGCTGTGTGGCATCCCCCTCCCCCCATTATCATAGGCTGTGTGGTATCCCCCTCCCACCATTATCATAGGCTGTGTGGCATCCCCCTCCCCCCAGTCCCATTGGCTGTGTGGCATCCCCCTCCCCCCATTATCCTAGGCAGTGTGGCATCCCCCTCCCCCATTATCATAGGCTGTGTGGCATCCCCCTCCCACCATTTCCATTGGCATTGTGGCATCCCCCTCCCCCATTATCATAGGCTGTGTGGCATCCCCCTCCCCCCATTATCCTAGGCAGTGTGGCATCCCCCTCCCCCATTATCATAGGCTGTGTGGCATCCCCCTCCCCCCATTCCCATTGGCAGTGTGGCATCCCCCTCCCCCATTATCATAGGCTGTGTGGCATCCCCCTCCCCCATTATAATAGGCTGTGTGGCATCCCCCTCCCCCCATTATCATAGGCTGTGTGGCATCCCCCTCCCACCATTATCATAGGCTATGTGGCATCCCCCTCCCACCATTTCCATTGGCATTGTGGCATCCCCCTCCCCCCATTACCATAGGCTGTGTGGTATCCCCCTCCCCCCATTACCATAGGCTGTGTGGTATCCCCCTCCCACCATTATCATAGGCTGTGTGGCATCCCCCTCCCCTCATTACCATAGGCTGTGTGGCATCCCCCTCCCCTCATTACCATAGGCTGTGTGGCATCCCCCTCCCACCATTATCATAGGCTGTGTGGCATCCCCCTCCCACCATTATCATAGGCTGTGTGGCATCCCCCTCCCCCCATTATCATAGGCTGTGTGGTATCCCCCTCCAACCATTATCACAGGCTGTGTGGCATCCCCCTCCCCCCAGTCCCATTGGCTGTGTGGCATCCCCCTCCCCCCATTATCCTAGGCAGTGTGGCATCCCCCTCCCCCATTATCATAGGCTGTGTGGCATCCCCCTCCCCCCATTCCCATTGGCAGTGTGGCATCCCCCTCCCCCATTATCATAGGCTGTGTGGCATCCCCCTCCCCCATTATAATAGGCTGTGTGGCATCCCCCTCCCCCCATTATCATAGGCTGTGTGGCATCCCCCTCCCACCATTATCATAGGCTATGTGGCATCCCCCTCCCACCATTATCATAGGCTATGTGGCATCCCCCTCCCACCATTTCCATTGGCATTGTGGCATCCCCCTCCCCCCATTACCATAGGCTGTGTGGTATCCCCCTCCCCCCATTACCATAGGCTGTGTGGTATCCCCCTCCCACCATTATCATAGGCTGTGTGGCATCCCCCTCCCCTCATTACCATAGGCTGTGTGGCATCCCCCTCCCACCATTATCATAGGCTGTGTGGCATCCCCCTCCCCCCATTATCATAGGCTATGTGGCATCCCCCTCCCCCCATTATCATAGGCTGTGTGGCATCCCCCTCCCCCCATTCCCATTGGCAGTGTGGCATCCCCCTCCCCCATTATCATAGGCTGTGTGGCATCCCCCTCCCACCATTATCATAGGCTGTGTGGCATCCCCCTCCCCCCCATTATCATAGGCTATGTGGCATCCCCCTCCCCCCATTATCATAGGCTGTGTGGCATCCCCCTCCCCCCATTCCCATTGGCAGTGTGGCATCCCCCTCCCCCATTATCATAGGCTGTGTGGCATCCCCCTCCCCCATTATAATAGGCTGTGTGGCATCCCCCTCCCCCCATTATCATAGGCTGTGTGGCATCCCCCTCTCCCCATTATCATAGGCTATGTGGCATCCCCCTCCCACCATTTCCATTGGCATTGTGGCATCCCCCTCCCCCATAATCATAGGCTGTGTGGCATCCCCCTCCCCCCATTATCCTAGGCAGTGTGGCATCCCCCTCCCCCATTATCATAGGCTGTGTGGCATCCCCCTCCCCCCATTCCCATTGGCAGTGTGGCATCCCCCTCCCCCATTATCATAGGCTGTGTGGCATCCCCCTCCCCCATTATAATAGGCTGTGTGGCATCCCCCTCCCCCCATTATCATAGGCTGTGTGGCATCCCCCTCCCACCATTATCATAGGCTATGTGGCATCCCCCTCCCACCATTATCATAGGCTATGTGGCATCCCCCTCCCACCATTTCCATTGGCATTGTGGCATCCCCCTCCCCCCATTACCATAGGCTGTGTGGTATCCCCCTCCCCCCATTACCATAGGCTGTGTGGTATCCCCCTCCCACCATTATCATAGGCTGTGTGGCATCCCCCTCCCCTCATTACCATAGGCTGTGTGGCATCCCCCTCCCCTCATTACCATAGGCTGTGTGGCATCCCCCTCCCACCATTATCATAGGCTGTGTGGCATCCCCCTCCCCCCATTATCATAGGCTATGTGGCATCCCCCTCCCCCCATTATCATAGGCTGTGTGGCATCCCCCTCCCCCCGTTCCCATTATATGTGTGGCATCCCCTACCCCACATTGGCTGTGTGGCATCCCCCTCCCCCCATTCCCATTGGCTGTGTGGCATCCCCCTCCCCCCATTCCCATTGGCTGTGTGGCATCCCCCTCCCCCCATTCCCATTGGCTGTGTGGCATCCCCCTCCTCCCATTCCCATTGGCTGTGTGGCATCCCTCTCCCCCCATTCCCATTGGCTGTGTGGCATCCCTCTCCCCCCATTCCCATTGGCTGTGAGGCATCCCCCTCCCCCCATTCCCATTGGCTGTGTGGCATCCCTCTCCCCCCCATTCCCATTGGCTGTGTGGCATCCCTCTCCCCCCCCATTCCCATTGGCTGTGTGGCATCCCTCTCCCCCCATTCCCATTGGCTGTGTGGCATCCCTCTCCCCCCATTCCTATTGGCTGTGTGGCATCCCTCTCCCCCCATTCCCATTGGCTGTGTGGCATCCCCCTCTCCCCCCATTAGTATAGGCTGTGTGGCATCCCTTTCCCCCCATTCCCATTGGCTGTGTGGCATCCCTCTCCCCCCATTCCCATTGGCTTTGTGGCATCCCCCTCCCCCCATTCCCATTGGCTGTGTGGCATCCCCCTCCCCCCCATTGGCTGTGTGGCATCCCCCTCCACCCCATTGGCTTTGTGGCATCCCCCTCCCCCCATTTCCCATTGGCTTTGTGGCATCCCCCTCCCCCCCATTGGCTTTGTGGCATCCCCCTCCCCCCATTTCCCATTGGCTTTGTGGCATCCCCCTCCCCCCATTTCCCATTGGCTTTGTGGCATCCCCCTCCCCCCATTAGTATAGGCTGTGTGGCATCCCTTTCCCCCCATTCCCATTGGCTGTGTGGCATCCCTCTCCCCCCATTCCCATTGGCTTTGTGGCATCCCCCTCCCCCCATTCCCATTGGCTGTGTGGCATCCCCCTCCCCCCCATTGGCTTTGCGGCATCCCCCTCCCCCCATTGGCTTTGTGGCATCCCCCTCCCCCCATTTCCCATTGGCTTTGTGGCATCCCCCTCCCCCCCATTGGCTTTGTGGCATCCCCCTCCCCCCATTTCCCATTGGCTTTGTGGCATCCCCCTCCCCCCATTTCCCATTGGCTGTGTGGCATCCCCCTCCCCCCATTCCCATTGGCTGTGTGGCATCCCCCTCCCCCCATTCCCATTGGCATCCCTCTCCCCCCCATTCCCATTGGCTGTGTGGCATCCCCCATTAGTATAGGCAGGGCAGCATATGTAAACGCCCACCCAATTCACAGAGCCGGGCAGTAAGAAGCAGCGGCGGGGGCTCTGTCACGGTCCCGCCGCTGCGAACGCTGTCTTTTACCGGCAGCGATGACAGCGGCAGGGCCAAAGACAGTGCCCGCCGCTCCTCCATCTGATGCCTATTCCTGGCCACGGAAGAACACCCAGGTCAGTGCAGCCGAATCAGTGCAGGCCACGCCCACCTGCTGCACGGACTTGTGTGCTCGCATGTGCCCTAGGCAGAAGAGGCAGCAGATAGAGGAGCGCCATCACTGCCAGTAAAAGACAGCGATCGCAGCGGCGGGGCTGGGACAGAGCCCGCCGCTCCTCTGACTTCATCTGGGCTCTGTCAGTGTGGCAGGCAACGCGGGAGCGCCAGAACGGGTGAGTTTTTTTTTTTACATTTACCCAATAAGGCGCACGGACATTTCCCCCCCTTTTGGGGAAAATAAGTGCGTCTTATAGGGCTAAAAATACGGTAATTAAAATCTCGCCAAACAGCAGCATTCAGAAATGGTAGAGACATATCTAGCACCCAAGGCGGTGTAGTAATAGGGGCTCAGATAGAGCTGCTGTGTGGAGATCCACAGTACATGAGCTGTTGGTTATCCAGCAGGTTTACACACAAAACGTGTCTGTGGCATCGACTTGCTATTCCAGTGTGAGGAATATGCTGTTATAGGGGCAAATACTTTTTCACAGTAGATGACAGATGAGGCAGAAAACACAACATACACAGCATATTTTATTGTGAAAAAGACAAGCTAGATGTAGTCCATAGAAGAGTCCCCAGTGAATACGAAACCTGACCATGAGACCCCACCCAATGCCCCACAGTGGCCCCCTACCTATTGTGAGAGGGACAGACCTTTATTCTAAGTAGCCTCTCCCTCTCTAACAAAATGCAATCTGCTCAGATGCCCAATGGTGACATATGAGCCACAGGCCACATGACCTTACTTTCGTTGCCCAGGGACCACATGACCTCCTGGTCGAGAATAGTTGTTTATTAATGATGGGCTGGTATTTGGACATCATCCTGAGCGGGAAAGAGTTGGAAGTAATGTAGCATTCAGAAGTGATGTGGCTTCTCCCCTGACTAAATGTTAAACTCAAAAGTCATTATCCAAGCAAAGAAAGTTATACTCACCATTTGTCCCCCGTAGACCTCATCACCAGGTCAAGTCCTGCACAGCCTGGGCCTGATCTCACTCACACCTGCCTTTATGACTCGGAACCTCCCATTACACCGATGCTTGCACACCTCCTGTCAGTCACTGCAGTAGAGGAGGCACACTGCTTCTATTGCAGTTAATGGAAGGGGCATGTCAGCATCACTGTCCAAGATGGCAGGGGTGGTTCCTCATCAAGAGTGTGGGGAGGGGACACGGGCAGCACAGGACTCTATTAGGTAAGAACCTGAACGCTGGATCAAGAGCAATCATCTTCAGGGAACAAAATGGAAATATAACTTTTTTTTTTGCCTGGACAATGACTTTAAATATTGCTTGTAAAGACATAGTTCCATGTCAGTGCCAGCCGAAATGCCTTATGACAGGTCCCTTTTATCTGCAGCTCCCCAACAGGCCCAGTAACGGAGCTAGGATGAGGAGATTTTCTCCCGCAGTCCATACAGAACCTCCATCTGCCTGCGCTTGTCCTTGGCGCGGGTGATAACGCTCTTCAGCAGCTGGCAGTAGAGCTCCATGGAGGCGGGGCTGTCATCATTGCCAGGTACCGGGTAAGTGATCAGACTTGGATTACAGTTGGTGTCCACGATGGCTGCGGTGGGAATGTTCATCTTGGCAGCGTCACGGATGGCCACGTGCTGCTCGAAGACATTGTTGAGGGTGCTGAGGAAGACAATGAGGTCGGGCAGCCGCACGCCGCTCCCGTACTGGATGTTGGAGTTGGTGAGGAGGCCGCCCCTCCAGAAGCGCGTGTGAGCGTACTCGCCGCACTCCTTCGCCAGGTTTTCCACTAAGTGGCTAAACTGGCGACGACGGGTCACAAACAGGATGATGCCCTTGCGGTATGCAATGTGCGCAGTGAAGTTCAGCATCAGCTGCAGCTGCTCCAGGGATTGGTCCAGATCGATTATGTCCTGCTCCAACCGGCATCCATAGATATACGGCTCCATCAGCCTGAACCAATGAGAGAGAAAGAAATGATCGATTCGGACACAGTAATGTCTGCTCTGCTCTCAACCTGTCATGAACAATTAGAGGGTGCCAAACAGTGGCAACCTACATGTGCTTCACTAGTCACCAAGGCTGAGACCCCCCCCCCCCCCCCTTTAAACCCAGACCTTCACCATGATTTATTGAAAAGCCCAAACCCTTATAAAACGATTTCAAGTTTTTAGTAACTTACTTTTTATTATTTCCCCCACTGGGCTGCGACTCTGTTCAGGACTTTAGGATACGGGCGCCGCCATCTTGACTCAGAAGCATCACACTTACTGAGGAGAGGAGAGTGGGATAAAGTACAGGGGGCGGGTTATAGCTGTGCTTTGCTCAGACAGAGCAGAGTTGGGGTCAGGAAAAGGTCAGCAATCCCAGAATGCAGAGCAGCACAGTCAGGAGGCACTTCCTGTTTGCAGGCTGCCTGATGTTCCATGAGCTGCCATCTAGGATGTTTAAAGGCTCATAACATGTAGTAGATACAGGTCGGATGATTTTTAATGTGAGCAATCTGTATGTACAGGGTGTGGGAAACATATAAGATATGCTCTTATTCAGAGTGAAGGACCGCTTTAAGTGGGATGTCCCGCGGTTCAAACCCAACTAATAGCTACAACTCACCTTTCTGGGGCTCCCAGCTGTTTGGCTGATCTCAAATGGGTCAGATAACGTGACAAATCCACATACCCAGCCTTCCTTTTAGGTGAGGCACACTTCAGCACCCAGCCATTCAGGCTAAAGATGGAGTTCTCCTCAGACTAGAGGGAAGCCGGGCATGCGGCCAGTAGGCTTGTCACGTCCGTGAATACATTTAAGATCAACCAAACGGCGATCTCAAATCTGCTGGCTGGATGTGCATGCGGAAAAGAACAAAGCAATTAAAAAAAAAACAAGAGAAACGAAGAATGAGCTGCTGCAGCCACTCTGGTGAAGGGTTTTGGTCCACTTTAATACTACCCTATGGCACCAACATCATTCAAGTGTTACATATAAAAGCAGCATCACCTTTACAATCCTGTGACCACCCATACTATCCTAACACTCCAAGGCCACCCTTGCCTGCTGCCCCATAACCATTAAAAATATGCCACATTTATCACCTAAGGCCAGTTTTATAACCCCGAGGCCAATTTAGGGGTCCGCTATAACATTTGTGTGCCACATATCATTTAAAGACCTCCTTAGCCACCATGCTGCCACTCACTGTGCCCTCAGCCTTCATTTCGAGGATCTTCTTAGCCACCATGCTCCAGAAGCTCAGACAATGAGAATGCTTCTTAGAGGTGGAGCTTCTAATCTGGATGGTTGCATCACCAGCACAATTATGTTACCACCCAGAAAGTGGATTATATGGGGCTGGGCCACTTTGGGGGGGGAGAGAGGAGGAGGGGGGGAGGAGAGGAGGAGGAGGGAGGAGGGGAGAGAGGAGGAGGGAGGGTGGGGGAGAGAGGAGGAGGGAGGGTGGGGGAGAGAGGAGGAGGGAGGGTGGGGAGAGAGGAGGAGGGGAGGAGGAGGGAGGGGGGGAGAGGAGGAGGGGGGGAGAGAGGAGGAGGGGGGGAGAGAGGAGGAGGGGGGAGAGAGGAGGAGGGGGGGAGAGAGGAGGAGGGGGGAGAGAGGAGGAGGGGGGAGAGAGGAGGAGGGGGGAGAGAGAGGGGGGGGGAGAGAGGAGGGGGGGGGAGAGGAGGAGGGGGGGAGAGGAGGAGGGGGGGAGAGGAGGAGGGGGGGAGAGGAGGAGGGGGGGAGAGGAGGAGAGGGGGGGAGAGGAGGAGGAGGGGGGGAGAGGAGGAGGAGGGGGGGAGAGGAGGAGGGGGGGGGGAGAGGAGGAGGAGGGGGGGGAGAGAGGAGGAGGGGGGGGGGGAGAGGAGGAGGGGGGGGGAGAGAGGAGGAGGGGGGGGGGAGAGAGGAGGAGGGAGGAGGGGGAAGAGGAGGAGGGAGGAGGGGGGAGAGAGGAGGAGGGAGGGGGGGGAGAGAGGAGGAGGGAGGGGGGGGGAGAGAGGAGGAGGGAGGGTGGGGGAGAGAGGAGGAGGGAGGGTGGGGGAGAGAGGAGGAGGGGGAGGAGGAGGGAGTGGGGGGGGGAGGAGAGGTGAGGGGGGGGAGAGAGGAGGAGGGGGGAGGAGGAGGAGGAGGGAGAGAGGAGGAGGGGGGAGAGAGGAGGGGGGGGGAGAGGAGGAGGGGGGGGGAGAGGAGGACGGGGGGGGAGAGGAGGAGGGGGGGGAGAGGAGGAGGGGGGGAGAGGAGGAGGGGGGGAGAGGAGGAGGGGGGAGAGGAGGAGGGGGGAGAGGAGGAGGAGGAGGGGGGGAGAGGAGGAGGAGGGGGGGAGAGGAGGAGGGGGGGAGAGGAGGAGGGGGGGGGGAGGAGGAGGAGGGGGGGGAGAGGAGGAGGAGGGGGGGGGGAGAGAGGAGGAGGGGGGGGGGGGAGAGAGGAGGGGGGGGGGAGAGAGGAGGAGGGGGGGGGGAGAGAGGAGGAGGGGGGGGGGAGAGAGAGGAGGAGGGGGGGGGGAGAGGGGAGGGGGAAGTGTTGGGCCTAGTTGTGAAGATACAGCCTTACTTCCTGACCCAGTGGACGTGGCAGCAAACTGCACAAGCATGGTATTTCCACTCCATTCACTCTGCATACCACTGCTGGCCACACCATAAGCTTATTTTTAGGTTTAAGGTAGGATCCAATCAGAGGCACAACAGAACCAGCCATAGATCTGAAGAGCCATAACCCCATATAAGCTCCATCATCTGCCTTGCTGGAGCAATTCCAATGACTCCTGGAATCCTCACATTCTTAACGAAAGCCTGTGTATCTAAGTTCTGCCTAATTCTGTCTCACCACAGACCACCCACCCAGAGGGTGAACTCGACTGTTACAGGCCTTACAGCACAGTTACTTCACTACTCACCTGTGGCGACATCCCTTCTTGTGACCGAGGTGCACACGAGCATCAAACAGTGCCCTGACTGACAGTAGCTCCCTCACATTGAAAAAGTCTGGGTGCTTCAGTGGCTCTGCGATCAGCACCTGTCAAACTCTGAAACATAGAGACAAAGAGAAAGTCACTATTACTGAAACCACTGTATGCAGCGCCGGGGGCCCAACCCCACCAGGGGCCCAGTGTGTCGGTTTATGTCAGCGCTATATAAATATATACAGTGTGTGAGTGTGGAAGGACAGGGGGTCATGTAACTTCTTCTATGTGCTCTGTACAATGCTGTGTATAATAGATCAGCACTATATAAATGTATAATAACAGTGTGTGAGTGTGGAGGAGACATTAGAGTGTGAGCTCTGAGGGACAGGGAGTCATGTGACTGCTTCTATGTGCTCTGTACAGTGCTGTGGAATATGTCAGCACTATATAAATATATAATAACAGTGTGTGAGTGTGGAGGGGACATTAGAGTGTGAGCTCTGAGGGACAGGGAGCCATGTGACTGCTTCTATGTGCTCTGTACAGTGCTGTGGATATGTCAGCACTATATAAATGTATAATAACAGTGTGTGAGTGTGGAGGGGACATTAGAGTGTGAGCTCTGAGGGACAGGGAGTCATGTGACTGCTTCTATGTGCTCTGTACAGTGCTGTGGAATATGTCAGTGCTATATAAATGTATAATAACAGTGTGTGAGTGTGGAGGAGACATTAGAGTGTGAGCTCTGAGGACAGGGAGCCATGTGACTGCTTCTATGTGCTCTGTACAGCGCTGTGGAATATGTCAGTGCTATATAAATGTATAATAACAGTGTGTGAGTGTGGAGGGGACATTAGAGGTGTGAGCTCTGAGGGACAGGGAGTCATGTGACTGCTTCTATGTGATCTATACAGTGAACAATATATAGATGATAGACTAAATAGACTAAAACTCAAGATTCTAACCCGCCTAGCTGTTGCTCTACATTACAGGGGTATCCCAATTCGAGATGTTCCTGTGTGTGAAACCCATAGTAATGCCCAAAATGTTACCTTGATCTACCTTCCTGAAGCACATGCATAGACACCCCTCTGATCAGCAGTCATTGTCTTGCCCTCTGGTAACCAGACACTAGAACGTTCCAGGCAGGGGATGCTGTTGGAGGCCTGTGCATGCGCTGGGGTCCCCTGGTGACCGAGTTGGGGGACGTCTAGGGGGACGCTTCCAGGGCTGGGATGGCTGGTGGGAGGGGCCGGGGCGGAGAGGCGCCTGGTGGAGCTAGATTACTAGCACACACAGCGGGGTGCCCGAAGTTGCCCCTTTGTTGGACTTCCCCCAGCCACCCTGGAGTCATTTAGAGACTAAGGCTGAATGCCATGGGTTTTGGTCCGCCTTTAATATCAGAGTGTAAGCTCCTGTGGTGCAGACTCACCTTTGACACTGGGGGTCCTGTATCTTGGTGCTGGCAGCATGCTGTAGGGTGGCATAGTGGCACCCAGTGGGTGGGGGGCGCAGTGAGTGGATTGGCCACCCTCCAGCACAGTCGGGGCAATCCTGCACATACACACAGAAACAGAAGAGAGACAAGTATGAAGGAAAAGCTGCCTCTTCACCACTTTCATATCACAAGCCAGAGCTGTGCGCGCCGCTAAAGAACATGAAGACCGGGCACACACAGCGCAGCAGCCATGCCCGCCACTCACCCATCCTCAGTGCGGAGGGAGCCGCCATTACGTCTCCTGCAGCCAAGGGAAGGTCACGTTGCGGCGCTTCCTCTTCCCGAGACACTGAGAGCTCCGGCGCCACCTGCTGGACACATAACCACATTACCTCTGCTAGTAGCGCGAGAACTCAGGCGCCACCTGCTGGACACATAACCACATTACCTCTGCTAGTAGCGCGAGAACTCTCGGCGCCACCTGCTGGACACATAACCACATTACCTCTGCTAGTAGCGCGAGAACTCAGGCGCCACCTGCTGGACACATAACCACATTACCTCTGCTAGTAGCGCGAGAACTCTGGCGCCACCTGCTGGACACATAACCACATTACCTCTGCTAGTAGCGCGAGAACTCCGGCGCCACCTGCTGGACACATAACCATTACCTCTGCTAGTAGCGCGAGAACTCAGGCGCCACCTCTGGACACATAACCACATTACCTCTGCTAGTAGCGCGAGAACTCAGCGCCACCTGCTGGACACATAACCACATTACCTCTGCTAGTAGCGCGAGAGCTCCGGCGCCCCTGCTGGACACATAACCCATTACTCTGCTAGTAGCGCGAGAAGCTCAGGCCCCCCGTACCACATTACCCCCTGCT